>CM076577.1:416418083-416991755 GCA_034641835.2 Pinus albicaulis
AGATAGTTGTAAGATCCTCTTTGTTTCTTCATTAATTCTAGGGTTCTATTCTTTATTCAGTAAATTCATAGCAGGTACTAAAAACAAGTCATTAAAGTCTGCATAGTTGTATTCCCTGTTCCATTTTCTCAGAATTGATGACCAAAACACAACTGGAAGTACATTCCCTTCTGGATCTATCTTCTGCAACTCAATAGGTAACTTGTCTGCTTGATAGTACAAAAAGAGATGAAGTAGATATGAGGTATATCTAAAGACTCCTTCTTCTGAAAATCTAGACAATTGATAGTGCATGTTTTCTGCAATGAACTTGGCAAAATTGTACACAATTGATGGAGACTGGCCAAGACTCAGAGTAGACAGAAAACCTAAGATAGCCACATCAGTGAATTCATCACTGGTGTATCCCAGTATGAATGATAGCATGGAGACAATCTATCTAGTTTCATTTGGAAAATCAAAAGTATCAAATGGAGGATTAAGCTTAGGGATATCAACCTGTTTGGGAACAAAATTCTGGAAGATTTTGAACTTAGAAGCAAAATCAAGTTCTAGGTAATTCTGAGTTAAATCCTCTATTGACAATGAAGCAGCATTGGGGTCAGGGTTCAGTTGCAGCATAGAGTTTATGGATTCTGCATTGATGTAAAATATAACCTCTCTATCTTTATTGACAATACACCTTTGGTCTGGAAGATAATAGGACTGACACAATCTGACAAAATCAGGGGATGAATGAGTAAGAGGGACAATTCATTTTGGCAGATTGGAATCCCAAACTGGTATATCTTTGTCACCTTTCTCTACTGATTTTCTAAAACACCAGTTATAGACATCAAGTAAATTGAACTCTACTGAAGGGTCCAATATTCTGTAATCAAGGTGAACTAGAGGACTATTTTCTTGTGAAGTAACTGGAGGTTGGACAGGCCTGACAACTTCTGAGGAATCAACAGTAAGTGCATGAGTTGGTTTATCAAGTTTAGAGGACTGAGACTGAGGGATTTTAGCAGAGGATTTCTTTTGAGGCTTTGGACCTCCTGATTTGGGGGTTACTTGTTTCTTTGTCATTTTTTAACTAAACAGAGAAAGCTTAGACTGTTTGCTAAGTTCTTCTTTTGGAAACAAGGGATGTTTGGAGAATTTCTCAGGTAAAATAGGGTTATGAGCAGGGTTTTGGATAAAAAGAGGGTTTTAATGCTTAGAAGGTAGGTTATGATCAATTCCAGCAGTGAAAATTACTAGGGTATGGATAAAAGTTGCAAAAATCGGAAATGAGGGATTATGGGGAAAATTTGACAGAGTTTCCCCTGTACTTTGGATGCTTTTTGCAATTTCTGCGTGGGTAATTAAGATAATTACAGGCAATAATTGAAAATTGGTGCTTTTTCTTTTGGAAATTGAAGCTTTTCTGGTTAAGTTTGACGAAAAATACCTTTAAAAGGTATAATCGTGGTCAAAGACGTTTCACGGTTGTGCACAGTCTTCAATTCTGCTGAATTGGTCTATCAGAGGGTACTTTGGCTCTTTGTGGTTGAATTGCAAAGAAACTGGCTTGAAAATGGCGATGGTAGGTTTGAAAATGGTAAAAAGGGTTCTGCATAGGCTCTCAAAGGTGTAATGGCGCACAATGGTGAAAATTAGATGAAAATAGGCTCTGCGGAGGTTTCATAGGTTAAAAGCGCAAATAGGTGAAATTTTATGAAAACATTGGGTTTTAACGTATTAAACCATAGTTTAAACTATAGTTAAATTACATTAAATAAAGGTTAGGCGGGAGTGGTTTCGTAATACCACTGGGTGGTATTCGCGCAGCTCCAGAGCGGTAAGCGGTAAATCGCTTTTTGAACGCGATCCAATCATATCAGGATACGTCGACACAGGGTGGTTTCGGAAAACAACCCATATCGTGTGACTTTTCCAAAACATCAGTCGATTACTTTATGAGCGCGAAAATGAACTGGCGTCGTCGGATCTGGCTTCAACAAGGGAACAGTCATGATCAAAAGGAAAGGTGCGGGGAAAGATAAGTCATCGGGTTCATTTTGGGCCATAGTATATTGGAAATAAAAGAAGATCGGACGGTTGTTATTTTACGCGATGGGGGAGGGATGGAGATGTATTAGACTGTCGCGTTGATTTTCAACCGTTGGATTAAATGTGATTTGGAGATCGGAGGGTTGAAATTCAATCCGATGGGGAAAGGGATATGGTTAAGTTTTATATACAAACAGACTTTGTATGTAAGAAACATGGTCAGGAGGGGTATAAAAGGGCTTTAACCCAGGTTAGGGACTATGGTAATGGAATATATATTGTGGGGAAATGGTTAGGTTATAGATTTAACCTTAGATTAGATGAGTCGGGTAAGGGAAAACGAACAAATGGATGGGTTTTTTGCTTTGAAGTATAGTTTAGATGAAACTTCGATATTTTTTGCTTAAAACATATATAAAACATGTTTTAATGGTTTTTTCATATATTTTTATTATATGGTTAATTAAACCAAGGTGATTTAATTACCATAGGGGCGGGACACTATATAAAGATATATTTTAGCCAAAGGGGGTTATAATGTGGGTTTTTATTAAACATGTGGGAATTATAAACTTCGGCTAAAATTATAATAAGTGCGTTTTGGGTTTATTATATAAAAAGAAGTTATATATAATAGGAGGTCATTTCTATAGGGAGTTAATATATAAATTAAAGTTAATATGAAAATAGGACAAGGTGTACTCAAAACACATAAACATAACAAGTAAAGTGAGGTTTAAAAGATAATTCACATTGATCTTATCACTCAACTTATGATATAATGTTATTTTGAGGGCCTTAATGTTTTCAAATGATGTAGGAAGTTAATCAAATGGGAATTATAATGCCTTTAAGTAAAAATGGAGTTTTACTTAGGATTATTTAGGGAAATGAATGCATGAATGGTAAAAAATGTGATTTTAAACAATGTTACCGATGAAATAGGTAACTGCACTGGTACCTATTTTTTTTTGGTAGCATAAAAAACACCCGATTTTGAAAAGTGGTGATGTAGAATCACCTTTTTTTTTTGTGCACATTTTTGACACTCTAATATTTTTATTTATGAAGTATGAATATTTGTTTTAAAATGTTAGTGATTTTCATGCTAATTTTGAAACGTATTGATGCAACATCAATTTTTTTTTTTTTTTTAGAGTGGTGATTTTCATGCTAATTTTGAAACGTATTGATGCAGCATCAACCATTTTTTTTAGAGTGGTGATTTTCATGTTGGTAATAAAACACAAAACTTAGATAAAAATATATATATATATATAAAACCAATAAAAATGTAAAAAAAAAAACAAAATTAACTTGTAAAAATAAAAAAAATTAAACAAAAATAAATAAATAAACAAAAATATTCGAAAATTATATCAAAAGAAATGACAAAATTTGAAAAAAACACACATAATTTAAAGAAAAAAACATAATTTAAAGAAAAAAAACAAAAATTGAACCAAAAAAATTAAAAAAAAAACATAAAAAACATTTTTTTCTAAGTTATTAAAAAAAACCATATAATTAAAAAAAATAAAAAAAAAGAAAATTTAAAAATAATTAAAATTACAAAATTTAAATTTAAATACAAAAATTAAAATAGATTAAAATAATAATAATAATAAGAAAAAAAATACAAATTTTAAAATTAACAAAAAAAAAAAAAACAAATTAAAAAAAAAAAAAATTGAAATAGAAAATTAAAATAAAAAAACTATCATTAAAAAAACAAAAAAAATAAAAAAACCACATGCAAATATTTAAAAAACAAATATACATAAATTTAGTGGGTTTTTTTTTTAAATGAAACAATTTATAAATTTTAAAAATGAAAAACTAAATAAACTAAAAGATTAAAAAATATATATATTAAATTAAATTAAAATTTAATAAATTTAATAAATAAATTTCAAATTTTAAATTAAAAAAAAATATCTAAAATATAAAATTTAAAAACAAAATTAAAAAAAAACAAAAAAATTTAAAACAAATTAAATTTAAAATTAAAAAATTGAATTAAAAAGCTTGATCTTCTTGGTACAATTGCTAAATAAAAACAAAATTAAAACATGCAGCGCAACCTATCTGCAAAACATGCAGCGCCTCTTTCAGCCGGCCCTGCCTATGGGACATGTTGATCGCATTGAGCAGGGAAATTGTGAAAGTCTTCATGCATTGTGAATGTAATGCAAGAACTTGGAATTGGAAGTTGTCTACGAAATTTTGATTTATATTTTTCATTTGATTTTCTTGTAATATAAGATTTAATTTAATTCATGTAATATTAATTATTTTAAAATAAAAATTAATTTATACATCAATTATCCATGGTTATATGGTTTTATTTAATTTATAAATATAAATATAAATATAAATTTTTATATTTTAAATTAAATTTGTTTTATTTTATTTATTTATTTTTTAATTTTATTATTTTTTAATTTTATTATTTTTTTGTTTTTAATTTTTAATTTTAATTTTGTTAATAAATTTTATTAAATTTTGTTTTTGTTTTTGTTTTTGTTTTTTTTTTTTAAATTTATTTGAATTTAATATTTTTTTAAATTTTTTATTTTTTTATTATTCTTTTTTTTTAATTACATAAAATTTTTGTATTTTTTTATTTCAATTAAAATTGTGTATTTAAAATTAGATTTTTTTTGATTAAATTTAATTTTTTTAATTAACTTGTTTTTTAATTTTTTTTTATATTTAATATTAATTTTTTTTTTTTTTTTTTTTTAAATTTGTATTTTTAAATTTTCCATTTTTAATTGATTTTTAAAAGTTTTTTAACTAATTATTTTAACAATGGATTATTATTATTTTTTTAATTTCAAAATTTATTTATATATTAAAATTTAATATTTTTGTTTTAAATTTAATTTGTTATTTTAATATTAACATTTTTTTTTTTAAATTTAATAAAATCTAATATATATTTTTAATTTAAGTTCATATATATATATATATATTAATTTTTATAATTTAAATTAAATTTATTTTTTAAAATCTATTTGTTTTTTTAATATATATATATATTTTAAATTTAATTATTTTATTTATATTTTTCATCTTTTATTTTTTATTAATTTTTCATTTTTTTACTTTTAATTTAAATAATGCTTTTTTTTTTTAAATTTAATATATTTCTTTAAATTTAATTTTTTATTTTAAAATTTAATTTTTTGTTTTTAATTTAAAAAACATTTTCTTTTTCTTTTTTAAATTTGATTTCTATATTTTATTTTTTATAATCTCTCCTCTTTTTCTTCTTCTTCTTCTTCTTCTTTTTTATTTTTTATTATTTAATATTTTTATTTGGTTTTTTTTTTTTTTTTTTTAATTTCTATATATTTTTAAATTTTAATCTTCAAATTATTTATTTATTTATTTTTATATCTCTATATATTTTTAAATTTCAAGCTTTAAAATGTTTTTATTTTTTAAATTATTTATTTTTCTTAAATTTTAGGTTTTTTTTTTAATGTTTGAATTTTAAAAATTTAAAAATGTTACTTCTATTTTTAAAAATGTCAAAAATATGACACGATTTTTTTTTTTTTTTTGGTTATTCCAGCATCAACTCGTTTTGTTATGAGGGTGTTTTTTCAATTCTTTTTTCAAGAAACAATTTTGTTTTTAGCATAATTTTCTAAAATGTTGAAATTTGACTTAAAAAAAAACCAAGTGCGTTTTGGAATACACACTTTTTGTTTTTGGGGTGTTTTTTCATGTTTTTTGAGTCTTTTTGGGCTAGAGTTTCCGTTTTGAGGTGAGGTTACCTATTTCATCGGTAACAGTGTTTTTAGGGATTAAAGTAGACATTTAACACTTTTCACTGATCAGCCATAGAGCCTTGGGTCCGGTCCCAACAGAAGTCAAGGAAATGCCTTTAGCCTTTCTGACTGATAGTTTAGAATGTTTCATGACTATGGGAAGAGGAAGTTAGTTATTTTGCAGCCCATGATGAATGATATTTACATTGAGACTTTTCACCTTCTTCTACCTACCCAGCTTACCAAGCTAACATTTTTTCTTCCTTTCTAGTAAGGTGCATTTAAGCTAGCAACCTTCATAGCATTTATTCTTTCTTGAAAGAAAGTAAAACTATCTAATTCTATACTTATTTCATCCATGAATCCAGATTAAACTGTTGGATTCATTTTATTTCTCTACCTAACTACTGAATTGTCATGTTTAAGCAGTATGACAACTCATTATTCTCTATCTACAACAAGTGAAATTGAAAAATGACAAGTTAAGATTAAACTGTTTAACTCATCATGGACTATGGCATTTATTGACACTCTTCCATAGTCAAAAAGTAAAAAGTAGTGGCATTTATGCTTGCACACTTTCATGTTTTATTCATTTTTCTTTTGGGGTCTTTTATTTTTTCTAAGCCCTTTGATTTTTCTTTTAGGATTTTTTACCCTCTTTTTGATTTTTTGATTTTTTTGATTTTTTTTACAAAATATGTGAATACAACTTGCAGAAGGCAAAGTATGTACAGATTTACAAGATTATCAACAGTCAAGTCAAAATTATGACCCCTATATTATAGGTTGCTAACATCAGCTTCACTTGGGGATGGCTTTTCCTTGTGAAATGCCAAGAACTCTGAGATCAATAGCCTTATCCATTGACCTTGGTGATCCTGTAAATGTCTTCTATTTTTTGCAACAATCATATTTATGATATCTTATACTGCAAAGCTCAGGGCCTTCTCTTCGAGCTTCAACTTTGTAGATAATATATCCAATCCAATCTACACTTTGACTATGAATACTTACAATGATGAAGTAAATAGATCTAATTGTTAAGTGACTTATGAGGAATAGTAATGTTTCAACATCCTTCCTTTTACTGGTCCTTCTTGAAGCTCAGTTCCATCCAAATTCCTGATGAAAAAGGAATTATTGCCTCTGTAACCATATATTACATAGGGTCCCTGCCATAGAAAGTCAAACTTCCCATGTTTACCTTTATCCTCTCTTCTTGCATCCCATCTTAAAACTTGATCTCCTATGAAAAAGTCATCTTCCTTAACTCTTTTATCAAAAATATTTTTGATCTTGTCCTGTAAAGCTTGTGACTTTTCATAAACTTCATCTCTGGTTTGTTGAAGGTGTATGGTTTCATTGATTCTTCTTTGAATGTCATTAGTTTCTACTTGTGATTCCTGGATAATCTTCATGACTAGGACACCCAAGGAAGAAGGAAAAACTGCATCTGTACCATAAACAATCTGATATGGTGAAGTTGCTATAGACTTTTTTGTAGTAAGTCTATCAGCCCAAAGGGCATACACTAGTTTCTTGTTCCATGTCTTTTTATTGTCTTGGAGTAGTTTTTTGATGATGTTGAATAAAATTTTATTTGAAGATTCAGCCATACCATTACCTTGGGGATAGTATGATGTGGAATGATTTAAGGTAATATGGTATTTATGGCAGAAAGCAATCATCTTCTTAGATTTGAAAGCAACAATATTGTCTGTGATAATTTTGTGTGGGCATCTAAATCTAGACAAAATATTACTTTCTATGAATAAGATAATAACTGAGTCTGTAGCTTGCCTAGTGGGAATTGCTTCTATCCACTTAGTAAAGTAATCAGTAGCAGTTAGAATCCATTTGTGTTGACCTGAAGATGGAGGATGAATTTCACCTATGAAGTCTAACCCCCATAGTTGAAATGGTTTTTCAGTGGATATTGCTTTCAGAGGTAAAGGTAACAATTTCTTTTTACCTTCAAAAATTTGGCATTGATGGCAAGAGGTAACAAAATTTTTAACATCTGAAAATAAAGATGGCCAGTAAAAACCAGCTCTGAGTATTTTATCATCTGTGCTCTTCCAGTATAGATGGCCTCCATAGTCACCTGCATGAAATTCTTCAAGGATCTTGTCAGCCTCAGATTTCAATAAACAACTAAGTAAAATTCCGATACTTTCTCTCCAATACAATGCATTATTTAAGATATAGAACCTCATTGCCTTTTGCTTGATGAATCTTGCCTTGGTTTTCGTTAGTCCAGGAGGAGCTTGTAAGTTTGTTAGTACAAATATTATATCAGAGTACCATGGTGAGTCTTGATAGGCCTCATTGAATGATGGAGTCGCCATCTCCTCCTGTTCATCTACTTGTGCAATGAAATTAATATCTAAGGCATTGCAATTTGATTCAGCCATCAGTTTGGCTAAACCCTGTCCTTTAATGAGTTTAGTTGGTTTAATTTCCAGATCATATTCAAGGATTGTGGCTATCCACTTTCCTCTCCTACTATCTAGTCCATCTTGAGCCAGAATGTCTTTAACTACTGCATTAGGGACATATGCAATTATGTGTGAATGAAGTATATACACTCTAAAATATTTTATAGCTTTAACCAGAGCCAAAGCCTGTTTTTCTATTATGTTGTATTTCAGTGGTGCATCTCTGAGAGCTTTACTAAAAAATGCAATGGGCTGTTCAAAGCCTTGATCGTTTTTCTGCAGAAGAACTGCAGCTATGGTGTGTTCGGATGCAAAGGAAAAGATTATAAAATCTTTTGTGTAATCTGGACTGATAAGGACTGGTGCTTTAGTTAAGGCCTGTTTGATAGATTCAAAAGATTGTTTGGCCTTTATTGTCCATTTAATTGAGGAGTCATTTTTAAGCATGTTATTAAGATCTTTTATAATCTCAGCTAGATTTGATATGAATCTTCTTAGAAAATTGATTTTTCCCAAGAATGCTTGGAGTTATTTAATGTTCCTTGGTGGTTGAATTTTTAGGATTACTTCAATTCTTGCAGGGTCTATTCTAATGCCTTCTTTTGAAATGATATGACCTAGAAATTTGCCTTCTTCTAGCCCAAAAAGAGTCTTTTTAGGATTAAGAGATACACCATATTTTCTTCATTTAATAAAAACCTGTCTCAGATGATCCAGGTGATCATCATTTGTTTTCGAAAAAACAGTAATATCATCTAAATAAATGACTAAGAACTCATGAATCTCCTTGGCAAAGGCAATATCCATGGCCCTTTGAAATGTAGCTCCTGCATTTTTTAACCAAAAAGAAATTTTCACATACATGAAAGTGCCCCATGGAGTAGTAAATGTAGTTTTGGTTTGGTCATCTTTGTGAACTAGAATCTGATTGTAATCAGAGAAACCATCTAATAAAGAGATTCTGGAAGAACTTGCTACCCTCTGTAAAATATGGTCCATTTTTGGCAAGGGGTAGTTATCCTTCAAGGATTCTTTATTAAGATTCCTAAAGCCTATGTATAGTATAATTTCTCCTGTCTTTTTTCTGGTTGGCACTAAATTAGATACCCAGTCTAGTAATCTGACTGGTGCAATTATCTGAGCATCAAACATTTTTTTGACTTCTTTTTCAATTAAGGGTAAAAAAACTGGATTAATCCTTCTGAGTTTCTGTTGAAAAGGTTTTTGATTTTCTTTTAAAGGAATTTTATGTTGGATAATGTTTGTGTTGTAAGTTTTTAAGTCTTCATAGCTCCATGCAAAGACATCTTGAAATTCTTTTAAAATTTCAATGTATTTAGCCCTTTCATCTGATGATAAGGATTTGGATAGTTTGATTATTCTTGGTTTTTCATCTGTCCCTAAGTTATACTCTTCTATATCAGATTTAACTGGCTCCATTTTTGGCCTTATGGGCACATCATTGGAGTCAAATAAATCTTCTAGAGGAGTTAAACCTCTGGGTAAAATGTTATTATTTAAATCAATCAAATCTATTTCATCTTCAATCAATTCTTCTATGTCTACTTTTTTCATTTCATCAATGTCACTTTGAGTAAAAATAGTAGGCTTTTCAAACTTATGTACATCTAAATTATCTAAATCATCTATTTGACAGAAATTTAAATCTATATCACAAGGTGAATCTATGTTATAGTCGTTATCGATCTGAAATTTTTTAAATTCATGCTCATTATTCAAAAAGTGATAAATTTGCTGATCCTCTGAATTTTTTTTCCAATATTTCACATTATCAGGAACAATAGGCCTATGTTTGATCTCAGTAGTGTATTTTTGCAATGGTGAAGAAGGAAATTTACAACTGCTGGCAAAAGTTGCTAAGCAATGGGCCTGTATGTTCTGATCTCGAGAGATGATAGCAAAATTACCTTCTAACAATTCCTCTAGCAATTCCAATACTGTTTCTCTATATCTTGCAAGTCTGGGGTTGTGAACTGAATACTCTACGTTTATTTGTTTTATAACTAGTTCAGAATCACCCATAACCATTATTCTTTTTCCTCCCTTTTTTCTAATAATTTGCAGGCCTAAGATTAAAGCTTCGTATTCAACCATGTTATTGGTGCATTTGAAGTTTAATCTAAAAGCATGTCCTTCAGAATGGCTTGTTTCAATGTTTGTAATCCAAACACCAGCTCCAGCTCCAAATTTATTAACAGATCCATCAAAATCTAAATGCCACAAAGCTTCATGACCAATATAATCATCCATGATTTTAAGTTTTTTATCAGTAAGTTCAGTTGGATTTTCATTTTGATCAAAGTTACTGAGAATAAAAGAATCAAGATCAGTGGGAGTAGCACAAATTGGATAATTTGTAGGTCTGTCTGCACTACTGATCATATACTTCATCAAGGTTTCTATGTAAAGATTTTTAGGCTGTCCAAATACCGAGATAGTGGCATAACTCATATCCAATTGTAGAGATCCCTGCAACTTTGCTCCCCATGAGCGAGAAAGAGGCATGCCATACTTTGGCGGGATGTCAGCTACTACAACATCCATGATCACACTCTTACCAGGATATTGGACTAGGTTAACACACAGATCTTTAATCAAACCAATACATTGAACTTTGGATGAATCAAATGAGAACAGGTCCTTATATGGTCTGGTTATATCTAGATTCAGGGTTTCCATTATAGCTCTAGGCATTAAGTTGTGGGAAGCCCCAGTATCTAGCATAGTATTGTGTAATATTTAGTCATGTACAGTAAGACTTAAATAAAATGGGGGTACCGACCCATCTAAATTCTTTCCATCTACATTGGGACCAAAATCAATTCAGGCCTATCTTCATTCATGTTAATTTTATCTTCATTCTCATTCACATTCAATGCATCAGAAATCATAGATCTATACAAATCATTTTTAGCTAGTTCTACTAAGGGAACAACTATTTTTAACTTGGATATTTCAGACTGCATATTAAATGTTGGTTGAGATCTAATGGTTTGAATCACTTCTTCTTTGGGAACTATGGTTTGTGATGACTTTTCTTGAGTTTCTATAGTTTTTCCTTTGTTTTGAGCTCTTCTCTTGTCTTTTGTCTGAGTTTCTTGGTTTCTGCTATCCTTAACTATTTTTTCAGGAATATTTTGAGGGTTAGCAAAAGTTTTATCAGTTTTAGGATTCTCAATAGAAGGTTTAGGATCTGATATTTTAAAGTTAGTAGGATTCTTTCTTGGCTAAATGACTGTTGTTGAATTGGTGGCTTTGGGAGTGTTAGGTTTTGGAACATCCTTAGAAGATTAAGCCACCTCGTCAGTAATATCTACAATCTTTGGGCCTTGCTACTTTTTAGGACTGGTTGGATTTGAACTCTGTTTATTATCTCTAGGAAGAATTTGCAAGAGTTTTGATTTAGAAGTATCAGTCTTCTTTTTGTTTTGTTCTTGTTGGTTTGGAGCATTATTCTTTATGACAGGTTCATTGGTTTCCTTGCTCCTAAGGTTGTATTGACTGTGAATTTCGTTTATTGCAAAATCATAACCTTGTTTATAATCATAGGATTCTCCAGATTCTATTTTGAACTGTTGAAGTTCAAAGAGTTCTTGGTCCTCCTGGGTGAGGAAAATGGTATTTTTGTAATCAATCCCCATAACAATGTTGATGTCTTCCTCCTCGTCAACACTATTTTTTGAGCTTTCTAAAATTTTTTCTTGAAATGGGGTTCTTATATTTCGATTAGGGGAAGGTTCTTTACCTTTCCCAGGGTTGCTATTTTTTCTGTAGTTGGGATTCTAGATCTGGGATTGATTGTCCCATTGTGGTTTTTTTTTCAATTTGATCCAGTCTGTCAACTAAATTTTCTAGTGCTTTAGTAATGAAATCAAACTTACCATCTAAGTGAGATGATTCTTCTTTAATAGTAACCCTTCTTTCGTTTCTCATTTTGGCCTTCTTTGCAAGTATGTTGATTTCTACACCTACAGTGTTTTGTTGCATTTGTTCTAAAGTATTTGCATCCCTTTCCCTAAGTTGGTAAGCCGTGTCTACATCAAAACAGTCAGGGAATTTCAGTAGCACGGAATACGGGGTGGGTTTAAGGTCTGCAGGAATGGCATTGTAAACACTGTTATATCTTGTGCAGAAGTCTTGGACAGATTCATTTGGGGCTCTCTTGACAGCATCAAACTCAGATAGTATTTGCATATGGTTCTTATTTTTCTCCCATTTATTTAGGAAGGCTCTATGGAATGCAGCTAGGTCTGCTATGCTACCAGCTCCTAAACTTTTAAACCAGGTTTTTACTTCTCTATTTAAGCTTTGAGCAAATAACCTCATTTGGACATTAGTTTCATCTATCTCATAGAATTCCCAGAAATCACTCATTCTAGTAATATGTTGCTGTGCAGTAATCTGTGAAAGATTATCAAACAGTGGAATATCTTTTTGATAGTTTTGGGGCATGTCATGGAGATTCTGAGGTAAGACCAAGGGAGCATATCGGGCTGCCGTGGCTTGAATTTTAGCTGAATTGGGAGGTACAGTTGTAGTAGTAGGGATAGTGATGGTTACTGCAATGGATGTGCTTGAAGAGCTTGGTAATGGGGATGAAAAAGAAGTAGTATGGCTAATGGTAGTTGTAATGGGTTGGGTAAAAGATGGATATACCAAGTCTGAATGGAAGGGTTTCCCAAGGCCAATGCATAAGTCATCAAGTATATAATGGTGATAAATGATGCTATAATAATCCATTATGCTCAATAAAATGAATAAAATAATCTATTGGATTTTTTCAATCTGTAACATTGGCACAAAATCATCATGAACAAAAATATCTTCTTCTATTGAAATAATCAAACCCTAGTTATCACAAACAATTCAGCCTCTACCTAAGCCTTAACTGGTCATCATCTCAACCTATAGAACAAACCCTGCTCAAATATTATTTGTAGCATAGACATCAACACCTTAAGTATTCAAACTTATGCAATATTTTCTCATGATTATGCATGACACCAAAAAATTTCCTATGTTGCATAAAATCCCTAGCTGGAAAAAATATACTTATAAACATATTCAGAACGTCCTGGCAGCAACATGAGACCTTGGCACTGATCAAGCTATAACATTTTTCCTTTATTAATTGATCAAACCCTAGATCCAAACCATACTCTCTCTCTGCCAATACCTGCATAAATAATTCTTCCAATAAATGTATCTCAATAAATATATGGCAACATCGTACAACACTAACAAGCCATAAATGAAAATTTAAAATCCAGCGTTTAACCTTTGTTCAATATATACTATCAAAAAATTCACTGTTTTCTATTGTAAAACCCTAGCAATAGATGGCTCATCAAGCAAATTCCCAACAATTCAATTCACATCATTACAACATACAAAAATTCCTAACAACATATTTTGATCAAGTATTAGTAAACAACCTTTGACCTCGGCACTTAATAATGATGCTATAGAACCTTAGCTTAAGTATTGTTCACCACTATAATGTGTATCTTTTTATACTCCTTCATTCATGCTAAAAAAATACAACAATATTCTAGTGATTCTCTTAACTAAGTGTCACTAAAAAATAATAATCATAAATTTTACAAGGTCATTAATCTTACGAATCCCCATCACGCAGTGATCCATCAAATCAAGAGTCTTTTCCATTGTATTTTGTTTTGGTTAGAACTGCTCTTTATACTGCCTAAAGTGTGGTGAATAATAATGTTGTTCAAGTTAAAACCCCTTTTTTCCAAGAAATATATGTCAATATAATATTATTGTAGAGTTGTTTTTTTGCATCATGAGAAGATAAAAAAAATCTGAGTAGTATTTAGAACTAGGACATAGACTAGTCTTTCTAGTAAAAATATCAACTATCAAGGGTTACGAATTGAGAGGTTTATGTGTTTTGTTTAGAGCTTATAACATTTAGTGTGTTTACTAAAGGATGGTATGTATCATGCTTCTGAAATGTTTTCTTTGCAATAATTTTTCCTTTGATTAATGAATGGTTATTGTAGTGGCCATAGTCCCGAAACCCTTGATGTTATACAGTCGATTTCCATACAATAAAACTTTCCAAGACTAAATAATTCACACTATACTTATGAGATATACCACAATATTTGTTTAATCTGTCATATCAGTCAATCTCAAACCCCCAAAGCTGAAATAATTTGAAATTCATTAAAAGTGTTAACAAAAATTCTTAAGATCCAGTCGTACCTCAATCCAAGTAATTTCTACAACATAAGACTTACAAGGAGGCCAAGTTACCTCTATAGCAATGAGATTACTAGTTAGCTCAAGGATATTTGCTTGAATATCTCACCAAATTAGTCCAAAGGAAAACTTTGAATTTGCCACAAAGTTATCTGTATATGAAAACTTGAGGATTATGACAAATTTTGCAAGTCAATAAATTAGGGTTTTTAACCTCTTATGTTAGTCTCATAAAGACATAAACATGTATTAAAACTTCATTTTTTACAGAAAATAGGATACAACATCACCATAACTATAAACACAAAACAACAAGTGATGAAGCAGTTCACCCCTCCTGGGTTACATCTCTTGGTCTAACTTCTAATGGTTGGGCCTCTTTCATTGTGCTAAAAAAGTGCGATTACAACAAGTTACAGTGGTCAAATGGATTCAAAAATGTCTCTAATGTATCCAGAACAATAAAAAACCCCTGTCTAGGCTCTTTTTTCTCCCAAAAAGGCTAAAAATTGAATGAGTTATGCTCCAATGAAAATTATGTACTATCTATCCTACAATTCACACCTCTCTACAAACAATCCTACAATTTCGAACTTTGTCAACCATGTGGGGTGACAAATTTTCCCCATGCTAGGTGCAAAATGTCACCTACTTAATCACACCGATTAGCCCTATGTCTAGCTAAATTCTTGCAAGCATCAGTCACATTGCCGTCGATACTAGGCACGTTTTGTTTTCCCATTAGAGGTTTACTGTAGCAGTGTTACTGTGGTTTTCTAGTGGTAGAAATGTGGTTGGGTTATGGGAACCCTGCCAACTTAGTTTATGCTCCTCACCACCTCTAATCGTTGGTGTAACCATAACTGTGACATGTAAACACCGGATTCCCAAACGTTAATTCCCGCTCCACTCATGGTTTAGCCCTGACCACAGTGTAAAGGGTTGTAACTTCTGCCATGTGAACACTGTTGTAACTAGACTGCCAGGATTAAGTCTTTGCCACCACAACTGTGGCGCCAAACGGTTCACCTTAATGTTTTTCACATGTTGGTCGTGTCTACCGGCGGTATACTGTTAACATGACCACGACATAAAATTTTGGAATGTGGGTTATACAATGTTTTGGTGGTAATATGTTATATGGTTCGTCGAAATACATGACATAAAAAATTTGGGTATGTGGGTTTCTCCACCGATTAACGTTGAAAAAAAATTTGGTAAAAGGTTTTAATATATGGTTTGTAGCATATAACATATCAAGTTTTAGAAATGGAGTTTTACCATGTCCCTTTGGAGAATGTGGAGGTGTTTGTGAAGGGCTTGTTGTGGAAGATGATGATGGTGAAAATGGTGGTGAGGATTGAGGTGAAGAGAATGGTGGTGTCAAAGGTGGTTTTTCACCATTGCCTCCATTACCTTTTGCAGTCTTGTCTCCATCTCCTCCATCTCCTTTTTAAGACTTGTCTCCCTTTGGAGGATTGGATATCTCACCTTGCAACCTTGTGTTTCTCTCTTCATAGAGGACTTTCACCATTTGTGTCATGTCAAAGAATTCTTTCTGAAAGCCTCTTCACCCTCTGACATATGCTCTCCCTCATATTCCTTTACTGCTGAAGCTTCAAATACAATTTGAGGTGAAATTTGTTGTGGAGATTGTGGCAAATTTTCTCTCCTTATCCTTGACCTAACTTGAGGACTTTCAACCACAAGCTTTCCTTCTCCTCTCTTGAGCTTCAACCTTGTAAGCATCAGAAACAATTGCAAACAAATTAAACCCTCACAACAACAAAGAAATCTAGCTCTGATACCAAACTTCTCTGTATATGAAAACTTGAGGATTATGACAAATTTTGCAAGTGAATAGATTAGGATTTTTAACCTCTTATGTCAGTTTCATAAACACATAAACATGTATTAAAAATTCTGGTTTTTCATAAAATAGGAGACAACATCACCATAATAGTAAACACAAAACAACAAGTGATGAAGGAGTTCACACCTCCTCGGTTACATCTCCTGGTACAAATTGCAATGGTTGGGCCTCTTTCATTATGGTCAAAAAGTGTGATTAGAACAAGTTGTAGTGCTCAAATGGCTTCAAAAATGTATCCAATGGCTCCAGAACAGTCAAAAACCCCTGTTTAGGCTCTTTTTGCTCCCAAAAATGATAAAAACTGAATGAGTTATGCTCCAATGGAAATTCTGCACTATTTTTCCTACAATTCACACCTGTTTGCAAAATTTCCTACAATTTCAGAATTTCTTGGCCATGTGGGGTGAAAAATTTTCCCTACGCTGGTGAGATTCTTGCTATGCTGGGTGAAAAATGTTGCTTAGTTAATCACGCCGGTTAGCTATATGTTCGACTAAATTCTCACCAAGTGTCAGTCCCAATGGTGTCGATCTCGGACACGTTGTGTTTTGCTGCCAGAGGTTGACTGTAGCATTCTAACTGGGGTTTACTGGTGGTATAACTGTGGTTGGGTTACAGGAACCCTGCCAACGCAGGTTCCGCCCCCTGCCACCTCTAATCGCTGGTGTAACCATAACCCTGACATGTAAACAACTAAGTCCCAAACATTAACTCCTGGTACGCTCATGGTTTAACCCTGACCGCGGTGTAAAGGGTTGTAACCTTTGCAATGTGAACACTGCTGTAACCAGACCATCAAGCTTAACTATTTGCCACCACAACCATGGCACCAAATGATTCACCTTAATGTTTTTCACATGTTGGCCCCGTCCCTCGGTAGAATGTTAACATGACCACGACACAAACTTTGGGAATGTGGGTTATACAATGTTTTGGTGGTAATATGTTATATTGTCTGCTGAAATACATGACATAAAAAATTTGGGTATGTGGGTTTCTCTGTTGATTAACATTGCAACAAATTTTGGTAAAAGGTTTTAATATATGGTTTGTAACATATAACATATCTTGGGGTTGGGGTTAGCCCTTAACCCTGGGTTGTGGAATGGGGTCGGGGGTTAACCTAGGCCCCCTCCCCGATGGAAAGAAAAGAAACTATAAATAGGGGTGGACTCCCATAAGGATAAGAAACAAATGCATAACAGAGTTGTTCTAAGGTATGTCTGGCTTGGTGGAGGACTCACGCTCAATTCCTCCAATGTTTACTCTGGCCCTTAAACAAAATTTAAATGGCCAGCAGGAGGCCATGTGGAAGCCTCTGGTTGGCCCACGTGGTCCACCAAAAAAACACAATAACAAATCAGATTCCACCATATATGATCCAATGAAATCCTGAAAAATGTCAAGCAAAGATGGCTGAAGGAACACAATCAACCTGCCATGTTAGGGTCCAATCAACAGTATAGACTGCTGACTTTGAAACCTTGTTCAACCCAAAATAATTTTTTTTTGCTGTTTTCCAAAATGAATAGAATGCGATATTGAGAGAATTTGATGTTGGATTTGAGCGAAACAAGTTGCACCAGATTCAGAACAACGAGATCTATGCAAGAATTCTAGTTTCGAGCCATTTTGACAGCTTTGAATTTTGAGCATAAAATTGATCCACCAGATCACAAAGTCCTTCCAATAAATCACAGGAAATTTCTTTCATATCTAATGGTTAGGAAAACAAAAAATCTTTAGAATATGACAAAAATATTTAGGACAGCAGTAATGAATCCTGCTTCAAATGATGAGCTTCTGGATTTTTTCAAGGAGACAAAGATATGTATTATTGTATAGATCTAATTCCATGCCACTATGAAGTCTAAATTTTTTAGTAATAAGCTTCAAGGGTTCACATGTATTTCTACACTTGGATTATTCCAAGATCCTGCAACAATTTGACTGGTTCTTTCCATATAACTTAGAGTTAGTTATCAAGTTGTTTGCCATGACAAAAACATCCTTAGAAATTCAGAATTGTTAACTTATGATCTGTTTAAGTGCACAATTCTATGTCTTATATCAAACTTTACAGAGGCAAAGAGTAGTCTTATGCGATGCCTAGAACACAACCATAAACACCTATGAGTTTCCATAAGGAGGCATACGATTATGTCTCAGAGAGGGCTAAAAGGATTATTCCATAGAGATCTAGGGTATGAAAAATCTCAGAAATGAATGAATTCAAGTCTGTGCATTCAACCGCCAAAATAATCTCAAGAAAGGATCGTTGATCATTCAATAAAATAAAAAAAACATGTGGTTCAAATTGATCTTGAATTTTTCCTCAATAACCAATGAAAACCATGATGATAGAATCAAGAAAGATATCCAAAACCCTTGTTCAAAACTTTGACCACCTTAAGATATTCAAGACCTCCCTAGCCATAGAGTTATTTCACCTTAGATCAATGTTTAAATATTGTCCTTGAGGTGAGACAAGTATATCCTATTATATATATTGAGGGTGCAATATGAAGGGGCATACATGTATGATTTTGGAGGGAAGGATTGAATTTGAAATTGAAATTGGAGCCAAAAATTCCAAATAAAATAAGGTCGACTTTATCTTTGATTCTAATTTAAATTTTTGATAACCTTAACATAATGTTTAGCCACATAATATTTAATGAAAAGTCCTCTTGGCTTCATGGTTTTTCTAGCTAATAATAAGTTTCCACCTCATCTAGCTTATGGATACATTGAGCCCAACAAGGGAGCTTTAAACTTCTTATGGGAATAACTTTAAAACCGGGTGGATTCTCGAGGTCTAACATATAACGCTATAATAAACATTATGAGTAGAATGAAATAGTGATTGTCACAGACGTAGATTCACTGATCTTCAACCTTCAAATATTCAACAAGTGTGGGGATTATAGGGTTTTCCAAGGATTCTATAAATTTGGAGCTTCAATCACTACAATCCATAAAAATATTAAGAGTGGTCAATAGTCGACCTTGGCATCAATGAAAACACCATTAAACAAACCCCCACTTTGTAATTTATGGAAGCACATAATCTACATGCAATCACTACTCCTTCTGAATTCATACATCTAATCTTCTTTTCATGATTTCTCTCCCCCTTTGACATAAATGGAAAAGGGTTCCTCCCCCTAATGCAATAACTTCCTATTTCTTCATCCGAAAAGAATGTATCTCTTTGACTACTTCTCTCCCCCTCACAAATTATCTTCCTTTGATTCTTTCTACAATAGACTACCTATCTCTCCCTGACATGCTATGCTTCACACAGGTTGATATAACTCATTCCATTTGAGTTCTTATAGAATTTTTTCCATGCATTTGTTTTTCAAGGATATTTCGTCGTAAAGCTAACTTACTTGCTCACCATTGTTGATCACTACTCTAACAACTTCTTCAGATCTTCCATTTGTCAACTTGTCAAAGGATATATCTTCAAATTAGCAACCAGTGCATCATAGATTCTCATTCTTCACCATTCACAGGGAGTCAACAAGCTGAATTCTTCAGGATAACGTATGAACCAACTCTTTGGGAAGATCGTCCTGAACTTTGACATATTCCTTTGGAGATTCATCATGACCTTTCAAATTTACAAAATATGAAAGAATTATTGTATATAATTTTCAATTCACTTGATCTTCTCGTGTTTGTTTTCCTCTCTATAACTTCATGTACCTGCTGTTAGGGTTGTCTTTCATGGAATATTCCATCTTGTACATGAAATCACCAGCTATATGCCTCTAGTTATAGAATTTGTAAATTTCATGTTGGACCTGAATAATGGAGCAAATGACATATACTTTCGACTGGAAAATTCATTTTGAAACATGTTTTGTGATCCCGCAAAATTGCTTCTAGGGTTTTGAAAATGTCTTTGAGAATAAAACCTATCTTACCTTCTATAATCCCGGGCCATATTCCCGAATTTAGAACATGAGAAGTAATAACCATTAAAAAAAATAGGGTACCTGGATGAATTGTCTTGTCTTAATGATATTTTGTAGCCATTCTTTCTTGGAGGTGGTACAACCTTTCGTTGATCCTTGTCCTTGAATTCTTCAAGATTGCTACATGGAACTACAACACTTATAATCTTCTCCTATCCTTCATTTCGATTTTCCTTTGAGGGATCTTGCTATTATGTTTTTCGTCAAATTTTCTCTGTAAGTGCTTGGGGCTTGCATCTCCCTTGTATGAAGTATCACCTATATGACCAATAATTTTTTTAATGCATGGATATTTTTGGCAAATGAGAATATCATCTAAAGTATGTGTGCTTTGCAATATTTTGTTCAAATTGTCAACTTCAACCATTATACAATTTCTTCTTATTTTCTCATGCAATTCTCTTCTCTCTTCTGAATTTGACATTATTGATATTCTTTAAGTATTTTTCCTTCTTCAAGCTTAATAATCAACATATCCTCTCTTCTTTTTAATTTTTTTTGGCTTCATCTTTAAGTGAGTGATTTCCCGTTCCATTTCATCAATAACACGATCCTTCCTTTCAGTGTCTTGAAATATATGCTGCTTAAGGCTTCTTATTTTTGCAACAACTACATTATGTTCCCTTTTCTTTTGAATAAGTACTGCTTGATACTTCTGAAGAAAATCCTCTAGTTGGATTGTTAATATTTCCTCTTTCTTTTTGGTTTCTCCACTTGAAATTTAATATTTCCTCTTTCTTTTTTGTTTCTCCACTTGAAATTTTATAAAGGAAACTTATTCTTTGAGTGTGTCAATTTCCTTCTCCATGTCATTCAATTCTTTGAAGGCACTAATTAATTCTTTTTCCATGCCCTCTTCTGCATCTTCTTCATGATTTTCAGATTATATGACTTGCGAATTTGCTTGATATAAAGCATGATCATTATTATCTTTATCTAAACCTGCATGGTCTTGACCTGCATTAATATCTTAAAGTTTCTCCCATTAATGTTTGTTTAATGAGAATTAACCTTTATTGGATTTTACTAAATCTGGCACGACACTTAAAATGATACTCATGGCTTTGGGATTGTATTTTCTTGATTCACCAGTAGAGGTATTTCTAGAAACAATAGAATTTTTTACATCATATCCAATAGCTCCCAAATAGGATTCCATTTTACCTTTCCAAAAATAAAAAACTTGATTCATTGAACAAAGGAATTGGACCAACCTACTTATGTTCATCAATTGTAATAGGTTATGAAAATATTTAAATATCAGATACTTCCTTTGATTCCTTTGAAAGCTTGGAATCCTGCTTCCTTGAATTTCCCATATTGATTCACCTGAGATATGCCTTCCAGCCGTTAAGCTGCAACTGAAGGAACCCGATCTAAACCAATTGGTTGAAATAATTAGAGGGGGGTGAATCAATATTTATCTTCAATTAATTAATTTTAATATTTAGATAATTAAAATTAACATTATTATTAGTTCAAACATAATTACACATCTCATCATCAAACAACACCATTCAACAATGCATGACATCAAGACAGTACACAAATATTTTTTGGTGGAAATCCTTCCTGGAGAAAAACCGCTAAACACTTCTTAATAATTGTCTTCAATAATTTACAAAAAATATTTTGAGCTCCAACTGAAGGAGGCTCCAACGTTTGGTTTACAAGATCCAACCTAAAGGACACTCCAACACCCTAGTTTACTTGTTCCAACTGGAAGGATGCTCCAATGCCCTAATTTACATTCTTTGACCTAAAGGATGCTCCAACACCCTGTTTACAAACTCCAAATTCAAGCACACTCCAACATCACATGCAGGAACCAATGTTCCCTAACACCACCCTTCTTCCATGAAGTGTTCTCAGGCTCCAACCTGAAGGAGACTCTACTCTCCTGCCTTGCACTGCTCTGCCACCCTTTAAACAAGCAAATCACATTTCATATATTTTCTTACTAGATCCCATGTGCTCAATAAAAATCATAAAATAATTTGTTGGGTTTTTTCAACCTATAGCACTGACACAAATTCATTAGCAATAACAACAACTTCTTCTGTTCAAACAATCAATCCCTATTTTTAATAAATAATTCTACCTTTTCCCTAGCCCTAACTGGTCATCATCTCAATCTGTAGAAAAAAACCTGCTCAAACCTTAGTTTTAGCATAAACATCAAGACCTTAAGTATTCAAACATCTGAAATACATTCACATGACTATGAATAGCACCGATAAATGTCCTCTATTGCATACAAGCCTCAGTTTGACAAATTTTTCTTATCAACATATTCAAAACATCCTGGAAACGACATGAGACCTTAGCACTAATCAAACAATATCAAATTTTCTTTCTTAAGTGATCAAACCCTAGCTCCACAACATACTCTCTCTCTTTCGATCCTTGAATAAATAATTTTTCCAATAACCTTATCTCAATATATACATGGAAGCATAATACACCACTGACAAACCCTAAATACAAATTTCAAATCTAGGGTTATGGATAATATAACCTCTATTCAACATATATCATCCAACAATACAATGTTTTCCATTATAAAACCCAAGCAACTGATGGCTCATAAAGCAACTGCTTAACAATTCAATACACATCATTCCAACATACAAAAATCCCTAATAACATATTTTGATAAAGTATTAGTATACAATATTTGACCTTCACAGTTAATAATGATGCTATCAAACCTTAACTTAAGTACTATTCACCACTGTAACATGTATCTTCCTATACTCTGTCATTCATGCTCGATAGCTACAACAATATCCTTGAAATGCTCTTAAATAGGTTTCACTCAAAAATAATAATAAGAAATCATACAAGGTCCTCAATCCTACGAATCCCTAACACACAATGATCCATCACATGAAGAATATATGCCATTATCTTTTGTTCTGCTTAGAATTTATCTTTGTACTACCTCTAATGTGGTGAATAAGCACGCTGTTCAAGTCAACACCCCTCTGTTCCAAGAAATATATGTCAATACAATATTGTTACAGAGTTGTTTGTACAAAATGTGAGAAGATAAACAAAATTTGAGTAGTCTTTATAACTAGGACATAAAATAGCCTTTCCAGTGCAAAGATCAACTATCGAGGGATATGATCTTAGAGATTTAGGAGTTTTTTTTAGTGCTTATAAGATTTATTTATTTTACTACAGGATGGGTTGTCTCATGCTTCTGAGATGATTTCTTTGTAAGAAGTTTTCGTTTAATTAATGTTTAGTTATTGTAATGGCCCTAGTCCTAAAACCATTGATTTTATTTAGTGAATTTCCAAAACATTTTGCTACAATATAAATTTCCAAGACTAAATAATTTAGACTATAATTATGATATTTTACACAATATTTGTTTAATATGTCAGATTAGTCAATATCAAACCCTAAAAACTGAAATAAATTTCATTAAAAATGTCAACAAAAATTCTTCAGATCTAATCGTTCCTCAATATAAGTAATTTCTACAACAACAAGAATTTCAAGGAGGCTGAGTTACTTTAAGAGAAAAATGAAGAAACTATATAAATGAGATTACTCGTTAGGACTCAAGGATATTTGTATGAATATATCACCAGATTATTCTAAAGGAAACCCTTGAATTTGTCACAAAGTACTTCTAATAAGTCACATGATATTTATTTGATATTTAGTGGTTAGGGAACCAAAAGATATTAAGAAGATGACAAAAATATTTAGGACAATGCTAGTGAATCCCTCTTCAAATGAAGAGCTTCTAAAATTTTTCAAGGAGACTAAGATATGTACTACTAAACAAATTAAATTCCATGACATTGTGAAGTATGAAATTTTGAGTAACAACATTCAAGAATTTTCATGTCCTTCTACACTTGGATTATTCCAAGATCTTACAACAAATTGACTCATTCATGTCCTGTCACAAAGAGCCAATTATCAAGTCATTCGTCCACTCAAAAGATCCTTAGAAATTCATTATTGGTAACTTGTGATATGCTAAAGTGCATAATTCTAAGTCTTATATCCAATGTTATAGAGGCAAAGATTAGTCTTATGAGATGCCTAGAACAATGCCTTAAAAACCTACGAACTTCCATAAGGAGGCTCGTGTTTATGTATCAGAGAGGGTTGAAATGATTATTCCATAGAGATCTAGGGCATGAAAAATCTCAAATATGAATGACTCTAGGTATTTGCATTCAACCACCAGAAGAATCTCAATAAATCATCTTTGATAAATCATTAAAAAACCATAAGATGTTATTCATATTGAGCTTGAATTGTTTCTCAAAATACAATGAAAAAACTGACCATAAAAGAAAGAAAGATATCCAAAACCCCTGTTTAAAACATTGAATACCTTAAGATATTCAGGACTCCCTTGGCCTTAAAACTATTTCACCTTAGATCAATGTTTAAATTTTGTTCTTGAAGTGAGATGTGTATTTCATATTACAGATCCCTAGGTTCCATATGAAGGGGCCGACATGTGTGATTTTGGAGGCAAGGATTGAAATTTTAATTTCAAATTGGAGCTATAAATTCCAAATAAAATAAGGCCAAACTTACCTTTGATTCTAATTTAAAATTTTGATACCCTTAATAGAATATTTAGCCACAAAATATTTAATGAAAATTCCTTTTGGCTTCATGGTTATTCCATCTAATAATAATTTTCCACATCATCTAGCTTATGGGGACATTGACCCCAACAAGGGGGATTTGATATTCTGATGGGCATGAATTTCAAACCGTGTGGAATTTTGAGGCATGCCATATAACTTTGGAATCAACATGATGAAGAGTATCAACTGGTGATGGTCACAAAGGCAGATTCATTGATCTTCAACCTAAAAATATTCAACAATGAGAGGATTATTATTTTTTCCAGGGCTTCTAGTGATTTTTAACTTCAATCACTGCAATCTGGAAAAATATCAAGAGTGTTCAATAATTGACATTGTCATATATGACAACACCATTCAATAATTTCTCCCTTTGTCATTGATGGAAGCACATACTTTGCATGTGATCATTTCTCCCCTTGAATTCATACGTATAATCTCTACTCATTGAGAAGTAGAGATGTCCCAGTCAATTCTATTCAGAAGAGGAAATCGCAACAAAAAGATACTCAACCTAAGTAAAACCTTCAAGGTAACCAGAACAAAGGAAAGGAACCTACAACAACAAATCAAAGCAAGATCAATCAACCATCTACAAGCACATCGAGCAAAGAAAAGAAAGTCAGAAGAAGGAAACTACACCAAAGTATCAACCCGAAAAAGAGACACCACTACTAAAGAGGTAGATAAGTCCATTCCTTTTAGCTTAGAAACTGAAATATCTACGTTAAAAGTCTCTACCCCTTTAACTAAACTTGTAAAAACAAATAATTATAGATCTCACATGGCCAAAATGTTGAAAATAGATCCTTTGTTTGATATGGAAAATGTTGAAGATGACCAACCTAAAATCATTTTTGATCCAGCCATAGATGGTCAGTTAGAGGATAGTGAAGTTCCCCCATTTATCTGAGTATGAGAATTCATCAATGTATCCTTCACTATGCCATGCTCAACTCTGAAGCTTCACATAGCCTAATGCCGATGGCCATTATGGAGAAATTGGGCATATATATAACTCTTCCTTAGCATGATATGTATTCCTTTGACTCTGGTAGAATTCGTTGTCTTGGTGTCATAAAGGATTTGGTAGTTTCCCTTGAACAAATCCGAGCAAAGAATGTCTATATGGATGTGGTGGTAGATGATATAATGCCATGATTTGGTATGTTGCTGTCAAGATATTGGGGAGCGAAGTCGAGAGGTACTTTGCAATTGGATTTATCTTATGACACCATCTCGGTTTTCGGACAATTGAGGAAGTTGTACTGGGAAACGAAGATGAAATACATTATTACAAACAAAGAGAAACCCAACAATAATTTAATTAATGTTGTACATACAAATATTGAATCAATTATTTTTTTAATGATAGTGGTTTGAATGATGTAGATAGTCACCTCATAGAAGTGGAATAAATTCCAAAAATTTCCAATAGTGTCAGAGCAGTTTTAGATGAGGGAAAAGGCAAACAACCTAGTTCTTCACGAAAGTCATCAGATAAGTTAGAAAAAGGTTTAGAAGATATTGAAGAAGTGGACCGAAAAGATGAGACAGAACAAAATATGTATTTCCAACACCTGGATGATGAGAATGGTATTTGGACCATAGATTTTGACGGTGCCTTAGGGAAATATGGGGCAGGCATCAAAATTTGGATCCGTAGTCCTCTTCGTTATCCAGGTAAAGTTCCAAAAAGTGTAAGATTATGTTCATATAAATTGGCTTTCGATTGTTCTAACAATGAGGCCGAGTACGAGGCATTGATCACCGGCCTCAAAATCCTAAAAATGTTGGGCGCAAGAATAATTTATGTTTATGTTGAATCCGAGCTTGTGATCAAACAGGTAAAAGGGGAATACCAGGCCAAGCATCCATGGATGAGAGTGTATAGAAATTGTGTACTAAATATGCTAAAGATGTTTCCTGAATATACATTGTTAGTAGTACCGAGAAGTCAAAAAATTATTGCAGATTCACTTGCTACAACAACAATTATTTCAATATTCCCATATATTCCAATAATAAATTTGAAATTCATGTCAAACATCAGCCAATTGTACTTGAAAAATTGTGGCATTGGCAAGTTTTTTGGGATGACAAACAGGTAAACAATTTTCTGCAAAATGAAGGCGAATTTGATAATTCTTTTATTGATGAAGTTTATGAAAAATATTACCAAGTCATCGAAGCCACATGGGTTGCTACAACTAATTCCATCTGAGTTATTATAGAATTTCGTCCATGACTTTGCTTTTCAAACATCCTGTTTCACAAAGATAACTAACTTTCTCACCACTGAACACTGCTCTGACAAATTCTTCACATCTGCAATTTGTCAACCTGTCAAAGGATATATCTTCAAATGAGAAACCACTACTACATAGACTCCCCTTCTTTAACATTCACGGGGAGTTAACAAGATGGATTCTTCAGAATAACGTACGAACCAAATATTTGGCCGGATCATCCTAAACTTTGAAATATTCCATTGGAGATTCATCATGACCTTTTGGCTTTACAAAACTTGAAATAATGACTACTGAGACATTTCAATTCACTTGATCTTCTTGCATTTGTTTTTTTATCCATACCTTCTTGTACCTAGTTGTTATCACTCCATCGGATCTCCGAAGGATGAGAAGGAGACCAACAAAGGTAACCATAGATCACTTTGACCTAGTAGCTAGCTCTACTAGGCTGAGAGGGCTCTCTCAATGAGATTCACAGTGAAATTGATTGGATCATGGAAATTTTAGGCTATTTATAGCAAGCTCTAGGGTTTGATTGATTTGGATTTGGGGCTGGATGGTAAATAGGTCTAGGAAAGACTAGGTCAGGGCACTTAAAATCAGACTTGCAGAAATGTGATGGGGCAAGGTAGGCACACACTTTAGCACTTTAAGGTATTTTGGTGAGTGTGATATATTAATATGGTTTCAAAAATAGCATGGAAATCATGAATTCGTTTATATCAGAAGAAAGTGAAAAAAACCGTGATAACTTCTCTAAAACAGAGCATCAAAATAATGAATTATGCTTATCAAACTTAGAAATCAATCACATAAGACATGGAAATGAAAGATGGAAGGCACAATACTTCAAACATATGAAAACATAAGAGGTAACACTGCTAAAACACATACCACATGAATCCCACCACAATATTTTCAAAATCTGTCTATTAGTTCCTGCCAAAATCACTGAATACACTAGTGTTCCAAAGCTGAATTACACAACATCCAACCCTTGTAATGACAAATAAAATGAAAGATATAGACCAAAACAGACTTCTCCCACTCTCAGTGATCGAATCCATGACTTGTGGAGTTGTTCCCCAAAATCCTCAACTAGAATCCTAATGAGTAGGGAGGTCAAGAAACTCTCCCTTTTTTGGTGAAACTGATTCACTTGACCCAAACATACAAATTTTACTTGATGTATCTACCTATAGTAACTATAATAGACATAATTACATTTGATTTACACATTTACATTAGTAAAATTTCATGAATTCATCAACCAAATGAGAAAAACTCGAAATTCTGAAGATAACAAGAAAACTGGAAAAAGCACAGCGTGAGTGAAAAAAGCGTAGCATGCCCCTGAGAGAGGCGCAACTTGACATTCAAGATGATTTTTGACTGCCTTGCTAAAGTCCAAATTGAGCTCAAGATAGCTCATTGGAAATCCGTTCTTATCTAGTTGTCCAAAATGTCCTTAAGAAATGAAAATGATGTAGTTAAGCACCCGAAAAACCACTTTTTCCAAAACTGGTCAAAAAGTGCAACGTGTGGCTGAAAAAAATGGCAGAAAGGTGTTTTTTGTGATGTTTTTTTGGCTTTTCCACCTATCAAAAGATTCGATTTTTGATTTCTAGGAGTAAAAATGTAATGTAGAAGTCATTATATATCCATCCCAACTGAGTTTTTATCATTTGGAGGCCTCTAGAAAAATCACAACGTGGCTCACACTGCTCTTTTTCCAGTCAGACTGTGCAAAAAACTAGTGAAATTTCGCCAAAATGTCAAAAATGCCAAAAACTTCCCGAAAAATTTCAAAATTTGATGTGTAAGGTATAAATTAGGTTTTATATGCAATCAATGATGCATCAGCTATCAAATGGAGTGTTCCTTTCTTATTTTTGGTGATTAGGGTTTCTTTTAGCTTGTTTTGCATTTGCTTGTATTTGATATTGCAGACCTTGCTTCTAGTGTAGTTGTGGTGGGTCATGTGTCTCATCATCTTATTATCTCTGTTATATTTGTGAAGGAGCTTCTACAAGTGTATGTTTACTCTATCAAGCCAAAATTCCCTATCTTCATTGATTTCCATGGCAATCCTTTCCTTAAAATTGAGTTCCTCTACAAGAAGTGCCTCCTGTTGTTTTTCTAGCTCCAATGATCTTTTTAAGCCCCTTTTTCTTGGTATTTTCCTTGTGGTATGGGCCTCATACTCACTGATAATTACTCCTTTGCCTTTGAAATCTTGCCTAGTAGCCTTAAATAGGTCTTTTTCCAAGAGTATTTGTTTTTCCTTTAACTGTTTGTTCTCTTGCTCAAGGAATGAGATAACAAACTTGAATCTTGCCAAATTGTCTTGTAGCTCTCTGATTTTGGCATATTTTTCTTTGATGAATAGGCTTAGGGTTTCCTATTCATCTTGGGACTCCAATTCCATCATATCAATGTCATGATGAAAGGCTAATTTCTCTTAGACAACTATCTCCTATTGCTTATAATATCCCTGCTTTGCTAATGTAGAAGGCAAGGCCCCTTCCACAATTTGTGGAGCAAACACTTGCCTATTTCCTCTCTGATAAGTTCTGTCCTCTTTTTCCTTTTTTCTCTTCTTAACTGCAACCATGCTAGATGACCCAACCTCTGTCTGTGTAACTGGTGCTGATGGTGGAATAGGTCTAGCAGGCTGGTTGGATGGAGATATGAAGACCTTTGCCTTAATGAAAGTTTCCCATGCAATCTTCAACTGTTTAATATGGTGAAGAATAATAATTTTTATAAGTGAGTGATGGAAAAAACTGTTAATTTGAAGATCATATTAACTATGTTGTACCTTGTAGGCCATCTTGTCAATGCTTCTGTACAAATAATAGGGATTGTTGAGAAGCTTCACCCTAGTGAAATGCATGACTAATCTGATGTGGTAGCTGTAGAGTCTAGAGAAGCTTCCCTCACAAGTGAAATACTTCATGATGATTTTCAACATGGGAGCAAACCTATCAAGTATTTGACCAAAAGGGAAGATTTTCTTGATGCTATCATTATATGATGCTTTGAGGTACGATTGATACAGCTGGGCAACAATTCCTGAGTTTTGAACCACTTTACACCTACATTATGTATCCCTGTTTCTACTGTAATAATATCTGTTGAAATTGTGAATGTCACCCCTACAATGGTGACTTTGTATTTCTAGAGGTTTATGATGAAGATTCTAGTCAAATATGGATGAATCTGCACTCTTTGGAACATTTAAAAAAACTCATAACAACCCACATGTTGAAAGCATTTGACTGCTAGGGGTGATGACATCAACTCACTGGTGTCTAATGGCTCAAACCATGAGATTAGCCCTCCTTTGTTGTAGGTCTTTCTCTGTTCCTCCATGGTGTTTAGTTTGCTATAAACCCTATGAGAGAGGGGAAAGGAAAATGGAATGAGATGATAGGGTTAGGGAGTTGGGATAGGTGTGGGAAAATTTAGGGAACGGTGTAGGGGAGTTAGGGAGGTGGAGAGGAGTTAAAATAACAAGGGAAATGGGCTAGGGAATTTAATTACAAGGGTATAGTTTAGCTGCTTATAAAAGTGCAGCATAGGGGTAGGGTTTTAGAGAATAGGATTTAGGAGTGGGGAATGAATGGAAGTGAGGGCTGTGGGGGATGATTAAGAGTGTGAGGGAGGTAAAAAATTCTAGGGGAAAGTGAATTTACCATGCAAACTTTAAAAATAGGGCTAGCCACTAAAATACAACATGGAGGTCAATGGAGAGTTTTCACACTAAAATTATGAGATTGAGCTACAAGGAGGGGTTTGTTGAATGTAACTTACTTGTTCACAGATGCTTGAAACTTTGACAATCTTCAGAAGCTTTCAGAACTTGGTTTTATGCCTCCAGAATAAAAAACACAACTTCACTGGACAAAGCGCAACGAGTAGAAGAAAAGAGAAACGCTGCACCAAAAATTCGATTTCTTGAAGCACAAATTTGATTTTTGAATTTGGCAAGTTGAGAGGTCGATGATGAACAGTAAGAATGAATGTATTTTTGTCTTTTATGGCCTTTTAAAATTGTATTTAAATCATTAAATGATCACAGACCCACATTTTCCTTTTCAAAATCAACCTTTCATTTGCTTTTTCTTTTAATCTTGAACTTGATCATTTGAACTTTGAACTCTTGGTGGGTTTGGAACATTGAACTTATTCCTGGAACGTTGAACATTTTCCGGTGGAACTTGATATTTTTCAAATACTTGGAACTCTGAAGTACTTATTACAAATTAAGAAGATGAAATTACATTTTTTCTTTGAAATCAAATTTATTGTCACTCCTCCACTTGCTGGAATTTATGCATGGAATGATGATTTGTTGACCTTGGAACCCTAAAGACATAATGGAGACTCTGGACTGAATGAAACCATGATGAAGATAACTGTAATGATGATGACAACTTTTGAATGATGGTACACTTAGTTGAGAGGTGAAATGAACCAAAATTTAGTAAAACTTTGGAAGGAGTAAAAACATACCTAGATCTACATCCAATGACCAAATTGTTTCATGATGACCAAATGAAATGAAAAAAAATTGACTTAAGGACCCTATTAGAACACGATAAGAGTCCATTTGATCACTGGTGGTAGGATGCAAAAACTGACACTAACACTAGTGTTAGGGTTGTCTTTCATGGAATATTCCATTTTGTAGCTCTAATCACAAGCTATATGACCATAGTTATGATGATTTGTAACATTCAATGTTGGACCTAAATAATGGAGAAAATGACATATAATTTCAGCTGACAAAGTCATTTTGAAACCTGTCTTGTGATTTTTATACGTCATTTTGTCACCATGACGTTCAATATGGATCTATCGCCATCCATAATCATGCTTCCCTAGAAGTCAAGCATTTATATTCCTTAACCAAGTCTTAGAAACTGGGAAAATAGATCTTAAATACAATTAAAGATTACTTGTGCACTTTTTTGAGTCACTTCCCACGCATGCGCGAATGTTACTAAGTTTCCCTGCAGACTTTTGTGCTTTTTTTTCGATTAAAACCCGCGAACCCCATTTAAAGTAAAGTAAAGGCAAAAAGTAACTTCTAGAAGCATAGTTGGGAAATATTATTCCAACTAAAAGCCTTTGAGTCATGCCAATTCAAGCTAAATCCCTCCAATCATGGAGCTTATCCCCTTGGATCAAGGAACCCTAATCCCCTCATTTGTGGATCACACCCCTCTATTGGTGGATCTAAAACCTCCTCAGTTTCTCCTATAAATTGGGCTGAAACTTCAGGGTTAGGGGAGTTCACTTATGATAATCTTATGCTGGTCATTTTAGAGTGGAAATCTTGTTAAACCAAGGAGGAAGATTGGGAATGCATACGGGAGGAATATGTATGACATCAAGGCTTGATTGTAATATTACTCTTTTTATTCCTGAATAATACATTTTTATACTTTTTCTCATTGTGTTGTTTCCAGATTCATGAAAACAACTACAATTCTTAATCTCCTTGATCATTAAGATAAGCTAGTATTTGGATTATTACATATTGCATATAATTTTTATTCTTTGCATGTTTGTGGTTGCAGGTTTCTTCTCAACATTGAAGGACTTATTCAGGAAAAAAGGCAATGTCTTCAACAAACATCCTGTTGAAAGGTAAGAGCATTATCCTCTCTTTTCTAGTTATGATAATCATAGTGCTAATAGCTTTGGGAAAGAGATATTCTTATGTCTGTTTGTTTCTAGTTATCTGTTGGGATACTGGGGAGGTCGCTCTTGTCGGCAAGAGATATTTGTCTAGGTAATAAATTCGCGACTTTTCTAGTGAACGACTTAGTTTTTGTCGGTTCTTTTTGGTTTAGCTCTCCAATTTTTCTAGTTTGACTATGTCTGAGTGTTGTTGGGTTTATGAAATTTTAGCTCCTCTGAATTAGAACACCTTGTTTTTATTTTTTTTGAAGTTTCTCTCCCTTGCGTGGTTTTGTTTCATAAATAGAGTGCAAGTTTTCACAAGTTCTCAGTTTAATACAATGCACATGCACACTGGTTTTCATTGGCTACCTGTGCACCCCCTGAGAATTTTTGAAAAAATGATTTTTCTCTCTCCCAGAGTCTGATGATTAATTTCTATACGTTCAACATGACTTATAACAATCCTCAAAGTCTGTTTGTGAACTCATATTAATTACTTTAGTGTCTTTGTTGAAAAATGATCCCTTTTTCATTTTCGGGTAGGGCTTTCCCTAGTTTGCTGAATCGCTCTATTTGGAAAGATATATTGACTACCTAGATCATTGTTTTTTTGAAATTTCCCTCTGGATCTACCAAGTGTCTTGTTAGTCATGCTTGTTTGAGTGATTTTTTTTTCTCATTTGAAAAGGAAACCTTCTAGATAAGTGAAGTAGGATTCGTCTCACAAAAGTAGTCTTTTATGAAATTGTTTCTGCTTGTTAAAGTGAAAAAAAAGTTTATTTTTCTTTCAGCTGGAAGAAATCATGAAAGTGCACTTATAGGTATCATTAGTTAGATCATTAGTTAAGAGCTTCATTTTTGAATTTTTTTTATAATTTTTAGGGTTTTTATAATTGTTTTATATTTTGAAGAATTGGAAGTTTGTTTGCTCATGAAATTGTATATTTTGGCTTTGAATCAATGAAAATTTTCATTAAAAAGTGATATTGGTCATGCTTCAAAATGAAATTGACTTCTTAATGAAAATGGAATGTTATGGGATGTTTTAGGGAATTTGCACTTCTTTGAGTTCAAAAAATCCTTCTACTTTCCCTTAACTAGGAATTCATTGAAACGAAGAATTGCATATTCATTGTTGATGCATTTAGAGTAGTTTTTTCAGTCGGTCACAACATCATTGAGTTTCATTTCCATACCCTTCTGCATAAACAACAACCTAATTAATACAACGCTTATTAAAATTCATCTAGATAGTTTTACATTTTCTAGGGCTCTTTCCACCAATCTAGTTCAGGATTAGTGCTTTGGAATATGGAGTAATTAACTTTCCAAAGTAGCTAAAACAAATAAATAGAATCTTGCGGTAGCGAAAATCCCAATTGTTGCAGTTTTGCTTTGGGAAACTCTTCTTAAAAGAGTCAAGCACGAGGTCATGTTGGACCCAATGGAGTAATCATACTTACTTCATTAGTGAAGATAAAATATGTGCACGTATTACAAACGGTAAACCTCAGATTAACCATTGTCGAGGAGCCTGGGATCACTTGTTAGTAAACCTCGTAATTACCATGTCGAGGAACTTTCAAGGAGATTGAGCTTTGATACTCTCCCCTTGCATATATATTGGGCCATAGACTGTTTCCCTAGGTTGAATTGTCTCATTTGGTATCCTTAGTGGCTATAATTTTAAGATTTTCCCCAAGGTGACAGTGGAGGGAAGGTCCCACTGTACCTGAAGCATACATTGACTAGACTCACTTGAAATTTCTGGAGGGTATTCTTCACTTCGAGATGGCATAGTGGAGTTACTGGCACCAGAATGTTTCATTATGCAGGTTGTCAGGGTCATTGTTCCAACTGCCAGTGTTTCACATTAATCTCTACGAGGTTGGATTTAATCACCAACTAGTGATTTTATTGTGGAAACAAACTATTTTTGTGTGGTTTGCCTCCTAGATTTTTTGGCGCGTGTTCATTTGTTTGATTACTTTTAGAGGCCTTAGGTGTGATTTATTGATTTTATTTTTATTTTTTGTGTTAAAGTAATTAATCGTGGCTGAATTACCAAGACATTCACATTGAATGCAGGGGAAACCCCCTGAATATACACTTAGTCAATTGGAAAAGATAAAAATTGAAAGAACTCAATCAACCGGAGCCGAGTCTTCTGAACACACAAAATCATCTATTATACTACATCCTGATTTTTAAGTTAATAGACCTCAAATATTTGAAACAAAAAAATATCAACCATAAATTTCTGAAGTAGTCACAGTCGGATCTTTCACTGGTGAGTTTTTGGAAACACAAATTACTGAACCGAAATATCTAAACCTGAGTCTGATTTGACTTCATCTGAGTCACCTTCGAATGTTATATCCCCTACTCCTGGTTATCCTCTTTCACCTCAAATAAATTTTCTCATCACTAAGAATCTTCCTCCTGGCCTTATTAGCATTGAAGAAATCACTGATGAAGAAGAAGAAGTTGAAATTTCCTCTCGTCAAGTATCTTTAGATTTAAGGTATAGTGAATCAATCTATCCTTTACATTTTCCTTTCACTCCTTTTCGACTGGATCCTGGGTACCTTCAATTTACTAATTTTTTACATTCTTCTGGTTACACACATCCACAACACTGAATTCCATTTTACTCTTTACCTAGGTATAGTAGATTTAACATGGATTCTGAAAGCATGTCTACTGATTCATCCATGTTTTCATCTTCTCCAAAAATATTTTTGTATGGTGGTAATTTTTCTCCTACTGGGTATGAGTCGCTTTGTAGAATTATTTTAGGAGCATATCCTCCCTTTGAAGATTTTATTATGTCAACTGGCTTATTCAAGTATATCGCCCAACCTTTGACTACAGAGCATATTTATATGTTTTCCGGGAATACACCTCAAGCTATCTCATCAGGTGGCTATATTCTGCCCGGGGGGCAAAAACCTTTTCAAGGCAAACATCCTCTTCAAGGGAAAAAACCTCTTTAGGGGAAATGGTTTTTTTTAGGAGGACAACATTATATTAGAACCTATCCGACGGTTGTAGGGAAGCCTATTCCTGATTATTATTAAACTTATGGTCTAATGCCTCAAATTGGTTATGGTCAACCCTATGCGTCACAACCCTTAATGGGAAATACTTATCCAGTGATGAACAGTATATGGAACCCCTCATTTACTCAACAAAATTTGCAACCTACCCCAGAAATTCCTTATAATCAACCTGCTCAACGACTTGGAAAATTTGGTTACACCCAAGTCCAAAAAAATGTTCAAGGTGCGCTTCAAATTACCCCAAGGGCATCTGTGCCAAGTAGTTAGCAAGCTGGTACGAGTACTCCTAGTACTCCTATCCAATCTTTTGTGCAAACATCTTCTCAACAACCAGGTACACCCATCCCAGGATTTTCCCAAGTTTTTGTTGCTATGAACCTTTAAATGTCAATGCCAACTATTGCACAGGATATCCCTTAGACTAATACCCATCAAACCAGACCTATAGTCCAATCGATTCCTCGAGCATCTTTGGTACAACCTGGAAAATAAGTCAACCTTTTGTAGGTCAACCTGTTCAAGGGAAATTCTTTGTAGGTCAACTTTTCAGGGGCAACCCTTTGCAGGTCAACCTCTTCAGGGACAACCCCTGGTAGGTCAACCTCTTTAAGGTCAATTTTTGGAAGGGAAAACATTTCAGGGCCAGTTCCAATATGGAAAATTAGGACATAATCCACCTTTCCAGAGTCAACCATACTGTGGTCATACATTTCAAATACCAGCTCAACCCAAATTCGGTATGGCTACCCCCAAATATCTTGGAGGTGTGCCAATTCCAACTACTCCATCTATCCAAGGTTTTCCTGGATACCCTCCTCCAGGTACTATAATTGTCCCTTAGGGTTATCAATTCACTCAGTAAGACCTTGACAGGCAGTTACCTTTTATAGCAACATTAGATTTACTAGACTTGCCTCGGCTAACGAATGACCCAATTTACTATCTTCTGTTTTTCCTGACCATGCCTACTAAGTTTCCTAGTAACATTCCAATGTTTGAAGGAAAGTCAGGAGAGGAACCTTCAAACCATCTTATGAATTATCATCTGTGGTGTGCATCCAACTCTTTAATCGATGATTCCATTCGTTTAAGACTTTTTCAAAGAACTTTGATCGGCTTAGCCGCGAAGTGGTACATTGAGTTACCACGAGGCTCTTTCAATAATTTCAATTCCTTAGCAACTGCTTTCCTTACTCATTTTCAGTTACGAGTCCATTATGATAATGGTACACAACTTTTGACTTCACTCAAACAAAGTACATCTATGTATATTTCATATCACATCCATGAATGGTGACGTAGACGCGTTTAGTCAAATTTTTCATCCCAGATCAATTCCTGGATGAATGGTTTATCAAATAATTACTCCCTAAGATTATTGAAGAGCAGGTTATCGCTCAAGCCCAATATCTAGACATTTTTTATACACAATCTGGTACTTTGTATGAAAATATTCCAAATTTCCCTCACCTAGGTCAACTTAGTACGAATCCTTCCGGTTCTCATGCCATAAATGGTGTAATCAGTACCGTTAACACATAAAAGAGTAAGAAGAAACAATTCAAGTCTACTACTCCAATCATAACTTTACCCGATTCACCTAAAGGAGACTCTTCTATGGAAACTACTACCGAAATCAATGTCTTAGATTCATCTACCGCCAAGACTAAGTCATCCGGGAGTAAAAATAAAGGGAAGGGCAATAAAAAACAATGTAATTCTTAAAAAGAAAAGACAGATAAAACCGAATTGTCTGACGAAAAGAGGAAACCTCTTTATCCTTTTCTTATCTGTGACGAGGATCACTACACAAAAGAGTGCCCTCATCGTGCTGAGGTATCCAAATTTGTCAAAGGTTCACTCACACCCACTATTGTTAAAGATAATTTTCCTTCACAAGACAGAAAAATGATTTCCCACAATGGATCCTCTTCAAATTTGTCGGTAGATATCTTGATGATGTCCTCCCAGGGCATGGTTGCAACCCGATCTCAAGATTATGGATCTAAGAGTCTTGTAACTAGAAATGAAGCTGGACCATTTAATCAACCTCCAACATTGAATCATCCTATTTATTAACCATTAAAAATCGAGAAACCTAATCCTGATTTAGTAATTAAACCACCTGCCAAAGGTGTACTTCGAAAATCGGCTTTCAACTGACATGTGAGAGCCACTCAAAATTACAATATTGTTGAAGATCTAGCCATGTCGCCTTCAACAATGTCGCCCCTCAAAGTGTTGCAATCTTATCCAGCCCAGAGGAAGTTAGTATTGTCAGCTATTAGAGCGATTGACCCTCAAGACTCTAATCTCATCGTCTTTGATCTCGAGAAATTTGTACCTAGAATCCCACACCAAATGGCTTTTCAAATACCTATTTTAGTCCAATCTAGGCGAGTTTTTCGCACTGTAATTGATGAGGGAGAATATACGTGCATAATGTATTTAGCTCATTGGAAAACTCTTGGTTCTCCAACAATTCATCAATCACCTACGATTCTGAAAGCCTTTGATGGAAGAGGTTTTCATCCATTTGGAATTCTCCAGGATTTACCCATAGAGGTATAAGGAAAAACCATTACGCTTGAGGTGGAATTCATTGATGCCCCTCTTGACTACAACCTTATTTTAGGTCGGAGTTGGTATTATGCCATGAAAATTGTAGTCTCATCGGTATTTCTGTTAATAATGTTTCCTCATAAAGGAAATATTGCCAAGAATTATCAGTTGTCTTACTACACTTCAAATCCTACCTCTATGGATAGTATCCATATGTCAGAAAGTCGGTTATCCCTTACAAAGATGTTGGAGTAGGTCTACTTAAGGATTCTACTCTTATGGGAAATTTCGTCATACCTACTCCTAACGTGCCTCGTACTGTTGCCAATATCAACATTATTACATCAAGAATGATACCATTTGATGATCCATGGATTATGCCTTTAGAAAATGAGTTAGACTACTATGGCAATGAAATGCCTTTGAGTCCGTACGAATTGGCATATGTGGCAGTTTAATCACTTTCTGACCCTTCATCAACCGATACTGATCAAGTGAATGTGATCAGTGATGATTCTTCTTCTCTACCATGTTTAACCAAAAAATATTTTTCTGATCCTTTTCAACACATATTTTAAAGTGATGAAAATATTCGGGAAATTTTGTCATTAACGAATTACCTTGGGACGATCTTCACCATTGCTCCTCTTTTCTACCAGAACTCAATAGCGCTGAAAATGACTTTTCAACAACCTTTTCGACTGAATATGTTAATGAACCTCAAAATCCAATGTCACTCCATTCAGATTATGAGACGAATTTAGGAAACATTTCGACAACAATTCAAATTGACATATTAATCAAACCAAGAATAACTAAGAACAATCATATAGGTGCTTCATGCTCAATTGAAGAAATTAACATGTACAAAGCCCCATTTCATAACTCTGCGACATATTTGCCTGGTCTTACGAATAAATGCCAGGAATTGATCCTAGCATTGTAGTTCACAAAATTAAGACATACCCGGATGTTAAACCTATTAGACAAAGAATACGTCCAATACATCCGCGAAAAGCCCCTGGTATTAAAGTAGAAGTTGAGAAACTACTTTGCACAAGTTTTATTTATCCTATTCCATTGATTGATTGGGTATCCAACATAGTTACGGTGATCAAGTAATATGGAAATATCAAAGTATGTGTCGATTATAGGGATATTAATAAGGATTATCCCAAAGACAATTATCTTACCACCTACATTGACCAGATTGTTGAATATTGTGCCGAAAATGAAATCTTTTCATTCATGGATGGATTTTCCAGATATAATCAAATAAACATACTCCCTGCCGATCAACGCAAAAATGTGTTTATTTGTCCATGGGGAAATTTTTCATACCATAAATTACCTTTTGGATTGAAGAACGCTGGAGAAACTTTTTAGAGGGCCATGTCTTATGCATTTCACGATATCAAACATATTGTGAAACCCTACCTGGATGACCTAATAGCTCATTCTATGCGTCGGAAAGATTATCCTACACACTAACACACTATTTTTATTCGACGTAGGTATTACAATATCCATTTTGAATCCACACGAATGTGTTTTTTGTATACAATTAGGATGATTTCTGGGTTTCATTGTTTCTAAGGAAGGCATTCGTGTCGACCCTTTGAAGGTTGAGGCTATTGTCAATTTACCTCCTCCTTCTAATCTTCGCCAACTCTAGAGTTTGCAAGGGAAAGAAGTTTTTTTACATCAATTTATCCCTAACTATGTGGAGTTAACTAAAGGTTTTATTCGATTGTTAAAACAAAACGCTCCATTTGTTTGGGACAAGCTTGCTGACAAAGATTTCGATGCACTTAGACATGCGTTGACCCATGCATCCTTGTCGCATCCACGTGATTATCATCGAGATTACTTTTTATATTTAGTTGCGTTTGATTCCACCATTGGGACGGCCTTAGTTCAAGAGGATGAATCCGACAATGAACATGTGATTTATTACTTAAGTCAGGGTTCCGGGGAGGAAGGACATATTCGTGCAATTTTCAACAACAAGAACAATAAGACAAAGAATGTGGTCAGTTAAAGATAGTATAAGTCACGAAAAACTTAAAGGAGTTTACAAGATTGAATGTTCATGTGGGGAAAGTTATATTGGTGAAACTAGGCATTCGCTACAAAGACAACTTAAAGAACATGGCACTAATATTAAGAATGAGAGATCTCGCACCTTAGACCTTGCTGAACACTCCTCGAAAACTAAACATCATATGTGTCTAGAGGATGCCAGAAACATTGCCAGAGAGGAACACTATCGAAGAAGGAAAATTAGAGAGGCACTGGAGATTATAAAACATCCTCATAACCTCAAAAAAGATGGAGGATGCGAGATTAGTAACAGTTGGCGACCTCTAATATGACAAATTTGTTTCTCCAATTTGTCAGCCTCCCAGGTATACTATCACAAGTTTGTTTCTCTTCCGTTAAATTCTAGGGTTTGAGCGTTTTTAAATTTAGCAATATTTCTATTTTCTTTAAAATGATTTAATTATTTACTTTTAATAGTTATCCCTATTAATTAATTAATTTTTATTTACAATTAATAAAAAATAATTAATTAATAATTATAATTATTATTGGTATCTAAGGTTTTAAGAATTAAAATAAATATTAATTAGTTTCTATTAATATATTTTTGATTTCTTAATAGCTTAAATTTTTTCCCAAAAAACTAATTCTCTTAGCCTAATAAAATAAAAATAAATAATTATTTTAAATATTATTTATATTTTGAGTATGAGGGGTTTCCGCAGTGCATTATATTAGATATCATTTTCGGGATTCAACTACGTTAAGTAAGTCATTCATCTATGACCATTTCCATGAGAGGTAGTCGTCACTGACTAATTTCTCAAGATTTTTGAATAGTCCACTTAGCACTCATTGCATCGAGTGATGCTCACAGGGGTGAAGAAGTGGGATTGATTTACATTTATTTATTTTAGATAAATAAATGTTAATATTAATTAGTAAATAATAATAATAATAATAATAATTTTTTTTTTTTTTGGTATTTGTATTGATTTTATTAAATCTCTATTTATTAATAATTAATTAGTATTCTTAATATGATTAATAATAACTTAGGGTTATTTCAAATATTGTGATATTATATTATAATATTCTTAAATAATAGTTCTAAAATCTGAAATTAATTAGGAGATTAATTATTAAAAATAATAATAAAATTTAAGTACACAAAGTTTATTCCTATTATTATTATTTATTATTAGATATTATACTTATTAATTAATTATTCCTAATCAACACAGTATAAAAATTAATCATTTAGTTAATTATTCTAATTCTAATTATTAATAATTAAATAGTATTATTACTTAGCAAATTATTATTTTCCCTAAAATTAAATCAAAATTAAATTAAATAGTTAATAAATTTATTATTAAATTAAATTATTAAATTCTTAGAAATAAATTTATTAAAATTAAAATTAAAATATAAAATAAAATATTAAACAATATTAAATATAATATTAAATATTATTAATTCATTCTTGTTGGCGCTTTTTAATTTCTCTTTTCACTATTATTCCTGACCTAGTTCCTTCTTTCATTCCTTCATTCAACAAGATGTCCTGAAGATGGATCCTCGCTAGGATTCAAAACGTCGACAAATGTTTTATAAAATTGTGGATAATTCGGAGAGCTCTTCAATACTTAAGTCAGAACCTTACACCGACCGAGATCAAGTATACACATGTGGAAAAATTGGCCTGGGTAGTTTTTCAAGCTGTCCAAAGATTCCATCACTACATACTGTTCGCTAAACAACTGTGATATCTGACTGAAACCCTATGATGTACATTTTGACTAAACAAATGCAAGAGGGAAAATACTCGAAGTGGATAGTTATCCTACAAGAGTTTGATTTAGAATTTGAAAATTCTAAACCAAAGCAATCACTGGTGTTTGTTGAACTCTTATGTGAATTTCCCTACACTGAATCAAAAACCATGGCAGATGACCATATTCTCGATGAATCTCTATTTTGATTAGTACATTGGATCCTTGGTATAGAGATATCATTATATATATTCAAACCCAAACTTTTCGACCTAAAATTTCATGATCTAATCGACGTAGGATTCGTTACCAGTATCAACAATATAACATTGTTGGTGACACTCTTTACCTTTGTGGTGCCGATTCTGGCTTTCGACGTTGTTTAAATCATGAAAAAGCTGAAAGGTTTTTAAATGACTGCCATTCTAGAGCATGTGGTGGTCATATATTTGGGTTTTCAAATGCCTAAAAAATATTGCGTGCTGGCTATTTATGGCCGTCACCCTTCAAAATTGTACCCTTGTCGTTACAAAATGTCACAATTGTCAAATTTGTGATCAAAAGATGCGTGCACCTCCTGCTCCTCTTCACCCAATCATAGTCGGTCCATTTGCGAAATGGAGCGTCGATTTCATTACATGTAACCCTCACTTGGCTGGGGGGCATGGGTATATTATTCTCGCTGTAGATTATTTTACCAAATGGGCTGAGGCAATGCCTACATGTAAGGCTGATGACGAAACTACATCTATTTTCATATTCAATCATGTAACTGCTAGGTTCGGTGTCCCTCAAGCCATCACTACGGATCATGGTAGCCACTTTCGAAACATTATGATGACTGAACTTTCCACTTATCTCAGCCTACGCCATGATAATTCCACACCTTATTACCCACATGCCAATGGTCAGGTTGAGGATGGAAACAAATTTTTAACCAATATGATTAGACGGATTGTAGGAATTCATTAATTGAATTGGCACACCATGCTTTTCTTAGCATTGTGGGCATACCTTTCCTCCGCAAAAAAATCTATAGGGTTTACTCCTTTTCAACTCGTTTAAGGTTTGGAATTTGTTTTACCCATTGAATGTGAAATTCCATACCTAAAACTAGCCATCAAGTTATTACCAGCTACCTCTGAAGAGGAATAGATCTTCTTATACTTAACAAAATTAGATGATACTCGTTGCACTGTTGCATTAGTTGCTGAAGCTCATAAAAAACGTGTTAAGGAACAATATGATCAAAGCGTTGACCCTTGTGTCTATTCAGAAGGCGATCTAGTCTTAGTATACGATCAAGCTCACGATAAGCTAGGTGCTGGTAAGTTTGATCCGATGTGGCATGGCCCTTACATTGTTAAGTGTGTGCTTGCAAAAGGGGCCTATGAATTACTTGATTATGACAATGTCTCTTTGGATCATCCCAGAAATGGTATTTAAGGGTCCGTCTCTTGAAAAGACAATATGGTTACATTGAATATCAACACATTTTAAGAAATTTAAGCACATTAGTTGATACATTGGCTAATCAAGTTTTAAATAGAAATTTGCAACATTGAATGTAAATCAAAACAATATTCAATCCATATAGAACAAGATACTCAGAGACCAAAATTAATAATCATAATTAGGTCACAATAGTTGTTAACGCAGTTTGTCAAAAATATACATCATCTGTGATCATAGGTCTCGAACAAATTATGATCTAAATATACTGATATAAAAAAAATGTCATCTAAAACAACCGTCAAAATTCCATGATGATCATCAAGATAGCAAAGTATAACACTCACCACTCGGTGCAGGTATCGTCTGAATGGACCAGGAACCCTAGTCACATGCCTATGGTATCAAAGAGGAAAATCGTCTTTCCCAATCTATCATATATCTATGGTTAGCCTCTCTAGATTATGTTCCAACTCTGTGAGGGCCTCAGCTGCATCAATCTACCGTGGAACTGCTGCTATAGGCTGTGCTCCTCGTCTATCAAATCGACGAAGCATTGCTAGTTGTATTGAGCCTACATCTGTGTTAACATTTTTTGATTATCAATACTGGATGATAAAAAATCAAATAAAAATTATAAAACATAACAACTCAAAATGAGAATTTTTACCTGACTCATCCCATTGTGCCCCAGGTGGGAGTGTTGTATCAGGGTTACCCCTGAAATTCATCCTTTCATAGAGGAATTCCTCGATCATGAAAATCTGGCTTCCCATCCATATGAAGAACTGAGGTGTATATTAGACAATAGGACCGCCCTCGCCGCCATGAAGAGCCATCAACGAAACCCATTGCAACATGCAAGGATCTCTTGGTCTCGTAGGATCCACTAACTGCTGCTGTGGTATGAGGAGTGGAATCCTCTCTAAATAAAAAGATATAAGAATGGCACCAAAACCAAAATTATTCAGCTTACCATTCTTCGCTCGAGTGAGTTGTCCTTTCATGTTGACAACTACTCCTTCACACTAGTTGAAGATCGTTCCTTCGGAACATTCAAAAAATGTTTGCATATGTGCTTTAGTGGCCACATGGGGGGCCACGTTGCCACATAATCTAGTAAATATAAAAGCAATAATCTTAAGATCAAGTCGTTCGATAGTTTTTATATCAATTTGACCATCTTTTAGTTGCGAATCCTGAGTGCAATATTGCACCATATAGGAAGCAGTGGGTTGCCCTCCTGGCCATGTGCCAAACAAAGAAATGTCTCGTCCCCTACGCGGAAAACCGGTGATGAAATAAATATCCTTTACATCAAAAATGAGCCTATGATCTCCAATGGTAAAGCACTGTTCTTGGATATTGCAGGCATTTACCAACCATGTCATCAACTCTACTTGGGATTTCATTCCCAATATGGACCATAATTTGTATATTCCATAGTTATTTAAAGCCCGCAGCATTGTTGGGCTATCAATTTCCTCATTATCATGTGTTTCATGCTCGTGTTCTCTCCACTCGAGCATGGTTGTTTCAATTTTCTTAAAAACAATCATTAAAGAGCATTAAAAATATTTTGGAGGAACTCAGAGCAATTTTTATGGAAATAAAATTATTTTTGAAAAATCCCATGGTTACTACGCAAGTTTTCTTTGTACATAGTGCATTTTTGTGTACCTTCTCTACAGAAAAACCGCGTCGGAACGATAATTTAATGTGTTAAAAATTATTGGGGTGTGCAGGCCTGATAAGGAAAACTTGCCCACCCTCGAGGGCGATTTATAAAAACATATTTTCTCCAAAAAAATAATTCTAAAGCCTAAAATGAAAAAATAAAACAGATAGAATGCAAGATAATGGAGTGATTAAATACCTGGAACTGACGATTCATGAAATGGTCCATCGGTTCACCCGATATCAGCTTCAAAAGTTATATGGTAAAAACCCTTTTTACTGCTCTGGAAATAAAATGATGAAGATGACTTGCTCTTTTCAAATTTTATAAGTTTTTATGAATAAAATAATATTATTCTATTCTTTTTACCTTTATAAGTTCGAATTTTCAATATTTTTACCATAATTGAGAACAAATTATTGTAATTTTTGAGTTTTCTGTGTAGAGAACAGGTTTTATTTAAAAACAAATCATTTTGATGACATAGTAAAATTTTATCCCCTTTTTAGACTCTCAAAAAACAAAAAAAAGTGAAACCATGGAGTTCTCTTCTAAGCCCTTTTCATCTAAACATGAAAAGATTTCCGAGCACTTGACTGTTCGAACTTAAAATAAATGAAAAATCTACTCAATATAAGTTTACCCCCTTTTCTGGACTGAACTAGACTAATTACGAAAAAGGTATACGTTGACTGAGCATGGTTAATATAGTTCTATATTACATTATTTTATCCCTTTTCGGGTTTGAGAGACAAAATTTACGAAAAAGAACACTATGGAGTTTACTTATGTTTTTCTTTTGACTACCTAAAATTGAGAAACACCGAGTTTTACTTTCTCCGAGCTCGTTAAAAATTTACTTTGAAAGAACTGATTGAGTTTTATTTTTGTGTGTTTTAAAACTCTTTAAACATGAAAATGACATCGAGTTAATCCTATGTTGGACTAGTTAAAATTAAATAGTACATGACCCGTCGATCACAATGAGAGCGAACCACTCCTTCTTAGGGTTCATTAAAATTACTAAGATGTACTCATTCGAAGGATGAGCTTACACAACAAGAAAATTTTATCCTCCTCAAGCTTGAAAAAAATAAGTAAGTACTTGCCAGTAATGGTGGGGGAAAAATTGAGAAAAATAATCCATATTTATACTTGTTTTAAAAGCAACATGTCACTCTTGAACACGACACTTTGTCACACTCGTGTCTAGGTTGGGTAATCCGTTTTTTCTTACAGTTAATCAAACCTCATTTAAAGTCTTCAACTAGTTTGGGGTATTGTCTATAATTCAAATGTTTCCAAATCATTTACAGTTTCATTACGTTTTCAAGAGAAAGTTCGACCTTCATTGAATTTTCATTGCAAATATTTGTCTCCATTCGCGTTGATCCTCACTGAGTTAATCATTGCAAAATACTTCTTAAAAAATTGACATAATGGTTTCCTGTCGTATACCCTCCTGTGACACATCACTTCCTATTGAATTCAACTCATTATATAGGAATTTAATCCATAAATCTTATAAATACGTTGAAATCTGCATGTTGTAATGGCAGGTTTCTCGCCTTCGGCGACAAGTTTTCATCATTGTATTTTGATCGAACGATTCTATGAGTGTTCGACTGCAAATAATTCATTCACATTTCATAGATTGTACTGAGGTATTTTGAGAGACATTTTAATTTTTGGTGTTTTCTCTCACACTTGTTAACGATTTTCATCATTGACCGATAATCAAGTGGTTTCTACCATGTTCGACTTTGAAGAATCAATCACATGGTTAGATTCGTACTAGTTCAAGAAATAAAGATCAAGGCCCTGGATCTAGTTGCAACCATCCAGGTTGCGAGGATTTATGTATTCATGTTTGAGTAGACTAATTCATAATAGATGGTTGCGTCTACTATCGATGTAATTCTAGGTCACTTTTTTACTAGCACATATAGTTAGTTTTTCTCTTAGTATGGGAATTCCTACCTCACAAATGATTATATATTTTCATTGAATGTTTCTTACATGTTTTTGAGCAATGCCTCTGATCCAATCCTTGGTATGATAAATCACTTCACTCTTTTGAAATATTTTCTCAGACTTTTCACTTTAGGGGGCAATCTGTTACACGTCATTTTGTCACCATGATGTTTGATGGTCAATATGGATCTATCACCATCCATACTCATGCTTCCTTAGAATTCAAACATTTATATTCCATAACCAAGTCTTAGAAACTGGGAAAATATCTCTTAAATACTCTTAAAGATGGCTACACACTTTTTGCAGTCACTTCGCGCGCATGCACGGATATTACTAAGATTCCCTACAGACTTCTGCGCTATGTTTCCCATTAAAACCTATGCACCCAATTTAAAGTAAAGTAAAGGAAAAAAGTAACTTGTAGTAGCATAGTTGGGTACATATTCTTCCAAATAAAATCCTTTGAGTCACGCTAGTTCGAGCTGAATCCCTCCAATCATGGAGCTTATCCCCTTGTATCAAGGAACCCTAATCCCCTCATTTGTGGATCACACCACTCTATTGGTGGATCTGAAACCTCCTCAATTTCTCCTATAAATTGAGATGAAACTTTAGGGTTAGGGGAGTTCACTTATGATAATATTATGCTGGTCACTTTAGAGTGGAAAGCTTGTTAAGCCAAGGAGGAATATTAGGAAGGAATTAGGAGGAATCTGTATGACATCAAGGCTTGGTTGTCAGATTGATATTTTTATTCCTGAATAATACATTTGGATACTTTTTCTCATTGTGTTGTTTTCAGATTCATTAAAACAATTACAATCATTAATATCCTTGATTATTAAGTTAAGCCAATATTTGGATTATTACATACTGCAGATGCTTCTAATTCTTTGCATGTTTGTGGTTGCAAGTTTCTTCTCAACATTGAAGGAATTCTTTGGGACAAAAGGCAAGGTCTTCAACAAACATATCATTGAAAGGTAAGAGCATTATCCTCTCTTTTCTAGTTTTGATAATCTGAATGTTAATATCTTAGGGAAAGATATATTCTTATGGTTGTTTGTTTCTAGTTATCTGTTAGAATAATAGGGAGATCTCTCTTGTCCGCAAGAGGGATTTATCTGGGTAACAATGATCCTGCAAAATTACTTCTAGGGTTTTGATAATTCCTTTGATAATCATCCCTGTCATACATTCTTCAATCCCTAGCCATATGCTTGAAGTTAGAACATGAGAAACAATAACCATTAAAAAAACTAGGGCACCTAGATGAAATTTCATGTATTGATTATCTTTTGTAGCCATTCTTTCTTGGATATGGTACACCGTTGATCCTTGTCCTTGAATCCTTAAACATTTCTTCTTGGAATCACAACATTTTTAACCTTATTTTGTCCTTCATTTCGATATTTCATTTGAGGGTTCTTGTTGTCAGGCTTCTCATCAACTTTGCTCTGCAGGGGCTTGGGTCTTGTATCTCCCTTGGATGAAGGCCCACCTATATAACCAATTCTTTTTTTAATGGATGGAGATATTTGGAAACATAGAATATCGTCCAAAGTTTGTGTGCTTTTTATATTTTGTTCAAATTTTTAACTTCAACCCTTAATGATACAATTTCTTCTTCTTGTCACATGAAATCCTCTTCTCTCTTCTAAATTTTAAACATTTTTTCTTCTTTAATTCTTTTGGCTTCTTAAAGCTTTATCATCAACATATCTTCCCTCATTTATTCTTCTTTTGTGGTCATCTTTAAACTAGTGATTTGTTGTTCTATTTCATCAATAACATAATCCTTCCTTTTAGGGTCCTACATTTTCTCCTTAGGCCTCTTTATTTCTACAACAACTACATCAAATTCCTTTTACTTTTGACTCAATTCTACCTGGTACTTTTGAAAAAAATCCTCTAGTTTTCTTGCTAAGATTTCCTCTTTCTTTTCTATTTCCTCCACTTGAACTCTTAGAAAGGAAAATTCTTCTTTGGGTGTGCAAATTTCCTTCTAATTAATGCTTTCTCCATGCCCTATTCTTCTTATTCTTCATCATTGTCAGATTATTTGACCTATGAATTTGCTTTATTTAAAGTGAAATCATCATTATCTTTATCTAGAATTGCATTATTTTGACATACATAGAGATCTTGAAGTTTCTCCCAAATATGTTTGGCTGCTGAGAATTGGCCTATATTGGATTTTAGCGAATATGGCACGACACATAAAATGATCCTCATGGATTTTGAATTGTATTTTTTTAGTTCATCATTAGAGTATTTCTAGAAATGATATAATCCCATACATCATATCTAATAGATCCCAAATAGACTTCAATTTTTCGTTTCGAAAAGATAAAAATTGGTTAATTGAACAAAGGAATTGGAACAACATGTTTCTTGTTGCCAACTATAATAAGTTCTGAAACTATTTCAATATTAGGTACTTCCTTTGATTCCTTTGAATGCTTGGCGACTTTCTTCATTGACTTTCCCATCTTGATTCACCCGAGATATTCCTTCCAGTTGTTATGTCGCAACTGAAGGAATCTGCACTGATACCAATTTTTGGAAATAATGAGAGGGGGTTGAACGAGTATTTATATTTAATTAATTAATTTTAATATTTATATCATTCAAATTAACATTAGAATTAGTTCAAACATAAATCAATTTCACACCATTAGACAAGACCATTACAAAATGAATGACATCAAGATAGTACACCAAGGTTTTTAGGTGGAAACCTTTCCAGGAGAAAAACCACCGAACACTTCTTAATAATTGTTTTCAATAATTTACGTCAATATTTTTAACACCAACTAAAGCAGTCTTCAACCCCCTTGTTTACAGTCTCCAATTTGAAGGACACTCCAACACCCTATTTTAGTAGTTCCAATTGGAAGGACACTCCAACACCCTAGTTTATAGTTTATGTCCTGAAGGATGCTCCAACACTGTGCCAACACCATGTTTACCAGTTGCAACAGGAAGGATGCTCCAATTCCCTATGTAGGCTCCAACCTACCCTAGCAACACCTTGTCACCTAGAAGTGTTCTTAAGCTCCAACCCGAAGGATACTCCACTCTCCTGCCTTGCACTACCCTGCCACCCTTTCGACAAGTAGATCGTGTTTCATATATTTTCAAATGTGATCGCTTGTGCTCAATAAAAGGAATAATTTTTTTTTTTAAAACTTTTTTCATTCTATAACATGGCACAAAGTCGTTAGCAACAAAAAAACCTCTTTTATTCAAATTGTCAAACCCTAGTTATCATAAATAAATTTGCTTTTGCTCAAGACCTAACCGATCATTATCTCAACCTGTAAAAAAAAGCTTAATCAAACCATAGATGTAGCATAGACATCAAAACCTTAATTATTAAAAGTTCTCCAATACACTCACATGACTATGAATGGCATGAAAAAATGTCCCCTATTGCATACAATCCCTAGCTAGACAAGTTCCGCTTATCAACATATTCAAAACATCCTAGTAGTAACATGAGACCTTAGAATTAATCAAGAAATATCAATATCCTTGCTTAAGTGATCAAACCCTAGCTCTGCAACATACTCTCTCTCTTCTAATCCTCGCATAAATAATTCTTCCGATAACCTTATCTCAATATATATATGGTATCATCTTGCACCACTGACAAAACCTGAATGCAAATGTAAAATCTAGGATTATGGATAATATAAACTCTATTAAACATATATTGTCAAAAAATAAAATGTTTTCCATTGTAAAACCCTAGCAACAAATGGCTCATAAATCAATTTCTCAATATTTCAATACACGTCATTACAACATATAGAAATTCCTAACAACATATTATGATGAAGTATTAGTATACAACCTCTGACCTTGACACTTAATAATGATGCTATCGAACCTTAGCTTATGTATTTTTATCCATTGTAATGTGTATCTTTCTATAATTTATCATTTCCCAACAGCTACAACAATATCTTGGTAATGCTCTTAACAAGGTGTTGCTCTAAAATAATAATTAGAAAACACACAAGGTCATCAATCCTCTAAATCCCCAACACATAGTGATCCATCCACTACAAGGAAAAGACCCTCTAGTGGATGTTTTTTAGGAATCCCATAGAAAAATACCCCATACATCTGTTTCTAGCAGAGGTTACTAGAGGAGGCTGGCAGGCAGAGGATTTTGCGGATGGTTTCCTCTCGGTGCGCTTATCATTACACGTCGCCCTGGTGCACTCGAACCGAGAAAGTACTGGTGTGGACCAGAACATTGGCACACCGGACACTGTGCACTCCGTACACACCCGCCCGGTGCATCTTATTATTCTATAGCACCAGTGCGTCACAGATATTCCATGCCGGTGCATTATAAAACATCGCGCCAAAACCGAAACCGCTTGGTGCAGTAGAAAGAAACCGCACCAGTCCATCATAATACATCGCGCTGAAACACAAACCTACCGGTGCACTTGTAAGAAACAGAATCGATGCGCCTATAAAAAAACGCGCACTGGTAAAGGGTTATATTAAAAAATAATTACGGAAAAATAACCCGGATTTTTCAGTTTTCCAGTGCTTTTGAGCTCTCAATTATTGGTACGCGCCCTATCATAGAACGCACCGGTGCGCACGAGAAATTGGCACACCGGACAACTTGCGTGACGTACACACACATCCAGGACCTCCTATTATTGTAATGCACCAGTTCTTCACCACTATTCCATGCCTGTGCATCATAAAACACCGCATCAAAATAGAAATGCACCGGTGCGGCTATAAACAACACGCACCAGTAAAGGGTTATATTAAAAAAAAAATTATGGCAAAATAACCTAGATTTTTCAGTTTTCCAGTGCTTCTGAGCTCTCAATTATCGGTGCGCACCCTACAATAGTACGCACTGGTGCGCACGAGACATTGGCACACCGGACAGCTTATGCGACGTACACACACATCCGGGGCTTCCTATTATTGTAACGCACCAGTGCTTCACCACTCTTCCGCCCGGTGCATCATAAAACACTATGCCAAAACAGAAACGCGCTGGTGCATTCTTATCCAAGATCACTAGTGCATCGATAAACCGCACGCACCGGAATAACGTTACATAAAAAAATAATTTTGAAGGCCAAAAAATCGGTGCTTTACGACTATTCTGCACCAGTGCTATACGGATTTTCTGCCCCGGTGCCTCATCAAAATTTTGCGCCGAAACTGAAACAACCCGGTGCGGTGTTAGGGAACCGCCCCGGTGTATTATAAACAATGTGCCAAATTTGACACAACCTGGTGCGGTTTTTGGTAAGCGTATCAGTGCGCCTATAAAACCCCGCGCACCGGAACAAGGTTAAATAAAAAAAATTTACGGCCAAAAAACTTCATTTTTCACTTTCCTTAGTGCTCCAGAGCTCTCAAGCACTGGTGCCATTTCCCTTTGTCTGAGTCACCCTGACATCAGTGCTCTCATTTCACCCATTGCACGCGCTACTGCTCTGCATTGGCCACCAATCTCAAGCTTGCATTTTGAAAAACGGCGGGAAAATTTTCTTTTGCAAAGTTTACTGTCAATATGCCTCCTCGACGGCGAAATGTACAGGTATTTTTCTATTTTTTCCATAATTAAGCCTTTTAGTGGATTAGAAATTGAAATAACCTTAAAAATAACCATTAAAAAAAAAAAAATGTTGTGCGGTGCACCAGATCTGTTTGACTTGCATCGGATAACAGTGCTGCTTGTAAAATTTACAGGCCGCACCGCCATCGGTGCCCCGAATAATTTTAAAATAAAAAAATAAAATAAAAGGTGGTGCGCTCATTTATCCAGGCACACCGTTGACCACAGAAATCACAGTGTGGCGCGTTGACGGAATTATCTGCCCCGGTGTATGTCAGCGCACCGCATTCTGGATTCCGAGAGGGTCAATGGTGCGGCCGGGTAAAAGACCGCACCATCAGCGATGTAATTTTCATGAAGTTGGTGCGCTGACATGACTATATGCGCCGGGGCATATATTTCAGTTAGCGCATCGCTATTCTAAACTTTGATGAAGTTAAGGTGCTTGAAAAATAGACAGCTGCACCGAGGCCGGTGCGTTGTATTTCATTAGGGGCACCGAGACTGGTGCTCTACATTCTTAAGATGCACCGTGACCGGTGCGTGACTGTTTTTATGGCACAACGACTTGTCTGTTTGTTTTTTTTACAAAAAAAAATATATATGTATATTCCTAAATACATGTCTGTTTTAATAATTTTTTATTTATTTAATATGGAAATGATTCAAAGAGAAGAGGAGGAACAACAACAACAACAGGCTGAACAATATGACATGATTCGCCAATGGGAGGCCCGAGAGAGGGAGAGAGATGCATACCCTTGCCCTATTACTGCAGATACCTAAAAGATCCTTAGGCAGGTTGGCCTCCTCAAGTTCTATGAGGAGGCTACTTCCCTAAAGGCACACAATGTGTTTTTGAGATATCTTATCCGTAGGTGGAATGCCCACCGACAGGATTTCCAGGTTGGTCCTGACCAGTGGTACACACCCACTGAGGAGGATATTTATTTTATTATAGGGCTATCGAGGAGAGGGGTGAATTTTCCCTCATTCCCAGACGTTCCAGCTGGTTGTGCAGTAGGGAGTCAGTTAGTTTACTCCCAGAGATACATTGGAGCACATGCACTGTGTCCTTCAGAGTTGCAGGTACATAGAGGTCAGTTACGTATAGGTGCTTTTGGTAGACAGGACGTGCAGTGCCTCTCCCTTATCATTTCGACCATTTCGCACAACACCAGTGACGGGAAATGCACTAGTTGCTCACTTTTATATTATGTTTATTATTTAGTACAACAACCATGACTTTTCAGGTGGTCTACCATTTTTTTTGCAGCAGTTTTGTACGGCCTTAGATAGATGTCGTGCTCATGCACAAGGGAGGGTCAACTTCCCTTTTGCTTCAGAGCTGTTTTATTTATTTTTTGAGAGGTTTCCAGAGATGAGATCTAGTTTTGTTCAATAGCCTCGTAGGCCGATGTTTGAGGCCTGGATGCACATGTGGGGGCAGATGATGCCCAAGAGGGGAGACACTTTTTTTCCAACCAGGATATCACATGATTCACTGGACTTACTAGCCAGTGTTAACGGGCTGCATCCCTTCATTTTGGTCCCATGTCCTTTTGTTGGCTTAGATTGGAGAGGGTGTCCCAACATCCTCTTCATAGCTGATGAGCTGCCAGATGATAGAGGTAATATTATTGTATTATTTATATTCATTCTAACATGTTCTTAATTAACTTTTTTTTATTAAATTGTGCAATGAAATTGTCTAATTATTGTTGTGTACTTGTATATATTTTGCAGACATTGGCTCTTTTGATGGTGAGGAGATGTCGGGTCCACCACATGATCTAGGTGTGGATCCTAATGATGACGATCAGGATATGGCTGATGTCGAGCATGATCATGATGAGGATGAGGCCGGTGCAGCAGAGAGACATGCTCCTGCTCATCATGATGCACCAATGTCGCCTTTTACTAGGCGTGGTCGACCTAAGAACATATATAGGATGGAGTTGGCCAACCAACTCTGTGCATTGATTGTTGATGCGAGCATTAGGCCCACTCATTACAGAGACATACAGGCCGACGATAGGCTGTTACGGATGTGGAGAGGCATCTCGTGTGACATGTATGGCCTGATGTGGCATGTTGTAGGAGCTACGATAGCTGATACGCGACTCAGGAGGACTGTCCGTAGCTATAGGTGTAGTTGAGCCATGGCACGTGATGGACATGAGTCTGCGAGCAACGACTCACATGCATCTCATGATCGTTCACCTCGCAGCGCGCCTGATGAGCATGACGCTCCACTGGCAGCATCTTATAGTCATCATGGAGATGAGGCTGGACCATCGGCCACATCCAGTCAGCAGCCTGTAGCTACATCCATCAATACTAGTCATGATGATCATGAGCAGGCTCGACCATCGACCGCCGAGGCTGCACTATTCACTGAGTAGGCCTCCACTACTACTACTCATATTGATGTTGTACTACCACCAGGAGATGCATCCATCAGTACTAGTGATCATGATCATGAACAGGCTCGACCATCGACTGTCGAGGCTATACCCAACTTTACTGAGTAGGAATCCACTTGTAGTACTTCTCTCTAATATGTTATTATTACTACTACCGGCCACGATCCATGACATTTATATTACAAGCTTGTATATTTTTAACATTATATATATATATATATATATATATATATATATATATATATATATATATATATGGTCCATGTATTTTATGTTCATGTTGTAGTTGTACTTAATTTTCATGTTGGTGATCATCATGATGTGGTGCATCTTGTTAGGTCATGTTAGATATGTTCATTTAATGTTTAGCTTGCAAATAGATGTGTATATGTGATAACATGAGTTTTTTGACATATTGAGATGTATATTTGATGTTTGTGTTGTGATGATCTTAATATATAATGTTAATTTGATGTTTGAATGTGTTTATTAGTCGAATATGATGTTTATACAATGGTTATCATGATCGTGATGATGTTTATTAATTAATTTAATATTAAATGACCATGACATTTATTAAATATTATGTCGTGATTGTAATTGTAATTTAAATTTTAATTGTATGTAAAATTGTAAAATTGTATTTGTACTTATTGTAATTTAAACTGTAATTGTATGTGAAATATTTATTAATGTAAAATTTTAATTGTAATTGTAATATTTAATTTATTCTGAAATGATTGTAATTGTATATATGAAAAATTATAAAATTGTAATTGTATGTAAAATTCTAAAATTGTAATTGTATTTGTACTTGTAATTTTAATTGAATTGTATGTAAAATATTTATAAAATTGTAATTGTAATTGTAAATGTAATTCTATGTAAAATTGAAAATGTAATTGTATATAAAATTCTAAAATTGTAATTGTATTTGTAATTGTAAGTTTAATTGAATTGTATGTAAAATATTTGTAAAATTGTAATTGTAATTCTATGTAAAATTGTAAATGTAATTGTATGTAAAATTCTAAAATTGTAATTGTATTTGTAATTGAAATTTTAATTGAACTGTATGTAAAATATTTGTAAAATTGTATTTGTAATTGTAAATGTAATTCTATGTAAAATTGTAAATGTAATTGTATGTAAAATTAAAATTGTAATTGTAATTCTAATCGTAATTCATGTATGTGAAATTAATATAAAATTGTAATTGTAATTTTAATTCTAATTGTAATTATTGTACTTTTAATTGTAATTGTATGTAAAATATTTGTAAAATTTTAATTCTATTAATGTGAAAATTTTAATTGTATTAATGTGAAATGATTTTATTAAAATATTTGAATTTGTAAATTTGCAAATAATTGTAAAATAACAAATCTAGAATAATACGAATTTTTGTAACATAATAAAGTTTATAAAATAATGAAAGTAAATTCATGTACTTTATAATTATCATTATTTTATTATGATCTTACATATAAAAAAAATAAAAAATTTATACAGTCCAGTGCGCTTATCATCCTAATACGCACTGGTGCGTCATATAAATAAGATACACCGGTGCGTCACAACTCTTCCGCACCGATAACGAATAAACGCAAATAAAAAAAATGCAACTCTATTTCTTTAAGTGAAAAAAAAGCGGCAATTTGAAAAATGGGCAGAAAAATAATTTTGAAAATCTAATTTTATAAAATAATTCTTTAAATACTAAACACTTTTCATTATTTCACTATTTTTGCTAAAATTTTCAGCCATATATTTGCGGGAGATAACTTGGAGCAAGAGAGCAGGAGGACACTGTGGAGCAGCGAAATACGTTCGAATATAAGTATTCAGACAGTCAGAAACCAAACCTCTGGTGATTCAAACCCTGTATCATAGAATTTGAAACCATCTCATGATTAAATTTGATTATTTTTTTAAATTTTTCTGCAATTTTTTACTTTTTTTTTGTAGTTTATCCATTTTTACCCTAAACCCTTCATTTTTTTGGTTTTTGCCCTTTATTCTCCCTATTTTTGTGATTTCAGAATTAGGGTTTTTCATTTTATATTGACGTCCAACCCACGTAACGACTTGCATAGTCGGAGCCCAATCCATTCGGCCATTGTGTGAATTTTTGAAAAAATGGAAATTTCTTTATTGGTGCGCCCTGCGTACTATACTGCACTGGTGCTCTGTATTATACAGCGCACTGTGAAGGTACTGTAGTAAAAAAAAATGAAATTTTTTTTTCTAAATCCATGCGCCAAATCTGAAATAGGGCACCAATGCTCCATTTAACTAGGAAAGCACCGTACGGTGTATTACACCGTTTTTGCGGTGCGTTTATAATACCCCACGCACCGTTAGTTCTATTACATTGTTTTTTACGGTGCGTTTACAATACCCAATGCACCGTACGGTGTATTATACTATTTTGCGGTGCGTTGTTAATATCCCCACACACCGGCAGCAGTGCGGACCTCGTGAAAAGCGCACCAGTACCTGGAGATTTATTTTCTACCTGAAAAGTTGAATTTATTTGTAAATATATTAATGAATGATATGGTATAGGTTTCAGATCGATAAAGAAATGTCTGACAAGAGATCAAGTAACAAAAATACTATTAACACATTAAAAAAAGCAAAAAAGACAAGTTCTTTGTAAATTATTTATAAAAAATATTATTTTTGAACTATATGTAAGTTTAACTAATATGTATTGTTTACTGTGTATCATGCAGAGCCACAAAATGACGAAGCTCGATATGATTATTTCTGATCTAGGAACAGAAGAGCGTAAAAGTTTAATGGAAAAATTGCAAAAGGGCGAATCAGGTGAATGAAAAAATACTATCGATCCAATATGAGTTTCTTTTTTTAATTATCATTAATAATATACTTATTATTAGATAACACGTGTCAAACAATCTACTAATTCACATCTGTTTAATGTTGTACAGGGACCAACAACTCAGAAATGGAATGTTGTTCTAAGAAAAGAAAAAAAAATAGAACATGCAAATGAAAATCAATTGCTCCTTAGCTCATCTGGAGTGGTGCTGGAAGTTAACAAAAGGGGAAAAACTTTTACAAAAGTTTGATGGATCTAGTGGAACAAATGTATAGACTTTATTTCCAACAACAACAACGTGCTTCAAATGTAATATGTAATCATTGAATTTTTCAATCATTAGGTACAATAAATAAACAATTTAGCATTAAATATTAATTTTCAAGAATTTTCTTGCAGAAAAGAAAAGAAAATGGAACCCATTCAACACAGAAAAACAGGACGACAAGGAAGAAAATGGTTGATCTCTAAGTTTGTGAATAATTGTTACTTCCTTATAACAACTTAACTAGATTTCATTTTTGTATTTTCAAGTTGTTTTACAAAAATCATCATTGAATGTCTTCAAACAGGTGCTAACATACAAAGAAGAGCCATCAGACAAATTGATTGAAATTGGGTTAAATATGGGTTGTGAGTATATGTTGGCATATCAGAATTTAATTGTGAAATTTGTAAGCATCTATCGATCTTGTTTTACTTAGCTCCGTCTATAATTAATAAAACAAAAACATCTTTTATATTAAATATATGATTTGTTATGGGGTATAAAACTTGTAGGAAACAAAGTATGGAACTATGCCAATAGATGAAATTTTGAAAGATGGCATGGTACATGGTTTTGAAAGAATGTGTATAATTTATGAGTCAATTGTTGCTATGGTACATCATTTTTCTTTTCGATTTACATTGATGTATATTATTTAATATTGCAATTTTCATTATTCTCACCAATGCATATATACTCATTTCAATTTATTTTTATGTTTGTAGATGGAAGGTGAAGAAGAAGAAAACAATCAATGCCATGAATAAAACATTCCTGAAAATAACCCATGTCATGGAAGTAGCTCTAGCAGTGACAACAGTTCAAGCGAAGAATGATGATCACTATGTTTGGATATCAAAGCAAGGCATTTTATTTTTTGAAATATATATGTCTGTGAAATCAGACATTTTGTTTAATGTAATGGACATAGTGTCCCAATTGAAAGACAAAGGGATACCAATAACTGTCCAATTTTGTATGATAAAGATTGTCTTATATATATATATATAAAATATGTTTTAATTTATTCTATTGCATTCTCCATTGTCACTATTGCGTTCTCCATTGTCGTTCTCAAATGCACTAATAAAAATTTGATTCATATGAATATTGTTATAAGATATATATGTGTCAAATTTTGATGAATAATGAATTTTAAAAAACCACAATAATTATGATATGATATAAAAAATTAATCCAAACATCACATTCAAATGCATTAATAAAAATGTAACTAATATGAATATTTTTATAAGATGTGTCGAATTTTGATGAATAATGAATTTAAAACAATCACAATAATTGGATTGTCACAGGTCGATGTTTCTAAAAAATACAACATGAAAACCGGCGTGTGTCAATAATTGTACACCGGTGCGTTTATGTGTCTATACGCACTGGTGCCATTATACGATCGATGGGCACCGCACAATTACCAATACCAATTATCAATATCGGTGCATCTGTGTGATACTGCGCACCGAGGCGTTTACGTATCTATAAGCACCGGTGAATTTTTACGATCTATGGGCACCGCACGAATACCGATACCAATTATATATCTCGGTGCCTTTCCGTGATATGATGCACCAGTGCGTTGATACGACCTATGGGCACCGCACAAATCCTAAGACTATTAAGAATGGCCCCGTGCGTTGTATGACCAACACTATGCCTGATGTGGTTTTACACCTAAACGTCCCAGTGCGTTGGACTGAGACAGCCCCGGGGCACCGTCAGAATGTACGCACCGGTGCATTAAAGGCAGAGTAGCGCACCGATGAAAAAACATCCGTAATAACCTCCGACCGGCCATTTTTTTTTAGTTGTGTTGAATTTCCGTTAAAAGCTCTGCCAAAACCTCCATAACCATAAACAGATGTTGTAGAAAATGTTTTTTTAACAATTTTGGCCAAGTTTATAACACTAAAAACCTCCTTTATAACCTCCGCTAGAGGGTCTTTTCCTTGTAGTGATCACATGAGGAGTCTATGCCATTGTATTTTATTCTGGTTATAATTGCTCTTTATACTCCTGTAATGTGGTGAATAAGCACATTGTTCAACACTTCTTTGTTCTAAGAAATATATGTCAATATAATATTGTTGCAGATATGTTTGTCCACATTTTCAGAAGATAAACAAAATATGACTAGTATTTAGAACTAGGACAAAAATAATATTTTTAGTATAGAGATAAACTATCAAGGGTTCTAGTCTTAAGATGTAGGATTTTTGTTTAGAGCTTATACCATTTAGTGCTTTTAATATAGGATGGTTTGTATCATGTTTTTGATATGGTTTCTTTGCAAGAAGTATGCCTTTGATTACTGACTGATTATTGTAATGGCCCTAGTCCTGAAACCCTTAATTTTATACTATTAATTAATTGAAAGGAGGGAAGCACATGTCAGATCACAGGTAGGCTTCATCCCATTATCTATTTACTTTAATGAAAATAATAGCTAATTTTTCTTTAAGTTTTTCTAGACTAAGCCACCCATTCTAGGGAAGACACTTCGATCCGCAATTGTAGATTTTGTATAACAAATCAACCACCATACCGGGGACCGATATTTTCCTTTGGTGGTTTATTTTTCCTTAGTGTTTGTTTCACCTCTTATTCAGAGCTTCACTGTCATATGCAATCAATAAAAAACCTAGGAAAACCTTTCATTGAGTCTGAATTGCAAAATTTGTGCTAGAACTCTCTTATTCTTTACCAGCGATCCCTCTGGTCTAGGAACAAATCATTGCACCTTTGTAGATCCCCCTTTGTGCTTGCATTGGAAGGCACTATTGCCTCTTTTTCACCTGTGTTGGCCCTGTTCATGCATGAATTTTCATTTTTCTTGATTTTCTATTTGATCAACCTTGTTCTAGCTGCCCTTCCTTGAGTGTTTGAGTGTATTATGGTACCTTTGAAGCCTCCATTTGGTTTGCTTTTGTTTTGATACCTTTGCTAAGGATTTGTTTGAATATTTTCCTTTGTTCTTATCATTAGGTTGCTTGAAAAATGATTTTGTTTAATCATTGGTTGCTTAGATGAATTGTTGTTCTATTCCTCATTCTGAAAAGCTTATTTGAATCAATGATTAAGTTTTTCATCTTATTTTTCTTTATTTTCGAAAATGAAGAGACTTGAAAAGAAAAACCTTTGCATTGGCATTTAGGGTTTTTGTGTGTGCAATGAAATTGGAACAATTGCATAGGAAAGGGATTGAATTTTGCACATTTGTTTGATGCATATTATTTGCCTCTTCCCTTCCTTATATAGATTTCCATTGAATGAGAAATATTCCATTTGCTCATGTTATTTTCATTTTGAGATATTTAGGTGACATTCGCGCTGAGCCCCAAAACTGGAACTTAATCAAATATACACCGTAAAATTTATTGAATCAAACTAAGGAGAATTTGTAACATTAACACAAACACTTAGATTTATAGGCTAAATACGTGTTCCAATGTCATTAAACATAGGATATGTTGTTGTTTTCTAGCATTGCATCCTGGGGGTGAAATCCCGTTCCACATATGTGAGTGTATAGAATCATTCTCCATGTACCTTTGGGTATATTGGATGGTGCTCCGCGCACGTAAATTATATGAGAACTCTCTCATCGAACGATTATGCATTAGAAAACACTACTATGAACTAGAATCCCATGTAGTATATTTTTGGATTCCCCTATAGGTTGTTATCCTCGCCATACGTAGCTGAGTCAACTGCCTTGTATATCGTGATACACCGAACACAACATTCGGGTAGATCTTGGTTCAAAAAGGTGTATATTGTAGTTGATAGTTTCTTGGTAATCCTTTATGCCTAGATTACACTCTTTTTTATTTATTTTTGTGTTAATTTATAAATTTTTTTAATCTAACGTGGAAGAAAAAGCTACTCGTAGTCGTTGTTAGAAGTAAAATATTACACAACATACGAAATTTTGAAATCCGGGAACCACTTTTGGTCCTCCTCCTAAAATTGATCCACTAGAATCATCTGTCCCTTTGAGTTCCATGACGAGATTACATCTACTCTTGCCGGTGAATCTGACACAATAAAAACAAAAGTCCCTGAAACCTTATAGGCTAAGGTTATTGAACCTAGCTTTCCCAAGTCATATACTTTACTTCCTGAGGTTTTTGAACCTAAGGAGTCTCAACCATCTTCACCCGTTACTTCAGGTCCTTCCCATTCTATTCCTTTGTATTAGATAGAACATCCACCCATATATATTGGACCCGACAATAAAACTCTTCCATACAAACTTGTGAGTATTGAAGAGATCTTGCAAGAAGAGCCAGATCCCTATACCCTTGTTCATTGTAGTGGATTTTTTTTTTTATCAGACCAATCCTCTTTCTCCTCTTCAGACTCCAACACAAACTCATTTTCTTGATCCTTTGGATGCACCTACAGATCTATCACGACAATATTCATTGGGATTTTTAACCATGACTGGATCCGATCTGACCTTTCAGCCTGCATCCACCACTATGGTTGAGACATCAAATGTTTCTTCCTCATCTATGTCTGTGACATCCCCAGAAACACATTTGTATGGTGGTACATCCATCCCACCTGGTTATCAGTATTTATATGGTGCAACTTCCAGTCCTTGGGCCTATCCCATGTCATCTAATTCAAGAATTCCATCTGGTACTTCTCTTATGAACACCACTCAGTATGCTCCTTCTCCTCCCCCTACAATTGAACAATAGGCTGTCCCTTATGTTAGTGGGCAAGGTTATCTTCAATAACATAACTCTGCTTATGTTAGGTATCCTCCATCTAGATCATAGTTTCCTCCATCATCCCCTATTACTTTGGCAAAAAGGAAACCTGTTGTTGGTATACTTCAAGTTGGTAATCAACCTTATTATAATCCTCCTTATCCTGGAATGGCTTCCAGTGTTTGGAAACCTACTTTTCAAGTCCAACCTGGTTCATTTTTGGACCAATTTTTGAATCCTCAACCTATGCCATCTTCATCTCAAATTCCTATCCATCCATATGTACCTCAACAAGCTCAAATACATGTAAGACAACCTTTACGCAGTTGTTGTTGCATAACAATCTATTTCATCGGTATCTAGTACCTCTCAGGTTCCACTTACCCAACCTTTACAATGTACCTTACAGTGTCAACTGCTTGGACACGGTACTCCTCAAATTCCCATAGGAAAAAATGTGTATAGTATGACGTAGTATAATTCGAACCCACCTTATGCCGCGATGATGTAAAATATCATGGGGAAACAATATAAACCCTATGAGGGCATTCATAAAGTGCATTTTCAAGGCCAGTACATCCAAACCCAACCATTCCAGACTTTGCAGGGTTATCTTGGAGCTAGTAAACAAGGTTACACATATGTTGGTTACCAGAATCCTCATTCAGTTCCCAGGTTCCTCCTTATCGGAACACTCCTTATTTGGGACTGCAAGTACCTATTGCTCAGGTGATTCCTTATTATATAGGCTATCCTTCACCAGATATCAACTGTCAATTACCTTTTGTGGATCGTCATCTTGCAAGAGTTTGACATGGAATTCATTAGGTCCAAGTCAAAGAAATCCATGGTTTTTGCTTAGCTTATGTGAGATCTTCCTTCCCCTTATTTTGAATCGACATATGAAGATTCTATCCCTGATGAGTCGATTTTTTTGATTTCATCATATGACCCATGGTATGGATAGATTCTAATTTATCTCCTGACCCAGTCTTTCTGGTCTGATACCTCTCGCTTCGAGCATTGACGCATTTGATACCAAGACAAATATTACATCATCATTGATGCCACTCTTTATCAACGCGGTATCAATACCATTCTACAAAGGTGCCTCACACATGAGGAGGCCAAGAAAGTCATTAATGAATGCCACTTGGGGGCATGTGGTGGTCATTTATCTAGCTATGCTACCATGCAGAAGATCTTACGCGCTGGTTACTTCTAGCCCATTATTTTTTGAGATTGTATTCTCGTTGTCCAGAGGTGTCATTCATGCCAAATTTATGATCGTATGACCCATAATTCTCTTGATCCATTGCACCCCATTATTGCTATATGACCCTTTGCAAAATGGGGTATCACGGTAGATTATTTTACCAAATGGGTCGAGGCGATGCCTACATTTAACAACACTATCGAAACGACTACATATTTCTTTTTCAACCATGTTATCACATGGTTTGGTGTTCCGCAAGACATAGTTACGAATCATGGAAAGAATTTTTGCAATCATATAATGACCAAACTAGCTACCAATCTGGGGTTTTCCCAAGAAAGTTCCACTCCATACTATCCTCAAGCTAATGGACAGGTTGAACCTATCAACAAAGTTCTTAATACTATGATTCAACATATGATAGGGTTCCACCAATCGGACTGGTATTTTCTTCTTTACACTGCCTTGTGGGCATACCGAACCTCAGTGAGGATTGCTACCATATTTACACCCTTTCAGCTGGTTTATGGTCTGGAAGCGATCCTCCCAATCGAATGCGAGATTCCATTACTAAAAATAGCTATTGAACTTCTTCCTTCCACTTCTGTAGAAGAGGAACACCTTTTACATATGACTCGTTTGGTTGAGACTCGACGCAATGCAGCTATATCCAATGAAGATCATAAAATACATATAAAGGTGAAATACAACAAAAGTGTCAAACCTCGTATCTTCTCAGAAGGAGACCTTATTATTTTGTATGAAAAACAAGCTAGGGTCAGGAAAGTTCCAACCAATGTGGTTAGGCCTATATATTTTCAAGCGTGTCCTTGCAAAAGGATCCTACGAGTTAGTTGAATTCGATAAAGTCCCTTTGGCGTAGCCTGGGAATGGTCTATATATCAAAAAATACTATGCTTGATCTCATGTGTAGTAAACTGTGTACATACTATTTATAGGTGTGTTGAGTTTTTTTTTAGTGTGTCTCTTCAGATTTTTTTATTGTTTTCGTTGATCCTTTTTAGTTTGGTTTGCAGATGTCGACATCCCTTGAACCATACATTGGTTATGTTGATGGCGCTAGTCATAGTACTCAGAATCTATCCTTCGCAGCATGGGGTATATTTTCTCAAAATGTTGAGTTAGTGACTCTACAAGGGATTTATATTTGACACTCTAACAAAAACATCACTGAGTATAACGTAGTGGTCAAGCTACTTTTTTATGCTATAACACATGGTATCCACCGTTTAGTAATCAGACTTGACTCACAACTTGTGGAACTACAATTGGCCAATGTATATTCAGTCAGAAGTCCCACCATCCTACACATTTTTATAAGGGTTCACCTTCTAAAAAGACATTTCAACTTCATCCGATACGAACATATTTCTAGAAATCTAAATATACTAGCGGATGCGCTAGCTAATCATGTTTTAGATAGACATTTGCAACAAATGTAAATAATTTTCAATACACATCACCTTAATTGAAAACAATGATAGGAACATAGAAACACTGACACATATAAAGTTTTGGTTTTATAAAATTTATGTTTGAGACACAGACAACCACACGACATACATAAAAAACTATATGCAGATATGACTATGAATGTCCATAGAATAATAATGGTCACGATAATGTGCTATTGAATGAGCGATCTTGTGCAGTAGCCGAAAAATATGGATAGGCACTCTGATAGTGTATCATTGGAGTCGTATAGGGATCTGATCGACCACGGTCTCATCAATCCCCTGTGTCAGCCCCTCCAAATGACGCTCCACTTTTTCCAAGGTCTCTGCTACATCAAGATCCTACAATGCATCCCGTCCTACTGCAGAAACCTGTGCTAGTACTGAAACCTCCTATGGCTCTCCTGCATGATGGAGATATGAAGCTCCTAGAGGTCGAATAGGTCCAACATATGCATGAAAAAAGTCAATAGTATAGTCCCGGAAACATAAAAAAGCACAAAAGAATTGTAAACATTTTCTTTAAAATTTTAAAAATGCTTAAAATGTCTTACCATGTTACACTTCATTTTGTCACCACGAAATTTGACAGTAAATAAGGATCTATCACCATCAATACTCATGCTTCCTTAGAATTAAAAAATCTATATTACTTAACCAAGTCTTGGAAGCTGGGAAAAAATCTCTTAAATACTCTTAAAGATGGTCTGCGCACTTTTTGCGGTCACTTTCTGCGCATGCGTGAATATTACTAAGATTACCTGTAGACTTCTGTGCTCCGTTTCCCATTAAAATATGTGCACCCCATTTAAAATAAAGTAAAGGTGTAAATTAACTTCTAGAAGCATAGTTGGGCACATATTCTTCCAATTAAAAGCCTCTGAGTCATGCCAGTTTGAGCTATATCCCTCCAATCATGGAATTTATCCCCTTGGATCAAGGAACCCTAATCCCCTTATTTGTGGATCACAACCCTCTATTGGTGGATTTGAAACCTCCTCAGTTTCTCCTATAAATTGAGCTAAAAATTTAGGGTTAGGGGGTTCACTTATGATAATCTAAGGCTGGTCATTCTAGACTGGAAAGCTTATTAAACCAAGGAGAAATATTGGGAAGGCTTATGAGAGGAATTTTCACTGACTACCTATGCACCCCCTGAGAATATTTGAAAAAGATATTTTTCTCTCTCTCTCAGAGTCTAATGATAATTTTCTAGAGGTTCAACTTGCCTAATACCAACCCTCAGATTATGTTTGTGAACTCATCTTAATTACCTTAGTGTCTTTTTGAGAATCATCCTTTTTTCATTTTCAGGTAGGGTTTTCCCTGGTTTGCTGAATTTATTTGTTTGGAAAGATAGACTCACTACCTAGATCACTATTTTTCTATCATTTCCCTCTGAAGCTACCAGGTGTCTTGTTAGTCCTGCTTGTTTTGAGTGATTATTTTTGATCATTTGCAAAGGAAAACTTCTAGACACATTAAGTATGATTTGTCTCAGAAAATTTGTCTTTTAAGAAATTACTTCTGCTTGTTAAAGTGAAAAAACGATTTATTTTTCTTTCAACTGGAAGAAATCATGAAAGTGCACTTATAGGTTTCATTAATTAGATTATTAGTTAAGAGCTTTAATTTTTGAAAAGTTTTATAATTTTTCTAGTTGTTTTTTATTTTGAAGAATTGAATGATTGTTTGCTCATGAAATTGCATATTTTGGCTTTGAATAAATGAATATTTTCATTACAAAGTGATATTGGTTATGATTTAAAATGAATTTGATTACTTAATGAAGAAGGATTGTTAGTGGATGTTTTAGGGAATTTTTACTTCTTTGTGTTAAAATAAAATAAAAATCCTTCTACTTTCCCTTAACTAGGAATTCATTGAAATGAATAATTTCATATTCATTAATGATGCATTTAGGGAATTTTTTTGAGTCGGTCACAACATCATTGAGTTTCATTTCCATACCCCTCTGTGTAAACAAACAGTCAAATCAATACAACGCTTAATAAAATTAATCTAGATATTTTTATATTTTTTAGGGCTCATCCCACCAATCTAGCTCAGGATTAGTGCTTTGGAATAGGGAGTAATTAAATTTCCAAAGTAGATAAACAAACAAATAGCATCTTGTGGTAGGGAAAAACCCAATTGTTTCAGTTTTTCTCTGGGAAGCTCTTCTTAAAAGAGTCAAGCATGAGGTCATGTCGGACCTAGTGGAGTAATCATACCTACTTCATTGGTAAAGATAGAAAATGTGCAAGTATTACAAATGGTAAACCTCATATTAACCATTGTTGAGGAGCCTGGGATCACTTGTTAGTAAACCTCGTATTTACCATGTCGAGGAACTTTCAAGGGGATTGAGCTTTGATACTCTTCCCTTTCATGTATATCGGGCCATAGACCGTTCCCCCAGGTTGAATTGTCTGAGTTGGTAACCTTAGTGGCTATAATCTTAGGATTTTTTTCCAGGGTGACGGTGGAGGGAAGGTCCCACTGTAACTGGAGCATACGTTGAATATAATGACTTGGAATTTCTAGAGGGTAGCCGTCACTTCAAGTTGGCATGGTGGAGTTACTTGCACCAGACTCTTTCATAAAGCATGTTGTTAGGGTAACTATTTTGACCACTAGTGTTCCACATTAATCTCTACGAGGTTGGATTTCATCACCAACTAGTGATTTTATTGTGGAAACATATTGTTTGTGTTTGGGTTTCTTCTTAGATTTTGTAGCGCATATTCATTTGTTTGATTACTTTTAGAGGCCTTAGGTGTGATTTTTTGATTTTTTTTGATTGTGTGTGTTAAAGAAATTAATCGTGACCAAATTACCAAGACATTCACGTATAATGCAGGGAAAACCCCCGAATATACACCCAATCAATTGGGAAAAATCAAAACTGAAAGGGTTCAATCATCAGGAGTCGAGTCTGCTAAACAAGAAGAATCATCTATCATAATACATCTTGATTTCAAAGTTAATAGACCTCAAATATCTGAAACATAACAAGATAAACTAGAAATTTTTGAAGTAGTCACAGTCGAATTTGTCACTGGTGAGTTTTCAGATATGCAGCTTACTGAACCATAAATATCTGAACATGAGTCTGATTCAACTTCATCTGAGCCACTTCGAATAATATAGCCCCTACTCCTCGTTTTCCTCATTCACCTCGAGTAAAGCTTCACATCACTGAGAATCTTCCTCCTGGCCTTATTAACATTGAAGAAATCACCGACAAAGAAGAAGTTGAAATTACCTCTATTCAAGAATATTTAGATTTAAGGTATAGTGAACCAATCTACCCTTTAGATTTTCCTTTCACTCCTTTTTGACCGGATCCTTGGTATCTTCAATTTACTGATTTTTTACATTCTTCTGGTTATAGACATCTACGACATCGAATTACATTTTACTCTTTACCCAAGAATAGTAACATGGCTTCTGAAAGCATGTCTACTGAGTCATCCATGTTTTCATCTTCTCGAGAAATATTTTTGTATGGTGGTCCTTCTATTCCTACAGGGTACCAGTCGCTTTCTGGAACTTTTTCAGGAGTATATCCTTCCTATGTAACTTCTATTATGTCAACTAGCTTATTTGAGTCTACCTCCCAACATTTTACTACAAATCATATTTATATGTTTTCTGGGAATATTCTTCAACCTAGCTCACAACGTGGCTACATTCCGGCTGGGGGGAAACAACGTATTCAAGGGAAACAACCTATTCAAGGGAAACAACATTTTTTGGGAGGAAAAAATTTCACAGGAACCTATCCAACGGTTGTAGGTTAGCCTATTCTTGGTAATTATAAAACTTATGGTCCAATGCCTCAAACTGGTTATGGTCAAACCTATGCGTCACAACCCTCATTGGGAAATTATTATCTAGGGATGATACAGGTGGATATTGGTGGCCACCGACCTATTCCACTTGGGGCCCCACCATTGTTTCTTTCAGTTTTTCAGTTTCCTTAATTATAACACAATCTACTATTTTTAGCAGTTTTTCGGGTCCTGAACTTACAGATCCGTTTTGAGGCCCTGAACAACGTTTTTTGGGAAAACCATGAGCAATATAGTCATGTTCCTCACTAAAAATTTGTATTCCCTGGATATATATTTCTAACGAGGTATTGAGCATGTCAAACAAAGATCGTATGCCAAAGTTACGTCGTTGGGAATTTGATGTACCAATTTACCCAAACGGGGCCCATAGTTTTAGCGATTCATCTCCTAGGGTTAGGTTTTTGGATGTTTACGGTTTTCCATTATTTTTAAATAATAAATATGCCCTTGAGCATCATTTTAAAATAGTTCAAAGGCCTATATCCACCACATATCTTCTCAGAGATAGGCTACCAGCGCCATGGCTTGTTTATTTCCATTCTGTCTGTAAACAAATTTCAGTTCTTTGATATTAATGAAATGAAGTGTTATTTCCACTACATTTTTGTATTTATGGTTATATGTGTATTTTTTTTATGTTCCTGCATAAATATGGATCAGTGGTATTAGAGCGGTCCGATCTTTCTCAATCCTTCTTTGCATGTCCCCAACGAGGTAAGGGTATAGGGAGTTAGGGCTCAATTTGGTTCAACCTTTGCAAGATCAACCTCGCAAACCCTGACGATTGCCCATGGGGGATGAAAATAAAGATGAGGGAGCAAGAGATCCTATCAAAATATTTCTTGAGGAGGCCCTCGAACAACAAAGGAACGCGATGATGGATAAATTTTTCCAGATCCTTCAACGACTGCCCATTGATGATGCATCTACATCCAACGGCCACTCTGGAGGCGCAACTCCTTTTAAGGTACAAGTAAAATTTGACATTCCCATATTTGAGGGACAAATATATGCATATGCCATAGATAGATGGTTGAATCTATTAGAAGGATATTTCTCAGTTCTTGTCTTTTCTGACCAGGAGAAGATTATTTTTGCATTCGTTAAAGCTACCCCCATTTCAAGGACTGGTGGGAAACCTATTGTGAGAAAAACGATGAGGGGGAACCCTCTCTGTTCTCGGCCATATCCACTTGGAATTGTTTCCGAGACACCGTCAAGGAACAATATTATCCCATGAGGAGCTATGAGGACAAGTACATACAATGGACTATGCTGTGGTAGCAAAGGGATTAAGATGTGTATGAGCTGAAGAATCTGTTCCATACCCTGCATGAAAAGTTGGGTATCAAAGATTCAGAGAAACATTTGGTGCTGAAGTACTGCATTTTTCTGCACAGATACATTTAGGAGGAAATGGAGTTCCTCGACATCTCCTTGCTTGGTACAACATACTGGAATGCTGCCAAGATTGAGAAGAAATTCAAACAGAAGAAGCGAGACTTTGGATTTTCGAATCAAAAGCAAGGGGAAGGTGCCCCAAAACCATAGAACAAAGGACAAAGCCAAGGCATGGCGGCCTAAGATAACCTACCAAATCCGTAAGCAAAGAACAACACCACGAAGCCAAAGAAGGACACAAGAAAGTGGTGTGAGTTCCATAAGGTCTCCACTCACAACACAAGTGAGTGTCGGGCCAAGAAGTCATTGACAGCTGAGATGAGGGATTCTGAATCAGATGCATGCTCCAAATCTGAATTAGAACCTGACAAGGGGAATGAAAAAGGGAAAAAAATTATTGATGAGAAGCCCAATGCCACCATTGCCACTACAAAGATCCATAAGGAGGAACCAGAAGATCTAGAGGAGGAGGAGCGTCTCTTCCACTCCCAGATGTGGGTAAAGTGTTCCCTACTACAGTTCATTGTCGATAGTGGAAGCCAAAAGAACCTCATTTCAGGAGAGGTCGTGAAGTGGTTGGGCTTTCTGACCACAACACACCCACAACCGTACACCATTGGGTGGCTTCACCAAGGACGAGATCTCCACGTCACCCAGCAGTGCCGCCTTCCCTACAACATCAAGCCCTTCATGGACGAGGAATTATGTGACATTTCCCCTCTTGATGTTTGTGATGAATTATTAGGCTAACCATACTTGTGGAAGCGACATGCTGTGTATGAGTCCTGACCTCGTGCTATTATTGTTACTTTGGGAAATAAGTTGTATAAGATACTAGAGGTACCACTTCCTGCGGAGATCTCTTTGGTTACTGCAAAAAAATGTAGTAAGCTCATTTACAAACCCAGGAAATTAGTTTTCCTGATGATATGCCACCAGGGAAAGAATAATAGTGTGGCCATGACCTCGAGACAGGGCTCCTCCGCACGACAACAACAATGGAGAAGGTCGTGGAGGAGTACAGAAACATCTTCACCTCACCCATAGGGGTGCCTCTGCACTGTCAGGTCAAGCACCCCATCAATCTGACCCCAGGTGCGCTGCTGCCTAATGGACTGATCTATCGACACTCCATTTTGGAGAATGATGAAATCAAGAGGAAAATTCTGGAGCTACTATAGAAAGGTCACATCCGATTGAGTTCATTGCCTTGTGGGAGCCCAATCGTGTTTGTGTAAAAGAAGGATGGGACTTGGAGACTCTGTATTGAATATCAGGAACTGAACAATATCACTTTCTGGAATAAGTACCCGATCCCACAGATTGATGAAATTTTGGATGAACTCAAAGGGGAAAAATATTTCATCAAGATCGACTTTAAGTCTGGGTATCACCATGTACCAATTGAACCCTTTGATGTGTGGAAGACTGCCTTCAAAGCGAAGGAGGGCCTTTTCGAATGGTTGGTCATGCATTTCGGGTTGACGAATTCTCTCGCAACCTTCATGAGGCTGATGGAAAACATCTTGCGACCATTCACCAACTCATTTATAGTAGTTTACTTGGACGACATCTTGATATTCAGCTAGACTTGGGAAGAGCACCTCCACCACATCCGACAGGTCCTCCAAACACTGCGGCAAAACAAGTTGTGTGCCAATTTGGAGAAGTGCACTTTTGGCATGACCCATGTTCAGTATCTGGGATACATTATTGATGAAAGGGGGGTGCATGTGGATCCAACCAAGATCCAATTAATTCGGGATTGGTTGGCCCCAACCACTCTAACAAAGCTTCACAACTTTCCGGTTCTTGCTAATTTATACCACAGGTTCATGTTGGGATTCTCTCATCACTTGGACCTTGAGTCAAGTCACCAAGGGAGGAGTGACAGAAAAATTATTTTGGTCAGAATCTCAACATAAGGCGTTTTTAGAATTAAAACATCGCCTCTGCTTTTCCCTAGTGCTCACATTACTAGAATTGCAACAACCATTTGAGATCGAGACAAATGCCTCTGACTATGCTATTGGGGCAGTTCTTACTCAACAGTGGCATCCAATGACATATCACATTGAGACACTGTCCAACACAATCCACACGTATCCCAATTATGACAAAGAAATGTATTCCATTGTATAGGCTTTCCGCCAATGGAACCATTAAATTTTGGGGGAGGAAACAATCATCCACACAGAACACCGACCCCTGCAGTTCATATAGACATAAGGGAAGTTGGAGAACGATCACCATCAGAAGTGGTCCACATATCTGCAAAAATTTCATTTGAACATCAAGTATAAGAAGGGAAACACCAATAATATTGCAGACTGCCTCAGCCAACCACCGATAGTGGCGCTAACCATGCAAGTTCCAAATTTTCACCTCCAATATGCATTGCTATGTCACCTGGGACACCTTTGTGTTCTTTCAAGAGAGCATGCCAAGATGATTTTGGAAGCACACTACAATCGAGTCGCTGGGAATTTCGAGGTCGAGAAAAGAGTGGCAGTACTGCAGAAGTATTTCTATTGGCCGAACCTTCGACAAGATGTGGGGAGGTACATCAGATCATATACTACTTGCACCATTTCCAAACCGACCATGAAGAAGAAAGGCCTCTATACCTCACTACCTACCCCTAGTCGACCTTGGGAATCCATATCGATGGATTACAACCTTGCCTTCCTTCTACTAAGCATGGAAACGACTCTGTTTTCATGGTCATCGATAGGTTCTCAAAGATGGAGATTATGTCGGTCTGCAAGAATTATCATAACGGAAGCCACTGCAAAAATCTTGTTTGAATGAGTGTGGGTGCACTTTGGGATCCCACAGTCTATCATCTCATATCAGGACAACAGGTTCCTTAACACATTTTTGTCCAACCTCTGGTCAATGTTGGACACCAATCTAACCAAGTCCACAACTTTCTATCCCAAACTGATGGCCAGACAAAGGTCGTCAACATGATGATTGTACACATTCCACGCATGTTCAATTCAAAGCATCCACACACATGGGATGAGAGCCTTCCCTATGTACAACACAGTTATAACCGTGCTGTCCACAACTCAACCAGCCACAACCCCTTTTAGGTGGGCTTGGGGTTCCAACCCCTATGTCCCATTGACGTAGCCATTCGATTTGTGGCTACTCAGGTTGATTCGGCTCATGTCCATTCTGAAGTTGACAAAGCGAACAACTTCATTGAGAAAATTAAACACATTCACCAATAGGTTCATGACATATTGGACATAGCCAATTCTAAGTACACGCAACAACATGATCAACATCGGGTGCCACACAAATTCCAGGTGGGCGACAAAGTGTGGCTACATTTACAGAAGGAGTGCCTCACTCGACCCCATGGCAAGCTTTGCCCGCTATGATATGGGTTGTACACCATCGCCAAGGCTGTAGGGGACAATGCCTTCGAGCCCAGTATTCCACCATTCCTTGGTCTGCACGTAGTATTCAATGTGGACCACCTTCAGCTATACTACCCACCTCTTTTGGACACCTCCGACATTGCAGAACAACTCACACCAATATAGTTAAACCCAGACTGCATGGAACATGCCACCATAGATTGTATCATGGACATGCAAATCAAGAACACTCACCAATAGAAGATCCAACTGTATCGGGTTGTCAAAGCTGGCCAACTCATGCACCAAGGTAAGTGGTTCACGAGGGACCAAGTTCTGTAGAAGTTTCCTCATCTCATGGAAGGACTCAACACAATGGGGACTATTTCTCCCTAAGGGGGGAGGAATGATCCAGGTGGATATTGGTGGCCACCCCCATATTCCACTTGGGGCCCCACCATTTTTTATTTCAGTTTTAATTTTACTTAATTATAGCACAATTTACTATTTTTAGCAGTTTTTTTTGGGTCCTGAACTTTCAGAGCCGTTTTGAGGCCCTAAATGACGTTTTTTGGGAAAACCAGGAGCAACATGGTTTGTAGATTGATATTTCTCACCCAAAAGTTGTATTTATTGGATAGATATTTCTAATGAGGTATTGAGCGTGTCAAACAAAGATCATATGCCAAATTCACATCCCCAAGAAGTTGATATACCAATTTACCCAAACAGGGCCCATAGTTTTGGTGCTTCATCTCCCAGGGTTACGTTTTTGGATGTTTAGGGTTTTACATTATTTCTCAGTAATAAATAGGCCCTCGAGCCTCATTGTAATATAGTTCAGAGGCCTGTAGCCACCACATCTCTTCTCAGAGATAAGCTACCATCACCCTAGCTTGTTTATTTCCATTCTGTTTGTAAACAAATTTCCTTTCTTTGATATTAATGAAATGAAGTGTTATTTCTGCTGCATTTTTGTATATATGGTTATATGTGTATTCTGATGCGTTCCTGCATAAATCCGGATCAAGGGATGAAAACTATATGGAACACCTTGTTTACTAAACACTCTTTGCAACCTACTGCGCAAATGCCTTATAATCAACCTGCTCAACCGCTTGCAAAATTTGGTTCCACCCAAGTCCAACAACCTATTCAAGGTGCACTTAAAATTACCCCAAGGGAATCTTTGCGAAGTATTCAGCAAGCTAGTCCGAGTACTCCTATTACTCCTATCCAATATGTTGTGTAGACATCTGTTCAACAACTAGGTACACCCATCCCATGAGTTCCCTAATTTTATGTTGCTATGACCCTTAAAATGTCAATGCTCACTGTTACAAAAGATATTCCCAAGACTACTACCCATCAAACTGAACCTACAATCTAGTTGATTCCTCAAACATTTTTGGGACAAAATGGCATAACATAAATGCAAACAAGTCAACCTTTCGCAGGTCAAACTGTTCAAGGACAACCCTTTTTAGGTCAACCTTTTCATGGGCAACTATTTGCAGGTCAACCTCTTTAGGTACAACCCCTGGTAGGTTAGCTTCTTCAAGGTCAATTTGTTCATGGCCAGGCATTTCAGGGCCAAATCCAATATGGAAAATTGGGACAAAATCCACCTTTCTAGACTCAACCATACCCTGGTCATACATTTCAGATACTAGCTCAACCCCAATTCGGTATGGATACCCCTGGATATCTTGGAGGTGTGCCAATCCCAACTGCTCAAGCTATCCCATGTTTTCTTAGATACCCTCCTCCAGGTACTGGAATTGTCCCTCAGGGTTATCAATTCGCTCAACAACACCCTAACAGGTGGTTACCTTTTATAAAATTTTTAGATTTACCACATTTGTCTCAGCTAACTAATGGCACGATTTACTATCTTCAATTTTGGCCAGCCATGCCTACTAAGTTTCTCAATGACATTCCAAAGTTTGAAGGAAGCTCAGGAGAGGAACCCTCAAACCATCTTATGACTTATCATCAGTGGTGTGAATCCAACTCTTTAATTGATGATTCCATTCATTTAAGACTTTTTCAAAGAATTTTGATCGACTTAACTGCAAAGTGGTACATTGAGTTACCACGAGATTCTTTCAATAATTTAAATGCCTTAGAAACTACTTTCCTTACTCATTTTTAGTTACCAGTCTATTATGATAATGGAACATAACTTTTGACTTCACTCAAACAAAGTACATCTACGTACATTTCAGATCACATCCACAAATGACGACGTAGATTCTGTTTAGTCAAATTTTTCATCCCAGATCAAATTTTGGCTGAATGGTTTATCAAATCATTACTCCCTAAAATTACTAAAGATATAGCTAAAGGCGGTGTTGTAAAATAAGAGTAGGTTATCGCTCAAGCCCAATATCTAGACCTTGTTTACACACAGTCTGGTACTTTGTATGAAAATATTCCAGATTTACCTCGTCCAGGTCAACTTACTATGACTCCTTCCAGTTCTCATGCAAAATATGGTGTAATTGGTACGATTAACACATCAAAGAGTAAAAATAAACAATCCAAGTCTACTACTCCAATAATAACTTTACCTGATTCACCTAAAGGAGACTCTTCTCTAGAAACTACTGCCAAAATCCACATCGTAGATTCATCTACTGCTAAAAATAAATCATTCAGATGTAAAAAAGAGGGAAGGGTAAAAAAAACAAAAAAAATCTCCAAAAGAGAAATAAAATAAAACCGAACCATCTAACGAGAAAAGGAAACCTCATTATCCCTGTCTTATCTGTGATGAGGATCACTACACAAAAGAGTGCCCCCATTGGGCCAAGGTATCTAAATTTGTCAAAGGTTAGCCCACACTCGATCTTCTTAAATATCCTTTTCCTTTGTAAGACAATAAAATTATTTCCCACAATGGAACTTATTTCAATTCATCGACGGATATCCTGATGATGTCCTCCCAGGTCATGGTTGCAACACGATCTCAAGATTATGGATATAAGAGACCTGTAATTGGAAACGAAATTGGATCATCCAGTCAACCTTCAGCATCAACTCCTCCTATTTTTGAACCATTACACATCGAGAAACATAGTCCTGATCTAGTAATTAAACCGCCTGCCAAAGGTGTACTTTGAAAATCGACTTTCAATCCAGAAGTGAGAGCCGCTTCGAACTACAATTTTTTTGAAGATATGGCTATGTCACCTTTAGCAATGTTGACCCTCGAGGTACTGCAGTATTTTCTAGCATAAAGGAATTTACTATTATCAACTATTGGAGCAATTGACCCTCAAGACTCTAATCTCACCGTCTTTGATCTCGAGAATTTTGTACCTAGACTCTCGCACCAAATGGATTTTCAAATACTGTTTTAGTTAAATCTAGGCGAGTTTTTCAGACAGTAATTGACGAGGAAGTGTCTAGGTGCATTATGTATTTGGATTGTTGGAAAACTCTTGGTTCTACAACAATCAATCAATCACCCATGATTATGAAGGCCTTTGATGGAAGAGGTTTTCATCCATTTGGAATTCTCCAGGATTTACCCATAGAGGTAGAAGGAAAAACCGTTACGCTTGAGGTGGAATTTGTTGATGCCCCTATTGACTACAACCTTATTTTAGGAGAGAGTTAGTCTTATGCTATGATAGTTGTAGTCTCATCGGTATTTTAGTTAATAATGTCTCCTCATAAAGAGAACCTTGTCAAAATTGATCAATTGTCTTACTAGACTTTAGATCCATTAATCCAGGTGGATATTGGTGGTCACCCGCCTATTCCACTTGGGGCCCCACCATTGTCTCTTTCAGTTTTTCAGTTTCAGCAAAACTTACTATTTTTAGCAATTTTTTTCGGGTCCTAAACTTCCGGAGCCGTTTTGAGGCCATAAACGACGTTTTTTGGGAAAAATGGGAGCAACTTGGGTCCATGGACTGATGTTTCTCACTCAAAATTTGTAATCCTTGGATACATATTTCTAACGAGGTATGATTCGTGTCAAACGAAGATCGTATGCAAAAGTTACGTCCCCGGGAAGTTGAAACACCAATTTACCCAAACGGGGCCCATAGTTTTGGCGCTTCATCTCCTAGGGTTAGGTTTTTGGATGTTTAGGGTTTTCCATTGTTTCTAAATAATAAATAGGCCCTTGAGCCTCATTGTAACTCAGTTCAGAGGCCTGTAGCCGCCACATCTCTTCTCAGAGGTAGCTACTAGTGCCCTAGCTAGTTTATTTCCATTCTGTTTGTAAGCAAATTTCAGTTCTTTGATATTAATGAAATGAAGTGATTTTTCCGCTGCATCTTTATATTTATGGTTATATGTTTATTTTGTTGCATTCCTGCATAAATCTGGATCAGTGGTATCAGAGCGGTCTTCTTTTTCTCGATCCTTCTTTGCATGTTCCCAACGAGGTCAGGGTATAAGGAGTTAGGGCTAGATCTTGTGGAGCCTTTGCAAGATCAGCCTCGCAAACCCCAACAGACGCCCATGGGGGATGAAAAGAAAGATGAGGGAGCAGGGGATCCTATGAAAATATTTCTCAAGGAGGCCCTCGAAAAACAAAGGAACGTGATGATGGATAACTTTGCCCATATTCTTCAACGGCTGCTCATCGGCGGTGCATCTGCATCCAAAAGCCACTCTGGAGGTGCGACTCCTTTTAAGGTACAAGTAAATTTTGACATTACCATATTTGAGGGTCAAATATATGCAGATGCCATAGATATATGGTTGAATCTATTAGAAGGATATTTCTCGGTTCATGACTTTTCCGACTCGGAGAAGATTATTTTTTCACTCCTCAAAGCTACCCCCCATGTCAAGGATTGGTGGGAAACCAACTGTGAGAACAAGGACTAGAAAAAACCCTCTCTGTTCTTGGCCGTACCAACTTGGAATTCTTTCCGAGACACCATCAAGGAACAATACTATCCCGTGGGGAGCTATGAGGACAAGTACATACAATGGACCACGCTACGACAACAAAGGGATCAAGATGTGCATGAGCTAACGAATCTGTTCCATACCCTGTGCACAAAGTTGGGTATCAAAGATTCAGAGAAACATCTGGTTCTAAAGTATCGTAGTTGTCTACACAGATACATTCAGGAGGAAATGGAGTTCCTCGACATCTCCTCGCTTGGTACGACATACCGGTATGCTACCAAGATTGAGCAGAAATTCAAATAGAAGGAGCGAGACTTTGGATCTGCAAATCAAAAGCAAGGGAAAGGTGCTCCCAAACAGCAGAAAAAAGGATAGAGCCAAGGCATGGCGGCTCAAGACAACCTGTCGAAGCCACAAGCAAAGAACAACACTGCAAAACAAAAGAAGGACACGGGAAAGTGGTGTGAGTTCCATAAGAGCTCCACTCACAACACAAAAACACACCAGCTGCTAGCCGCTAGTCGTCAGGAAAGGGTTTCAGCCGATGCATGTTTTGAATCCGAATCGAACCTCGACAAGGAATGAAAGGAAAACGATTATTGATGCGGAGCCCAATGCCAATTGCCACTGCCAAGATCTAGAAGGAGGAAACTCGTAAGATCCAAAGGAGGAGGAACATCTCTTCGACTCCCGCATGTGGGTAAAGGGTTCTCGGCATGCGCTCATCGCCGCGTGGGGAGCCAAAAGAACCTCATTTCTGCATGCCGTGAAGCGGTTGGGCTTGTCGACCACAGCTCACCCACATCCATACACCATCGGGTGGCTTCACCAAGGACAAGATCTCCGTGTCACCAAGAAAGGCCACCTTCCCATAAAGATCAAGCCCTTCACTGATGAGGTATTATGTGACATCAAGCCCTATTTATGTTTTATGTATTATTACACAAACTATACTGGTGGAAGCGCTCATGCTGTGTATGAGTCTTGGCCTCGCGCTGTTATTGTTACTTTGGGAAATAAGTTGTACAGGATACCAGAGGTACCACCTCCTGCCGCTATCTCTTTGGTTACTGCAAAACAATGCAGTAAGCTCATTTCCCAAACTAGGAAATTTGTTTTCCTAATGATCTGCCCCCAAGGCAAGAAGAATACTGTGGCCACAACCTCTAGATAGGGCTCCTCTGCAAACAAATGGACAAGGTTGTGGAGGAGTACGAGGACATCTTCACCTCACCCACAGGGGTTCCTCTACACTGTCTGGTCAAGCACTCGATTGATTTGACCCCAGGTGCACCACTAACCAATGGACAGATCTATCGGCACTCTGTTCTGGAGAACGATGAAATCAAGAGGTAGATTCAGGAGCTACTGCAGAAAGTTCACATCCAACCAAGTTCATCGCCCTGTGGGAGCCCGATCGTGTTGGTACAGAAGAAGGATGGGATGTGGAGACTCTGTATTGACTATCAGGCGTTGAACAAGATCACTGTTCGGAATAGGTACCCGATCCCATGGATTGATGACCTTCGAGACCAACTCAAAGGGGCGAAATATTTTAGCAAGATCGACTTGAAGTCTGGGTATCACCGGGTACCAATTGAACCCTCCGATGTGTAGAAGACTGCCTTCAAAGCCAAGGAAGGCATTTTCGAGTGGCTGGTCATGCCTTTCGGGTTGACGAATGCTCCCTCAACCTTCATGAGGTTTATGGACAACATCTTATGGCCATTCACCAACTAATTTATAGTGGTGTACTTGCATGACATTCTGATCTTTAGCCATACTTGGGAAGAACACCTCCACCACATTCGACAAGTTCTCCAAACACTGCGGCAACACAAGTTGTGTGCCATTGGAGAAGTGCAATTTTGGCATGACCTAGGTTCAATATCTGGGATACATTATTGATGAAAGGGGGTGCATGTGGATCCAACCAAGATCCAAGTCATTTGGGATTGGCCAGCCCCAACCACTATAACAGAGCTTCACAACTTTCTAGGTCTTGTTAATTTCTACCGTAGGTTCGTGTTGGGATTCTCTCATATCACTTGGCCCTTGAGTCAAGTCACCAAGGGAGGAGCGAGAGAAAAATTATTTTGGTCGAAATCTCAACAGAAGGCGTTTACAGAATTGAAAAATCGCCTCTATTATGCCCCAGTGCTCACATTACCAGACTTGCAACAACCATTTGAGATCGAGACAGATGCCTCTGACTATGCTATTGGGGAGGTTCTTACACAACAGGGACATCCAGTGGCATATCATAGTGAGACATTGTCTGACACAGTTCGCAAGTAACTCACTTATGACAAAGAAATGTATTCCATTGTGCAAGCTTGTCAAAAATGGAAACATTACATTTTGGGGAAGGAGACAATCATCCACACAAACCACCGGCCCCTGCAGTTCATACAGACACAAGGGAAGTTGTAGAATGATCACCATCAGAAGTGGTCTACAAATCTGCAACAGTTTCATTTGAACATCAAGTACAAGAAGGTAGCACCAATAATGTTGCAAACTGTCTCAGCCAACCACCAATCATGGCACTCACCACCGTTCTCAACTCTTGTGGGCACGAGACTTCTGATTGGCCACTTCTCTACAAGAGCGACCTAGAATTTAGCCACACATACAAGGCACTCTTGGGGGGTATGCAAGTTCCAAATTTTCACCTCCAAGATGCACTTTTATGTCACTTGGGACACCTTTGTGTTCCTTCAAGCGAGCGCGCCAAGATGATATGGGAAGCACACTACAGTCGAGTAGCTGGGCATTTCGGGGTCGAGAAAATAGTAGCATTACTACAGAAGTATTTCTATTGGCCGAACCTTCGAAAGGATGTCAAGAAGCACATCAGATCCTGCACTGCTTGTGCCATTGCCAAACCGACCATCAAGAAGCAGGGCCTATATACTCCTCTACCTACCCCTAGTCGACCTTGGGAATCCATCTCCATGGATTACATGTCGGGCATGCCTTATACTATGCATGGAAATGACTGTGTTTTCGTGGTTGTCGACAGATTCTCGAAGATGGCCATTATGGCGGCCTGTAAGAAGAATATCACAGCAGAATCCACTGCTAAACTCTTCTTTGAACGAGTGTGGGTGCACTTTGGAATCCCACAGTCTATCATATCAGATCGGGATAACAGGTTCCTTAGTACATTTTGGTCCAGCCTCTGGTCAATGCTGGACACCATGCTCACCAAGTCCATAGCTTTCCATCCCCAAACAGATGGCTAGATAGAGGTCGTCAATAGAATGATTGTACACATTCTGTGCATGTACAATTCCAAGCATCCACGCACATGGGACGAGAGCCTTCCCTATGTACAACACAGTTATAACTGGGCTCTCTACAGCTCAATCGACCACAACCCCTTTTAGGTGGGCTTGGGATTCCAGCCACTATGTCCCATTGACATAGCCATGCCATTTGCGGCTACTTAGGCCGATTCGGCTCATGTCCAGTCAGAAGTTGACAAAGCAAATATCTTCATCGAGCGCATTCTACACATCCGCCAATAGGTTCATGACATATTAGACAGAGCCAATGCTAAGTACAAGCAATGCCATGATCAACATCAGGTGCCACACAACTTCCAGGTGGGCGAAAAAGTGTGGCTACATTTGCAGAAGGAGCGCCTCATTGGACCCCACCGCAAGCTTCGCCCGCTCCGATACAAGATGTACACCATCACCAAGGCTATAGGGAACAATGCCTTCAAGCTCAGTATTCCACCATTCCTTGGTCTGAACCCAGTATTCAATGTGGACAGCCTTCGTCCTTACTTCCCACCTCTATTGGACACCTCTGACATTGCAGAACAACTCACACCAATGGAGTTAAACCCAGACTGCATGGAATAGGCCACCACAGATTGTATCATGGACATGCAAATCAAGAACACTCGCCAACAAAAGATCCAACTATATCGGGTTGTCAAAGCTGGCCAACTCCTGCACCAAGGAAAGTGGTTCACCAGGGACCAAGTTCAGAAGAAGTTTCCTCATCTCATGGAGGAACTTAACGCAATGGGGACCATTACTTCCTAAGGGGGAAGGAATGATCCAGGTGGATATTGGTGGTCACCCGCCTATTCCACTTGGGGCCCCACCCTTGTCTCTTTCAGTTTTTCAGTTTCGGCACAACTTACTATTTTTAGCATTTTTTTCGGGTCTTGAACTTCCGGAGCCGTTTTGAGGCCCTAAACGACATTTTTTTTTGGAAAACCGAGAGCAAAATTTTGCTCACTCAAAATTTTTAGTCCTCGGATGGATCTTTCTAATGAGGTATGATTTGCGTCAAACGAAGATCGTATGCCAAATTTATGTCCCCGCGAAGTTGAAACACCAATTTACCCAAATGGGGCCCATAGTTTTGGCGCTTCATCTCCTAGGGTTAGGGTTTTGGATGTTTAGTGTTTTCCATTGTTTCTAAATAATAAATAGGCCCTCGAGCCTCATTGTAACTCATTTCAGAGGCCTATAGCCACCATGTCTCTTCTCAGAGATAGCTACCAGCGCCCTAGCTAGTTTATTTCCATTCTGTTTGTAAGCAAATTTCAGTTCTTTGATATTAATGAAATGAAGTGATTTTTCCATTGCATCTTTATATTTATGGTTATATGTTTATTATGTTGTGTTCTTGCATAAATCCGGATCATCCCGCCTCTATGAATAGTAACCCATATGTTGGAAAGTAGGTTATCCCTTACGAAGATGTTGGAGTAGGATTAATTAAGGATTCCATTCTTATGGGAAATTTCGCCATACCTCCTCCTACCATGCCTCATACTATTTCAAATATCAACATGATTACATCAAGCACAATACAATTTGATGGACCATGGACTGTGCCTTTAGAACCTGAGTTAGACTACTACAACAATGAAATTATTTTGAGTACATACGAATTGACATATGTAGTGGTTCAATCGCTTTCTAACCTTTCATCAATTGATATTGATCAAATGAATGTGATCAATGATGAGTATTCTTCTCTACTAGGTTTAACCACAACATACTTTTTTGATCCTTTTCAACACATATTTTCAAGTGATGAGAATATTAAGGAATTTTTGTCATTGGATGAATTACCTTGGGACAATATTCACCATCACTCCTCTTTTCTACCAGAACTTGATAGAGTTTAAAATGAATTTTCAACAATATTTCTGACTGAATATGTTAAGGAACCTCAAAATCCAATGTCAATCCTTCCAATTGACATATCAATCAAAACAGTAATAAATGAAAACATTTATATAGGTTCTTCATGCTCAATTGACGAAATTAAAATGTACAAAGCCCTATTTCAAGAATTTCATGACATATGTGTCTGGTCTTACAAAGAAATGCCAGGAATTTATCCTAGCATTATTATTCACAAATTAAGACATACCTAGATTCTAAACCTATTAGACAAAAACTACGTCCAATACATCCTCGAAAAGTTGTTGCAATTAAAGTTGAGGTTGAAAAACTACTTCTCGCAGGTTTCATTTATCCTATTCCATTGACGGATTGGATATACAACATAGTTCCGGTGACCAAGAAACATGGAACTATTAGAGTATGTGTCGATTATATGGATATTAATAAAGCTTGTCCCAAAGAAAATGATCCCACCCCTTATATTGACCAAATTGTTGATGATTATACTGTAAACAAAATATTTTCATTCATGGATGGATTCTCTGGTTACAATTAAATAAACATACTCCCTTCCAATCAACCCAAAACAAATTTTATCTGTCCATGGGGCACATTTTCATAATTTAAATTACCTTTTGGATTGAAAAATTATGGTGCAAATTTTCAAAGGGCCATGTATTATACATTTGACGACATCATACATATTGTGCAACCCTACTTGGGTGACTTTCCTGCTCATTCTGCGCACCGTCAAGATCATCCTACACATTTACTTGCCATTTTTATGAGATGTAGGCATTACAATATTCATTCGAATCCACACAAATGTGTATTTTGTGTACAATCAGGACGATTACTGGATTTCATTGTTTCTAAGGAATGCATTTGTGTTGACCCTTTGAAGGTTGAGGCTATTGTCAATTTACCTCCTCCTCCTTCTACTCTTCGCCAACTCCAGAGTTTGCAAGGGAAAGAAACTTTTTATGTTGTTTTATCCCTAACTATGCAGATTTAACTAAAGGTTTCACTCAGTTATTAAAATAGGATGTTACTTCCATTTGGGATGAGCTTGCCGATAAATCTTTCGATGCACTTAAACACGTGTTGACCCATGCATCATTGTTGCATCCACCTAATTATCATCGAGATTAATTTTTATATTTAGCTGCATATGATTCCACCATTGGAAAGGTCTTAGTTCAAGAGGATCAATCCGAAAATGAACATGTGATTTATTACTTAAGTCATAACCTTACACCGACTGAGATCAAGTATACTCATGTGCAGAAATTGGCCTTGGCAACTGTTCAAGCTGTCCAAATATTCCATCACTACATATTGCTACACAAAACAACCATGATATCCAACTGCAACCCTATGATGTGCATTTTGACTAAACAACTACTAGGGGGGAAATAATCAAAGTGGATAGTTATTCTATAAGAGTTCAATTTGGAATTTGAAAAATCTAAATCCAAGTAATCACTAATTTTTGTTGAACTTATGTGTGAATTTCCCTACACTGAATTTGAAACTGTGGCAGAAGATCATATTCCCGATGAATTTTTATTTCTGATTAGCACTTTGGATCCTTGGTATAGAGATATCATTATATATATTCAAACCTAAACTTTTTAGCTTGAATTTTCACGTTCTGATCGACATAGAATTCGATACCAGTCTCAACAATATAATATTGTTGGCGACACTCTTTACCGTCATGGTGTTGATTCAGTCTTTTGAAATTGTTTAAATCATGAAGAAGCCGAAAGGGTTTTAAATGAATGCCACTCTGGAGCATGTGGTGGTCATATGTCTAGGTTTCCACATCCCAAAAGATATTGCGTGCTGGCTATTTCTGGCTGTCACTCTTCAAATATTGTAACCTCGTGGTAATAAAATGTCACAATTGTCAAATTTTTGGTCGAAATATGCGTGCGCCTCCCGCTCCTCTTTACCCAATAATATTTGTCGGTCCATTTACAAAATGGGGCATCGATTTCGTTACATGTAACCCTCACTCGGCCGGGGGGCATGGGTATATTATTCTCACTGTAGATTATTTTACCAAATAGGTTGAGGCGATGCCTACATTTAAGGCTGATGGAAAAAATAAAAATATTTTCATATTAAATCATGTGATTGCTAGGTTTGGTGTCCCTCAAGCCATAGTTATGGAACATGGTAGCCACTTTCGAAAGATTATGATGACTGAAATTTCCGCTCAGCTCGGCCTACGCCATGATAATTCAACACCTTATTACCCACAAGCCAATGATCAGGTTGAGTCTGTAAACAAAGTTTTAACCAATATGATTAAATGGATTGTAGGAATTCATAAATCAAATTGGCACACCATGCTTTTTTCAGCATTGTGGGCATACCGTACCTCCACAAAAAAATCTATAGGGTTTACTCCTTTTCAACTCGTTTAAGGTTTGGAAGCTGTTTTACCCATTGAATGTGAAATTTAGTCGCTAAAACTAGCCATTGACTTATTACCAGCTACCTGTTAAGAGGAAGGGCACTTCTTATACTTAGCACAATTATATGAGACTCTCCACACCGTTGCATTATCTATTGAAGCTCATAAAAACATGTTAAGGCACAATATGATCAAATCATTAACCCTCGTGTTTATTCAGAAGGTGATCTAATCTTAGTATATGATCAAGATCACAATAAGCTAGGTGCTGGTAAATGTAAATTAATGTGGCATGGCCCTTACATTTTTAAGCGCGTGCTTGCAAAATTGGCCTATCAATTAGTTGATTATGATGGTGTCTCTTTAGATAAGCCCGAAAATGGTATTTATTTGAAGAGATATTATGCATGATTTATCTTGTGGAGATATTCATTGTACATTAGTTACATTTTTAGGAAAAGTGTACCTTAGATTAGTTATTTTGCTTTGCGAGTTTATACTACTTTTTCTGATTATCTTGATTACTCTCGATATTACAGATGTCGACATTCCCTCAGACTTACATTGGATTTGATGACAACGCCTATCGTATTACAAAAAACCTATCTTCTGTTGCTTGGGTTATCTATTCACCCACTAATGAGTTATTTTCTATTCATGGGGTTTTCCTCGATCAAACTACGGGCAATATTGCAAAGTATAGCGCTGTCATTGAGATATTATTTGATGCCATTACATTTGGAATTCGACGTTTGATTGTTAGGTTAGATTTGCAGCTCATTGTATTACATTTAAACTGTTTCTATGCAATCAGAAATCCATTATTATTAAGAATGTTTTTAAGGGCCCGTCTCTTGGAAAGACAATTTGATTACATTGAATATCAACACATTTAAAGAAATTTTAACATGTTAGCTGATGCATTGGCTAATCAAGTTTTAAATATAAATTTGAAAAATTAAACGTAAATCAAAACAATATTCAATCCATATTGAACAAGATACTTAGAGACCAAAATTAGTAATCATCATTAGGTCAAAATAGTTGTTTATCATAGTTTTTCAAAAAAATATACATCATCTGTGATCATAGGTCTCAAACACCTTATGATCTAAATATATGGATACAAAAAAAAAAAAGACGTTTAAAACAATCACTAGCTATCCATGATGACGATTATGATAGCAGAGTATAGCACATGCCACTTGGCGCAGGTATCGTCTGAATGGACCCTGAACCCTAGTCACATGCCTATGGGATATCTATGGTTAGCCTCTCCAGATTATGTTACAACTCTGTGAGGGCCTCAACTGCATCATTCTATGGTGGATCTACTACTATAGGCTGTGCTCCTTTTCTATTAAATCGAATAATCACTACTGGTTATATTGGGCCTACATTTGCGTTAATTTTTTTTTGATTATCAGTATTGGATGATAAAAAATAAAATAAAAATCATAAAACATAAAAACTCAAAATGAGTCTTTTTTCCTGACTCATTCCACTGTGCTCAAGGTGGGAGTGTTGTATTAGGGTCATCCTTGAAATCCACCCCTGCATAGGGGAAGTCCTCAATCATGAAGATCTGGCTTCTCAGCCATATGAAAAACTGAGGTGTATATCAGACGACAACACTGCCATTGCCGCCATGGCGAGCCATCAACGAAACCCATCACAACATGCGAGGATCTCTCATTCCTGTAGGATCCACTAATTGCTGCTATGGTATGAGGAGTGGAATCATATCTAAAGCAAAAGATATAAGAATGACACCATAGCCGAAATTATTCAACTTACCATTTTTTGCTTGTGTGAGTTGTCCTTTCATATTGACAACTACTCCTTTGCACTAGTTGAATATTGTTCCCTCGGAACACTCAAAAATGTTTGCATTTGTGCTTTGGTGGCCACATGAGGAGCCGCACTACCACATAATCTAGTAACTGCGGAAGCAATAATTTTAAGATCAAATTGTTCGATAGTTTTTTTATCGATTCGACCATATTTCAATTGCGAATCCTGAGTGAAAAATTGCACCATATAGGAAGCAGTTGTTTGCCCTCCTGGCCATGTGCAAAAAAAATAAATGTCTCATCCCCTATGGGCCAAACCAATGAGGAAATAAATATCCTCTACATCAATGATGAGCTTGTGATCTCGAATGATGAAACACTGTTCCTAGATATCCAAAGCATTTACCAACCAGGTCATCAATACTACTTGGGATTTCATTCCCTGTATAGACCAAAATTTGTATATTCCACAATTATTTAAATCCCGAAGCGTTGTTGGGCTATCAATTTCCTCATTATCATGCATTTCGTGCTCGTGTTCTCTCCACTCGAGCATGGTTGTTTCAATTTTCCTGCAAACAATCATTAAAAAACATTAGAAAACTTTTGGAAGAACTTAGGGCAATTTTGATGGAAAGAAAACCATGTTTGAAAACCCCCACGGTACTTGTGCAGGTTTTCCTTGTACACAATGCGTTTTTGTGCCCGTTATGTACATAAAACTGCGATGGAGAGATAATTTTCCGTGTTAAAAATTATTGGGGTGCGCAGGTCCGATAAGGAAAATCTAGGCACCCCCGAGGGCGATGTCTAAAAACATATTTTATCCAAAAAAATAATCTCAAACCATAAAATTAAAAAGAAAATGGATAGAATGCAAGATAATGGAGTGATTAAATACCTGGAACTGACAGTTCATGAAATGGTCCACCAATTCGCTCGATATCAGCTTTAGAAGTTCTATGGTAAACTCTCTTTTTTACTACTTTGGAAATCAAATGGTGAAAATGAATTTTCTTTCCAATTTTTATAGTTTTTAATGAATAAAATAATATTATTTTATTTATTTTGACCTTTAGAAGTTTAAATTTTCAATATTTTTACCATAATTGAGAACATATTATTGTAATTTTTGAGTTTTCTGTGTAGAGAACAGGTTGTGTTTAAAAAACAAATCATTTTGATGATAAAGTAAACTTTTATCACTTTTTCGGGCTCTCGAAAAACACAAAAAAGAAAAACGATGGAGTTCTCTTTAAGCCATTTTCAGACTCTCTAAACATGCAAAGATTTCTGAGCATTTGAATATTAGAACTCGTTAAAATAAATAAACATTCGTCTACTCAATATATGTTTACCCCTTTTCCGGACTGAATTAGGCTAATTCTGAAATATGTATACGTTGACTAAGCATGATCAATAGAGTTCTATCCTACATTACTTTATCCTTTTTTGGGTTTGAGAGACTAAATTTACGAAATAGAACACTATGGAGTTTACTTATGTTTTTTTTCTGACTCCCTAAAATTGAAAAACATCGAGTTTGTCCTATTCTGGACTTGTTAAAATTAAATAGTACATGACCCATCGATCATAATGTGATAAAACCAATCCTTCTTAGGGTTCGTTAAAATTACTAAGATGCACTCATCCGGAAGGATGAGCTTACGAAAAAAGAAAATGTTATCCTCCTCAAGCTTGACAAAAATAAAGAGGTACTTTCTAGTAATGATGGGGGAAAAATTGAGAAAAAAAATCCATATTTTATACTTGTTTAGAAGCATCATGCCACTCTTGAACAAGACACTTTGTCACACTCGTATCTGGTTTGGGTAATCCTTTTGTCTTAGTGTTAATCAAACCTCATTGAAAGTATTCAACTAGTTTTCGGTATTATCTTTAAGTCAAATTATGCCAAGTCACTTACAATTTCGTTATGTGTTCAAGAGAAATTTCAAATTCAATTCATCTTTCATTGCAAATATTTGTCTCCATTTGCATTGACCATCCCTGATTTAACCCTTTCAAAATATTTGTTCAAAACTTGATATAATGGTTAAGTGTCGTAGGCCCTTCTATGACAGATCACTTCCTATTGACTTCAGCTCATTATCTAGGAAGTTGATCTAGAAATCTTACGAGCACCTTGAAATCTGCATGCCTTAATGATAGGTTTCTCGCCTCCGACGATAGGTTTTCATTAATGACCTTTGATCGAATGAATCCATGAGTGTTCAAATACAAGTCATTCATTCACATTAAATTTGAGATCCATATTCATTATTGGTGGTTTCTCTCACACTTGTTAACAATTTTTATTATTTACCAATAATCAAGTGGTTTCTACCATGTTCGACTTCGAAACAATCAATCGCATGGTTAGATTCATACTAGTTCAAGAAATAGAAATAAAGACCTTGGATCTAGTTTCAACCATCCAGATTGCGAGGAGTTATGTATTCATGCTTCAGTAGACTATTTATTAGCAAATGGCTGTGTCCATACTGTGTTTACTATTGATTTAATTCTAGGTCACTTTTGTACCAACACATATATTTAGTTTTGCTCTGAGTATGGGAATGCCTACCTCAATTATGATTATATATTTGCATTGAATGTTTCTTATAAGTTTTCGACTGATGTCTCCAATCCAATACTTGGTATGATAAATCACTTCAACCTTTTGAAAAAGTTTCTTAGACTTGGAGACTGATCCACACCCAACAATCTCCCACTTGGAGACTGATTGTAGCAACTCCATTGCTGCTTCATTTGCTGGACAATGAATCCTATTTGGACTTGGATGTTTCTCATATTCATCGTCATCCTTGGAGACCAATTTAAACTGAGAATAATCTCAGTTTCTCCCTGGTTATAAATTTTGTTAGCATATCTGCAGGATTATGGCTAGTGTGTATCTTTTCCAGCTTCAACTGTCCATCTTCCAATACTGACCATATGAAATAGTACTTGAGCTATATGTGTTTAGTATTGGAATGAAATGTTGAGTTATTTGCAAGATGAATGGCACTTTGGATATCACTGTATAATGTGTCCATATCATGCTTCTTACCCTAGGTAGCGTTTAATTATGGGCGAAATTGCTGCCCCATTAAGGTACAGGGGTCCAATGCTGTGATAAAAAATAAAAAAGATAATCAGGCTCCACACCCAACAATGTTATCCTCCTCAAGCTTGTTAAAAAATAAAGAGGTACTGACCAATATGGTTGGGAAATTGGGAAAACATGGTACTCCATTTTTCTAATGGCAACAATTTGATCTTGAATAAGACACTCTTCAAATTAATCTTTGTGGATGTTGGGTTTGGTAATCTTATTGTCTTTTGGTTTATCACACCATATCAAAGCCTCCATTTTCGATTCAGGGTAAATGATTCCAACTCCATTCAGTGGCGTTGTTGTGTTAAAGAGAAGTCATTCAATCAATATCTGCTACAATACTCTTAAGTCTTCATTCCATGTATGTCCTTCTCGATCCAATTCTGTTTCATAATCATTCTGTATCAATTCATCATACTTGTTTTGTGTCATTGATGGGGGATACATCAAGCCCTCCTGCGACGGGTCACTTCCTATCGACATCAACTCATTATCCAGGAAGTTGACTTAGAAACACCGTTTGGTACCTTGGTGCTTTCTTACATCAATGGAAAGTTTACTCGTTCCCAACGACAAGTTTACATCAATGGTGCGATTTTGACAAAGGAATTGTGTCCAATGTTGCCCTAGAAGGTGAAACAGAGCTTTTCACCCCTCCCTGCAGTGAAATATTTCCTTGGTGCAATGAAATTTTCGACAGGAAGGGCCTGCGTTGGTCCTAGGGTGAATTTTTATAACCCAAGGGCTCTAAAAAATCAATAAAAATTGCATGAATTCACAAAAAAGGACCATGAATTGAAAGAGAAATGGCGACACTACAAATGATCCACCAGATTGACCCCAATCATCTGCAGAAGATCGAGGGAAAAAGGGGCTCAAATCTCTCAATGTTGAAGGTGAATGTAAAATGGTAAAAAAGAATAGTCATTTTCATTAATTATGGTAATTTTACCATTATTTTTTCATATTTAATGTTTTGACCTAGTAATCGTTCATTTTTTATCATAAAACATGTATGTTTGATCCTTTTTTTGTGTTTTGAGTAGGTCGATAGTTGTTTAATGGTTTTTGTCGTGTTTTCATAGATAATTTTAATCGAGGCACACTTTTATCACTTTTTTCAGACTCCATAAACTCACAAAAAAGGAACCTCCTGGAGTTCTCTTTCAGCTCTTTTCAGACTCCCAAAATATGAAAATATTTCCAAGCACTTTTCTTTTCGAACTCGTTAAAGTAAACGAAAAGGCGTCTACTCAGTATAACTTTAACCATTTTCTAGACTGAGATGGGATATCTATGAAAAATGAATACCTTAGTCGAACGCGGCTGAGAGGTTCTCTTGGGTATTGTTTTTTCCATTTTCAGACTCAAGTGACTACCTACGAAAAGGAACATCTCGAGTTTGAATTTTCGTCTCTTTTTAAAACTCTCTAAACATGAAAAAAAGTTCGAGTTTTACCTTCATTGGATTTGATGGACTTGTCGAACATGACAAGGCAAACCACTCCTTCTCAGGGTTCCTTAAACATACTTGTAGGGATTCATCTGAAGGGTGAACTTACAGATCAAACATATGTTATCCTCCTCAAGCTTGTTAAAAAATAAAGAGGTACTAACCAATATGGTTGGGAAATTGGGAAAACAGGGTACTCCATTTTGCTAATGGCAGGAATTCGATCTTGAATAAGACACTCTTCAAATTAATCTCTGTGGTTGTTGGGTTTGGTAATATTATTTTCTTTTGGTTTATCACACCGTATCAAAGCCTCCATTTTTGGTTTAGGGTAAATGATTCCAATTTCATTCAGTGGCACCATTGTGTTCAAGAGAAGTCATTCAATCAATATCTCTACAATACTCTTAAGTATTCATTCCATGTCTATCCTTCTCGATCCAATTATGTTTCATCATCATTATGTATCAATTCATCATACTCATTTTTTGTCATTGATGGGGGATACATCAAGCCCTCCTGCGACGTGTCACTTCCTATCGACATCAACTCATTATCCAGGAAGTTGACTTAGAAACACCGTTTGGTACCTTGGTGCTTTCTTACATCAATAGAAATTTTACTCGCTCCCAATGACGAGTTTACATCAATGGCCTTTGACTGAAATATTTTTTGTGATGTTCAACTTTAGCTTATTCATTCACATCGTACAAATTATACTGCAATACCTTGAGATGCATTAACATCATTGGTGGTTTCTCTTTCATCTTTTAACAACTTACATCATTGGTTGGTAATTAGATGGTGTCTACCATGTTTGACTCCAACTCATTGATTCACATGGTTATACTCGTACATTGGATGGTCGTGTGAATGAGATAGAATAACTCAGATATAGTTTCATCCATTTGGGCTGCGATTTTAGGATAAATACAAGATCACAATGTATGATGGCTATGGTCATACAGACAATCATCTAGTCATGGGTCCACCATTTGTCATCAGTGGAAATGTCTTTTGATCATTGTACATGTAAAGTTAACTTATGTGCTGAGTATGTTTATGCCTCCTTCAACAAATATATCATGAAGTACATGTATTGTAGCATAAGATGATATCTACAGTTGTTCTTGATCCTGGATTGTCACAAGGTAAAGTACTTCAATCATTAGTCACCATTCCTAATTTTTAACTTTAGGGGGTAATCTGTTATAGGCCATTTTTTCACATATGGTCAATCAACCTAAAAACTGGATAAATCTACATCCTTTTACCCCTTGACATCATCATGGAAAAAATGCTTATGCATGACTCTCTCATATCCTAGAGTATATGCCTAAGAAAACCTTGTTTCAATCATTTTAAGGACCAACGCTCCTTGGATTCCTACAGGAAAGCCTTCACTTATAGGTTTCTCCACTGTGGTCTGCATTTATCACCTAAAGGTTGCTCCACTATGCACCTGCATTGGTTCTAGAAATTTTGTAAAAAGAGAGAAATTCTAGAAGCCTTTTTTTCCATAAGCTTCCAGAATTAGTTAAAACCATTTACCTAAGATAAAAAATTCATATCCAATCCTATCCTACCTTAGAGTTTCCATCCCTTATCCTTTTATCCCATCCTCCCATCAAGAGTGGATATCAAGCCCTAGATTGGTGAATGGATAAGAACTCTCAACTTACCCTCCTTATTTAGGCTATCCTTCACCAGATTTCAACTAGAAATTACATTTTGTGGAAACTCTAGAATTTCCATATTTGACTCGACTTACAAATGATCCCATTTCTCATTCTCCTTGGTGGCCGATAATTCCACCCAAATTTCCTTCCGATATCCCAAAATTAAATGGGAATCCTAGAGAAGAACCATCAACCCATGTCATGACGTATCATCTATGGTGTTCTTTGAACTCCCTTAATGATGATTCCATGTGATTACATCTTTTCCAACATACTCTTATAGGTACCTCAACTAAATAGTACATTGAGTTACCTAGAGCTTCATTTCATGATTTGATTTCCTTAGCTACCACCTTCTTCACACATTTACAGTTACCCATCTGGTATAAAACAGGAACAAAATTTCTGACCAACTTTAAACAATCTAAAGCCACTCACATTTCAGATCACATTCATGAGTGGCAGCGTCGTCGTCGGTTGGTTAAGACCTTTTTTCTGGATCAATTTTTAGCATAATGGTTCATTAAATCCCTGTTTCCATCTATCATATAGGATGTAGCCAAAGGAGGATTCACGGCTGAAGATAAATTAATTGCTCGTGCTCAGTATTTGGAACTCATCTATACCCAATCTGGCATGCTCTATGAAAATATACCATATGTTCTGAGACCTTTGAATATCGTTCCTCCAAATACTGATAAATAATCTCATGCCGTGGATGACATCATTGGTTCTGCTAGTTCGCAGAGAGTGAGAAAACCATATGCTGTTGCTCTCACTACTTCTGCCCAAAAATATTCGTCGAATCCTCTTGCGGCTTCTTCTTCTGAGATAAATTTATTTTCATCTAATAAAGGCAAATATCAACAACAACCATGAAGTAAGAAGAAAGGAAATGGTAAAAAGAAGAAATATTATTCACCGCAGGATAAACAAACAAATCAGTCCTCTAATGAGAAACAAAAGCCTCACTACCCATGATTGATTTGCAATGAGGATCACTTTACTCATGATTGTCCTCATCGAGTGAAAGTGAATCAATTTTTGAAATCCTCCACTTCTCCCGTTGTGTTGACCGTCCCATTTTACAATTACGAGACCCATATGGTTGCTCGGGATCCATCTTCCTTTAACACGGTTTTAATGCTTTCCTCCACGAAGCATAAATTTGATGTTATGGTGGCTACTCAAAGTAAGGAATATGTTAATTTGAATTTTCTGAATGGTTAGGCTACTGATCTACCCGCGAATTCGAAATCACCTCCATCTGATCCTCCTCCACCTTCGATTCCTACAAAGTTAACTATTAAGCCTATAAAGGGTGTTATTCATAAGTCTTCTTTCAACCCTCATGTTAGGGCTTCTAAAAATTACAATGTAGTTGAGGACTTGGCTAAGTACCCATTAGCTATGTCGACCCTCGAGGTGTTGAAAAACCTCCCTGCCCAGAAAAAGGATGTGGCTTTCAACTATCGGATGTGTGGATCCTTCAGATTCAAACCTAGTTGTTTTCAATCATGAGAACTATTCCCCCCATCTTCCAAATCAATTGGCCTTTATGATCCAGGTTGTCACCAGCGGTAAGAACAATCATCATTCTATTATGGATGAAGGAACCTCAACTTGCATCATGTTTATGTATTGTTGGAAGGAAAGTGGTTCTCCTCCACTGAGTCAATCATCCACCACATTGAAATCTTTTGATGGAAGAACATATAAGCCTTGTGGTATTCTAAATGATTTACAAGTGGAATTAGGGGGCAATACTATATCTATAAAATTAGATGTATCGATGGACCTCTTGATTATAATCTTCTACTGGGTTGCATGTGGGTTTACGCCATGGTCACAATCGTTTCGAATTATTTCCATATGATCACCTTTCCTCATAAAGGCAGGATTGTGGAAATCGACCAACTCACCTTTTTTTATTAATATTATCATGTAACTGGAAGTGTCCCTCTCATAGGGGAATATATGCACTCTTATCAGTATGTTGGGATTTGAATGTTGAAGGACTCCCTGCTCGTGGAGACCTTTTTGCTTCCTCCTCCTCTCTTGTCGACAACTCATCTTTTGTTGCTATCGTATTCTATTTTTAATACCGATTCATGGATAATACTAGATGAAGCTGACATCAATAGTTTTGGCGATCGAATATCTCTTAACCCTATTGAAATTGGTTACAAAACTATTTATTCGGCTTGTGTGACTCATACCTTTTCCTTGATCAATTGGGTCGATTTATCATTGGATTATGGCACATATTTTGATCCATTCTCTCGTGTATTTTCTACTGACAAGAGCATCATGGAGGTCATGATGCCAGACAATACGTCGTGGGACGATCATCACCGTCATTTCTCCTTACCCGTTTTCATTGAGGGTAATATCAGTGATGTTTATCTACCTAATGTCATCGGATATTTTGTGAGTTCCATTTCCATCCATGAATTCAATTCTGAGAATAATATCTTGAATATTGAAGAGATGACACCTCTTGAAATTTATGTTAAACTAGGTGTTGTCGAAAATATACACATTGGTGCATCTTTCTCTCTATCTGATATTGAGACCTATAAAGCTCTTTTTTAGGAATTTCATGATTTATTTGCCTGGACCTATGAGGAGATGTCAGGTATTGACCGAAATATATTAGTGCATTAAATTAAAATGTATCATGATGCTAAATCAATCTTGAAACACCTCCATCCGGTCGATCCAAAGAAGGCTACCACAATTAGGAGTGAAGCTTAAAAAATCCTCCATGTTGGTTTCGTCTACCCCATTGCTCTCACTGATTGGGTATCTAATGTCGTCCCTGTAATGAATAAATAAAGGACTATCCGAGTATACATCAGTTATTAGGATTTGAATCGTTCTTGTCATAAGGACAAATACCCAACCTTGTTCATCAACTAGATCGTTGATGACTACGTGGGTTATGAAATCTATTCGTTCGTGGATGGTTTCTTCGGATAGAAATAAAATCAAAATTCTACCAGAGGATCAACCTAATACTGCATTTATTTTTCCCTTAGGTAAATTTTCCTATCGGAAACTCCCATTTTGTTTGGAGAATGCTGGGACCACATTTTAGTGGGCCATGGATTACGGTTTTCATGATATTAAACACATTGTGCAACCCTATTTGTATGATCTCCCCGATTATTCTAAGTATTGGGTTGATCACCCTATGCATCTTAGTGCCACTTAATTACAATGTAGATACTATAATATTCAATTGAATCCACACAAATGTGTGTTTTGCATTAGTTTTGGATGACTTTTAGGTTTTTTTATTTCAAAAAAGGAATTGGTATTGATCCTATGAAAGTACAGACAATCATCAACCTGCCTGCACCTTCTTCAAACGTTCAACTTCAATGACTTCAAGGGAAAGCTAAATTCCTGGGATGGTTCATCCCAAATTATTCTGAGTTGATCAAATGATTCAGTCACTTTTTTAAGAAACGATTTCTCTTCCATTGGGACAACAAAAATCTGAAAGTGTTTGATGCCCTAAGATATGTATTGGTTCAGGCATCTCTATTGTATCCCCTAGATTACTAGTGCGACTATTTTTTTTTATCTCGTTGTTGCAATTTCTACTATAGAAATGGTATTGGTTCAAGAAGACTGTGTCGAGATAGGAAAACTCATATATTACTTGAGTTAGAATCTCAATGATACCGAGAACATGTATGCTCATGTAGAAAAGTTGGCTTTGGTGGCTGTTCAATTTGTCCAAAGGTTTTGCCATTTGATCCTGCTCCTGAAAACTACAGTTTTTTCAAATTGCAACCTTATGAAATACATTTTGTCACATCAATTGCTGGGGGGGGGGGGGGAATACACAAAATGGATCATCATCCTGTAAGAGTTTGACATGGAATTCCTCAAATCCAAGTCAAATAAATCCTTGGTTTTTGACGAGCTTATGTGATATCTTCCTTCCCATGATTTTAAATCTACATATGAAGATTATATCCCTTACAAGTCATTTTTTCTGATTTCTTCATCTGACCCATGGTATGGAGACATTCTAACTTATCTCCATACCCAGAATTTCTAGTCTGATACCTCTCGCTCTGAGTAGCGATGTATTTGATACCAAGCCAAAGATTACATCATCATTGGCGACACTCTTTATTAACACGGTATCGATACGATTCTATGAAGTTGCCTCACACATGAGGAGGCCAAGAAAGTCCTTAATGAATGCCACTAGGGGGCATGTGGCATTCATTTATATGGCTATGCTACCGCATAGAAGATCTTACACACTATTTACTTTTGGCCCACTATTTTTTGAGTCTGTATTCTTGCTGTCCAGAAGTGTCATGCATGCCAAATTTATGATCATAAGACCCATACTTATCTTTCTCCATTGCATCTCATTATTGTTGTTGGACCCTTTGGAAAATGGGGTATCGCGGTAGATTATTGCACCAAATGGGCCGAGGAGATGCCTACATTTAACAACACTAGCAAAATGACTGCATATTCATTTTTCAATCATGTTATCGCACAATTTGGTGTTCCGCAAGGCATAGTTGCGAATCATGGAAAGCATTTCCGCAATCATATGATGACCGAACTAACAACCAAGCTGGAATTTTCCCATGAAAGTTCCACTCCATACTATCCCCAGGATAATGGACAGGTTGAAGCTATCACCAAATTTATTAAGACTATGCTTCAACGTATTATAGGAGTCCACCAATCGGATTGGAATTTGCTTCTTTACGCTTCCTTGTGGGCATACCGAACCTCAGTGAGGACTGCTATTAGATGTACACCCTTTCAGTTGGTGTATGTTCTGTAATTGATACTCCCAATCGAATGCGAGATTACATCACTCAAAATAGCTATCAAAATTCTTCCTGCCACTTCTGTAGAAGAGGAACGTCTTTTATATATGACTCGTTTGGATGAGACTCGATGTGATGCCGCTATATCTATTGAAGCTCATAAAAGACATATCAAGGCGTAATACGACAAAAGTGTCAAGCCTCATATCTTCTCAAAAAGAGACCTTGTTCTTTTGTATGACCAACAAGTTGATAAGTTAGGTTCAGGAAATTTCCAACCAATGTGGTTAGGCCTATATATTTTCAAGTGTGTCCTTGAAAAAGGAGACTAAGAGCTAGTTGACTTCGATGGAGTCCCTTTGGCGCAACCTAGGAATGGTCTGTACCTCAACAAATACTATGCTTGATCTCATGTGTGGTACAATGTGTACATATTGTTTATAGGTGTGTTGATTTTGTTTGTAGTGTGTATCTGCACAGTTTCCTATGGTTTATGTTGATCCTTTTGCGTTTGGTTTGCATATGTCGACATCCCCTGAACCATACATTAGTTATGCTGATGGTGCTATTCGTAGTACTCAAATTCTATCCTTTGCAGCATGGGATATCTTTGCTCCAAATGGCGAGTTAGTGACTTTACAAGGGATTTTTATCGACCACTCTACCAACAACATCGCTGAGTATAGCGTAGTGGTCAAGCTACTGTTTGATCCTATCACACATGGTATCTATCATTTAGTCATTAGACTTGAAACACAACTTGTGGTACTACAAGTGGCCAATAAAAATGCGAACTTTGAAACGAGAACTATAAACTGAAAACGGGAACTCTAGCCAAAAACACCCCAAAAAACATGAAAAACAACCCAAAAACAAAAAGTGTGTTTTCTAGAATGAGGTTTTATTTTTTTAGGGTTAATTTGAAACATTTTTTAAAAATGGTAGTAAAACCAATTTTCATTTGCCAAATAAATGGAAAAAACATACAATTGTTGGTGCTAGAATACCATTTTTATTTTCTGGGTACAATTTCAACATATTTTTAGTAATGACATTAAATATAAAATAAAGATATTTTAAAAACATTAAATTTCTAATAATTTTTATACATGTCATTTAACATATAATATCATGACACTAACAATCCCTAAAATTCTAATTTTTTTAAACCATAATGTTAAAGATAAAATATATTTCACAATTTTTCACCCTTAGAATTAAACAATATTAACTTTTCAACATATTTCAACCATGATATTATGAACAAATTATATGACTAAAATAATCAAATGAAACATAAATTATTTCGCCAAGTTATTGTTGCATTGTGAATATTTTAAACAAATGAATTCATCATAATTAAAACATATAATCCAAAAACATAAAAATGACTCATAACTTCATGTAAGATCATAGGGAAATTAAAATATCATTTTCATTAATGCTCAATGCAAACATCATTTATATCAACTGTCTTACAAAATTATTCAAAATCACTGATATTTTATTGCACACCATCAAAATTCACATCTTCAGATGAATGACTGGATGTAGATGAAGATTTTCCATATTCTCTCTTTCATCAACTAGTGCCCCATCTGAGTCAACATGCATGCCCACAACTTGAGGTTTCAAAATTCTTGTAGATCTACGACTGGGTTCAACAGACTGCCATATCAACATTTTTTATTGTGGTAGAAAACTCTTAAGAATCTCTATCGTCCTAGAGTGAATATTTCCTCTCTTTGTTAAATTGATGTCATAAACAAGTATGCAAAATTCCTCCAATTTTAAGATGTATGTGCGACGATAATTTATATTTGTACCCTTTATTTTTCTCTTTCTACCATTTTTTTTTATCAAGTACCATCTCTGGCTTGTACACACCATTGAATGGGTGTGTGTTTGTGGCATACCAATGTACTTCAACACCATCTTCATTTTCTGTAATCACCTTTATAAACCTAGAAAACAAGAATGGATAGCCATGTGGATCTTCATGTGCTAAGATTGTGATCATGCAACCCTCCTTAATATCCAATACCGAAACCCTGTAAAGGTCTTCCATGGCTTCACGTCGTGCATAAGAACTTCTAGAACCAATATACATTTCTCTTTCCTCCACCTGTATAGAATTAATACTACCGTGTGATTGTTGTTGTTTAAGAATGTTTGTTTCCTCATGTTCATTTGACACATTTTGTGGCCAATAAATGGAGTCTTCAAAAACACATATTCATTTTCTGCTCTTGAAAGGATATCACTCTAATCATTGAAAAAAGACTCCCACCAAACTGAATCAACAACATCAAAGTACTCATATGTATATCTAATGGTTTTTTTAATTTCTTCCAGGTATTCAAAATAATCTATATCTCTCTTTTTCCTTCATGCATTATGAACTTCACCAACTGATTGTAATAACAATATATTTGACGCAAATATTGGATGATCCAAAATGAACTTAAAAAATTCCAAACTCGATGATGGCATCCATTCTGCAGTAGTTGAATACTTCTTGCCCCATATAAGTGTTTTCCCATCAATTTGTTTGATACAAAATTGATGTTGGAAGATAATGTCATTAAGTTTTTCAATGCTTTTATCCTGACCATGTGATCCAAGAATAGACCTTCGCATGTCAAAAATTTATTCTAACACATGAAAAATATGCTCTGGCATGTATGATTTCTTAATACATTCAATTAATGATGGCAAGCTCCTAACATTCTTTCTCCTCAATGTTACTGAAAAACGACTGAACATATGATCAATATGGTCGTGAGTGTGCCCAATAAGAAGGAAACCAACCTTTACCTTATGAAAAATTCTCAATTCAACAAGCATGTTTAGATATCCAAAAACAATCTAATTTTTGTTTTCATGACAAGTGTTGTCTAATTGTAGATACAAAAATTAAAGAAGATTACCACCCCAATGAGAAAGCACATCATGAATTATGGCTATTGTCAGATTTCAATCACTATGAATATTTGGAGTTGTGAAGTAAAATCTTGGCGACATTTTCCCTTTGAAGGCCATTCAACCGACCAAGTGAAACTGGATAAAATTTTCCTACTGCAAATTTTTGGGTGTGTGAACAAAATGTGGTAGAAGTGTCTTCTTCTGGTCCATACCATCAATTATCAAGCCCAAATATTTATTTTGATTATCATAACACTTATTTTGATGCTTTTACAACTTTTTACTTTCACTTGTTTGTTGTTCACGATGCTCTTGTAGGGATTTAACAATGGAATCTACACATAACATAAATTAAACATATTAATAAATACATTTTCATAGTTGATTACTATACAATTTAAAAGAATAGTGTTATGAATGCTTAACTCTTTTTGCTCCTTGACATTTATCCCTTTTTTATTTTAGAGAAGCACATGTACTGCAAACCCCCATCCTTGTCTTCTCAGGAATACAAACATTGTTGAATTCTCTCCTCCATATCTGAACTAAATATTGATCTGTAATAAAATGACCATTTCCTTTAACACCTTCTGCATATTCCTTGTATAAGTTGTAGATTTATTGTCTTGAGAAATTCTCTGGAATATGTATTGTATCTCTATTTGGAAAATACTCTCCATGTTTTGAAAAGAAGTCTTGCAACCATGGCATTGCAGTGTTTGGTAGTGGCCCAAACTCTCATTTATGACAAACTTCTGAATAATGTGTAGGATCCTTTTCCAAACTATCTTGGATTATTGATAGACGAAAGTTTCCAATTGAACTAATCATTTTGAAAGCCTTTATACAGAGCAATAAAGACCTGATATGATAATCATAACCTGCTAGTGTAGATTTCATGCACCCCACTAAATATGAATTCTGCATGCTTTTATTCATTGAAAAATAGTTCTTCCTTTTCTCCAAAGAAAATTTGAAATCCATATGTTTCAAGCTATCCTTTTTACAACAATCACTTGAAATTAGCTCACTGATAGAAATGATTCTCGTGAGATATACTAGTCTTCCCCTTGTATAACTAGAACATCTTGGATTGATATGAAAAGGTGTACTCCTAATCCTAGAAAAAATATTTGTTGGCAACATCTCTATCATTTCATAATTCTCTGAACAAGCATTTCCATGATCATTAGGAGGAATTATATTCTTACTATGATCATTTTCAATATAGTTAGGAAATTCACCACCAATATTGTTTGAAAAATATTCATTACCATCTCCAGCGACATGAAAATTTTCAATACCATCATCTGTGGTTTTGAAATACATAATTGGAAGATACTATTCACCATATTTATCTTTCCCTTCATCACTGCTTCTCTCATAGTCCATAGGATTAGGACTACTTGGAAATTGTGACTCTCAATATATTGGAAATTAATCATCCTGAAATTCGTCACTACTGCTCCCATAGTCCATATGATAAGGAGTAAGTGGAAATTGAGACTCTCGATTTATTTGAAATTATTCATCCTTCCCTTCATCACTGCTGCCGTCAAAGTCCATAGGGTTAGGAGTAAGTGTAAAATGTGACGCATTATTTACTGGAATTTTTTCATCCTGCCATTCATCAATATTTCTCTCATAATCCTTAGGATTAGGATTAAGTGGCAAATGTGACTCTCTATCCACTGAAATTTTTTCATCCTGCCATTCATCACTATTACATTCGTAGTCCTTAGGATTAGGATTAAGTGGAAAATGTGACTCTCTATCCACTGAAATTTTTTCATCCTGCCATTCATCACTATTGCATTCGTAGTCCTTAGGATTAGGACAAAGTGGCAAATGTGACTCTCTATCCACCGAAAATTTTTCATCCTGCCATTCATCACTATTGCTCTCGTCTTTAGGATTAGGTATAAGTGAAAAATGTGACTCTCTATCCACCGAAAATTTGTCATCCAATCATTCATCACTATTAATATCATAGTCCTTAGAATTAGGACTAAGTGGAAAATGTGACTCTCTATCCACTGAAAATTATACATACCGCCATTCATCACTATTGCTCTCAAAGTCCTTAGGATTAGGACTAAGTGGAAATTGTGAGTCTCTAGTTTTTGGAAATTATTCATCTTTCCATTGGTCATTGTTTCTCTCATAGTCCATAGGATTAGGAATAAGTGGAAAATTTGACTCTCTATTCATTTGAAAATCTTCATCTTTCATTTTGTCACTACTTATCTCATTATATTCATCAATATGAATAGAGTTGTTACATCACGAATATGTTGATGCTTCATAAAATGAAACGTCAGTATCAGAGGAATCCACAACATTCAAACAAGACATGTTGAATGACGCAAATGATCCCTCTCCCAATGATAATATATAGTTGAAACAATGAAATTTTCCCTCCAAAATATTTCGCTGAATTTTTTCGCTTGAAGTATGTCCCTCCAAATTTTATTTCTACGATTTATTTGAAAATTAGTTACTAAAATATTCTCTTTATATGGACCCTAATTTCAAATTAAATTCCCTACACATTTTTCTTTTAATATTTTTTTTCAAACTAAAATATTTTTAATTAAATTATATAACATTTACTTCATTATAGATTTTGTTTTTTTAATATTTATCATAGTTTTTATCCCACATTTACCCCGCCAAAAAGAAATTATGTTATTTCCTTTTTATAAGATATTTCATTGTCACTATTGCTCACATGACATAAATATTTCTCGAGGTTTTTTAAAAGCTTGGAATGATTTTCTAGAGCAGCAACATTGTCAATGAGAAATTCTTGCTTTTGAAATGTTAGTTTTCCTTCTTGCTTTTGAATTTTTTTGGTAGGCACATCTAATAATGATAGAAAACCAAATAATTTTTTTTAATCTAAAAATAAAATAAAATTTACATGGACATTGTGGGTGGGCCCGCTTGGGGCAGCACATGGCCGTTCTAGCCCAGGTGGGTGCGCCCACTTTGGCTAGGGCGTCGTGCTACGGGTGGACGTGCCCACGGGGCGTCATCTGCCCAAGCTTGGGCAGACGCCGCCACGTGGGCGCGTTCGTTGGTAGCACGACCGTTATTGGTGCTGTACTGCAGGGGGACGTGCACATAGGGTGGCGTCTGCTCGAGCCTGAGATCCGCCCTTAGGCTCGGGTGAACGACCGTGCTGTGGGCGGATGTAGCCACGGGGTGGCGTTCGCCCAAGCCAGTGAATCGAACCCCCTACTTGGCAGGGGGGCCAAATCAAAAGCTCATGAGGACGCCACCCCGTGGGTGCGTTCACTCATAGCATGGGCACTGTGGGGTTCCGTGTTGCGGGCTGACACGCCCATGGGGTGGCGTCCGCCCAAGCCCGGGGGCCTGCCGTGGGGCTCCATGCTACGGGCAGATTCCCTCACGGGGCTGCGTCTTCCCGAGCCCGAGGGTCACCCTCAGGCTCGAGTGGTCGTCGCCCTGTGGGCGCGTTCGCCTATAGCACAGTGCCCATAACGACTGTGGTGCGGGCGAACATGCACACTGGGTGGCGTTCGCCCAAGGTCGAGAACGCCCAAGGGAGGACCTCAAGAGCGGGCAGACGGAGCCTCGTGGGTGCGTCCTTCCATAGAACGACGGCCCATGGAAGGCCCCTGAGCTTGGGCATGTCCGCCCATAGCACGACACTCCACAACGCCTGTGTTGCGGGTGGACGTGCCCACAGGATGATGTTTGCATGAGCTTTTGAGTCAGCCCCCCTCCCTGGCAGGGGGCTAATTATGAGAATCGGTCCCCTGCCAAGCAGGGGGCCCGATTCATGGGCTCGGGAGGACATGCCTAGCCGGAGGGTGCTCACGGTAGGGAGGCTGATTCTCAGAATCGACACCTTGGGCATATCAAAAAAATTATTTTTTTTTGGCGAGGTCGGGGAGAAAATGTAATTTTTTTTTTTTTTTAAGTAACTTGTTTTAAATTTAGGAGGGCCGATTCTGAGAATAGGTCCCCAAATTATAAAAAAAATTCTTCTTTTTTTTAGGGGGGTTGGGGAGATGACATGTAAAAAAAAAATTGTTTTACAGTTTCTTTCGGGGAAAAAATGTAAAAAAAATTTATATATATTTTAAAGAACTGGTTCTATATTTTGTTTACGTAAGATATTTGAATTTTGTGATTTATTAATTTATATGTAGATATATATGTTTTTAGGAAAATGGCATCAAGGAAGGTTTCTGTCAATCTTTCTAGACAAAAGTCAACATTTGCATCATCTAAAGCAACAAGTGGGCCTTCAAAAATCATTGCTGGATGAACTGCTCCTTAGTTAACTAATGAAAATGTAGTAGATGCATCCACAAAAGAAAATAAGTTGTTTTCATACTAGAATAAATCAACAGAAGTGAATCGTTCAAAATATACATGGTTTTTGAAATATATAGAAGACAAAACTCTGCAATTATATCTATATGCTAGCAAGAAATTTGATGCTGAAAGTTATGACGTGGTGGGAAAAGTACTAGACCTATATATTCTTCCAAATAATGAAAACGTTTATATAATTTCAAAACCACCCAAGTCACATGATAAACTTAGATATCATTATACATTTTTGATGTATAACACGGGGAAAGATTATTCAAAGATATGCAAACAAATCATACAAAATATTGCAGAGAAGATTGTAAGTATTTTTATTTACACTTATCCGATTTGAGTTATCCAAACTGTATCCTTGTATTTTTAATAACTTAGTTAATATTGACATATTATATTTTATTTTATAGGAATTTTCTAAGGGCATTTTAATTTTTTTGGGGGGAATCTATTATATAGAGAGAGGCATTATGAATGTTGTCTCCATTTTCCATGAACATGAATAAGAATGTATGGGAAAGAAGCAAAAAAAATACTTCATGATGCTACAATATTATATCAAAGGGATGAATCTAGTAAAGGTAGACATGTTACTTTTCAAAATGAGGAAGTTGAAGTTGAACCTGAAGCTGAAGCTAAAGATGAAGAATGTGTTGCAATATCTGAGGATCATATTAGAACTAATGTTAGAAAGGAGAAAGAGCCATAAAAAAAACAAGAAAAAATGTCCAAGAATGTATCCCTTCTAGTTGATGATGAGGTGATTGTTTCGGTTCAAGAAAATATCATAACCAATAGGAGGAAGAAACAAGAAATTTCTCATTCTTAAAAAATCACAGACAACAGTGAAGGGCCTAGTGAAAACTCAAAAGGAAGCATGGAAATCATTACACCAGGACTTGATTTAGAGGATGGTGTTATTAAAACAAAACAAAATTCCATTCGACATAATTTGGAGAAGATAAATTTAATTGAGGGTGGTTAGTCATTTCAACTTAATGTCATTCAAGTCTACAAGACAAATGAAGGACAATTCAAAAATCAAATTAGAAAGCCACACCACTTGCATGTTCAAAATTTGAAAACATTGATGAGGTACAACCATTTTGCACATGTGGTTGATTGTGTTCTTGTTGTTGATCCAAGTGAGGTTCTTCACAAAGAATAATTTGACAAGTCAAAATGTTTTGAATACAAATATTATGTACTTGGGGGAAACCATTCTTTAGAAGCTCAAAGGCAAATGATGGAGGAATATCCTAATAACCCGCGTTTTGAAACAATGAAATGTATCATTTATGCTGGTTTAACAGATACAAAAGCAAAGTTATTGACATGGGATCATAATTCATATAATGAGAATAGGATGTCTATGAATTTCATCCAAAGGATCAGACTTATTCATAGTGAATTTGAAGAAAAATGTGGTGGTGATAAGACAAAGGTTGATCATGCTTTCCGGAAGGAATATTGTATGGAAATCGGTTTTCAAATAGAAAAAAAAAAAGTTCAAAAGGTGGCAAAGTAAATTATGAGATATTCAGAGGTATGGATAACATTTTCCAGTTGGAATTTAGAACTGGAGAGATATGGGAATTGATTGATCATATTTTTGAGTTGTGGGAGAACGTTGGCATCAAAAGTCAAAAGGTCAAAAATTCTAAACTTGTACCAGCAGTAAATCAGATCCTGAAATGAAGATCCTTCCAAAATATATGACTATCACACCTTGGAGATCAATGCAATGAGTGAAGGATGAAAAAATTGTCAAAACAATATTATCTCGTGTAAAGTCAGGAGAATTATCAGTGGAGGAAAGTCTGAGGAATTTCTAAAGTAATTTTGCTATTTTTACTTATTTAAGGATTATAAGTTTTTGTTAAATATAATATATTTTTGTTGGTAGTATTGGTTATACATATCACTATATTAACATTGTTTACTTTATTTATTCAGTCACAAGGATTATATGAGAAAACAAGAACAAATGGTTAAATTTTTGAATCAAGATAGTTGGGATGATGTTGTATGCAACTACCCAGATTAAAGTTCTACATTAGTGCAAAAAGGTTGTTATCTTGCATTTAAAAAGGTATGTTCATTCATACATTCATTTATATTCATATGTATATTATTTTTATTTAATAACTTATACATATAATTGTTTATTTTATTAAAGATGAAGAAGGATGAAAATGGAGCACCGAATAGTTTCGGAAGCTTTATTGAAAAAATTAAAATGGAAAGGATGAGAAAAAAATGTCTTAGTGATGTTGAACTTGATCTCAGTCTTAAACATTTCATTTGGAATGTGCTCCACACTATCCAATATCAAATAATATCAGGTGATTGTGAAGACATTGCAAAACTCATACCTAAAATGGATTATTCCCTAGTTATTGTAGAAATTCCTCATGGTTTCAATATCCCAACCATTGAATATGACAATGACCCTTATACTTATCAAGCATTTAGTAAAGTGGTTGCGGCATTTCTAGAAGTCACAACATCACCACTTTGGAGATTTGTGACATTTCATTTAGACACACAATTGGGGTTGTTATTATCAAGCTTCAAGGGAAAAGCAAAGTCAAGGATGCAACTTACATGGTAAGACATTGAAATTGTATGTTTGATTAATGTTAAAAAAATTATTTATGTACAAGTTAATTGAACTTTTACTATTTCATGTTACAGGAAAAATTCAAATCTTATTTGTGGCGGAAATCAACCAATTATAAGTGACTGTGAGTTCATTCATGTTGAAATTTGGACAAAGGATGATAGCTATAAGTCCATTCTTTTCAATCAAGTAGATGGAGAGAATCATAGCCAAGTACTGGTCATGATGCTGTTGTAAAAAAAATAACATATGAAGATAAAGAAGCAAAAGGAGAGATAGTTAAGATATATCAAAAACCACAATCATTGATTAACTATCTTTTAGATTTATGTTCAAATGAAGGAGATTGGGGTTTGGATTTATTTTCAGGCTCAGGTAAGTTTTATTATATAAAAATGAATTTCAGTATTTTAATTTTTTAATTTTTTGTGTTTATAATAATTTACTAATTTTTTTTTTTTTGTACATGATGATTAGGTACAACACTATCATGTTTCTTAAAAAAAAAAGGAATTGCATTTCCATTAAAGAAGACACAATACTTTAGAAAAGAAATAATGCTCTTCAATTTCTTCTAGATGCAATGCAATAAGTTGGTTTGAGAAAAGGGGATTTTAATGAATCCTGTGTGGAAAAAAAAAGCAAAGGAACCTCAACCACCATTAGAGGGAATGACTGGAAAGGCATAGTTTGGGACATTCACAAACATCAAAGATCCATCAGAAGAGGAAAATGATGAAACTGAAGCCAATAATGAAAATACTGTGGAAGAGGACAATAATGAAACTCTTGAAGATGAAGAGTTTGGGTTACATGATATTATTGATTAAGTTTTAGTTAAGCTTCCAAATGAAGCTCATTTTTTGTAACTATTAATAAGTTATACTTGTAATGTTTTGACTTTGACATTTTATGAGAATAAATAAGTATTCAATTGTTGTTATTATATGTTTAGTATTTGTATAATGTGATTTTCACTTCATTTTTATATGAATCATGTAAGTTTTGAAAAAACTGTAATTATTATTAACTTTTGACATAAAATTCACAAAAATTACTAATTTTTATTCTTTTTTTTGGTTAAAAATGGTTTATTTGACATGTCACTTTTAGCAAAAATGACTTGAAATGTGTATTTTTTCAGCTATATCTATATTCAAAATGTGTTTTTTATGTAAATTGTTAAAAATCCTTGCTTTTTTAGTGACAATTATTTCATGTGCAATGAAATATTATTTAACAATATATAATTAGATAGAAGATTGAAACTTTAAAATTTTGACCTTTTTTTATTTTATTCACAAGGCAAAGAATCAAATATCTCACTACAAAAAAAAAATTAAAAGAAAAAGGAAAAAACAAATACCTAAAAAACACTTAAAAAAATATCTAAGTGAAGGGGAAGAAGACAAGTACCTCAAAAATTGTTAAATTTAGAAAATAAGTTTTAGCATTTAATATATTAGAAAATTTTAAGTAAAAAATAAGTCTTCTAAAAAAAGGGAATGATGTTGGCATCAAGACTTTTCAAAATCAACATAAAAATAGCTAACATTTAAAAAAAAATTCCTATACTTGGTACATAAGAAAATTTAATGTGTTAAAAACATGCTAAAAGAAATTAAAAGTATTCTGAATCAGCACTTTTCAAAACCAGACCATTTTTTGCTACCTAAAAAAAGTGGGTGCTCATTTCTGGTCCCATTTCAAAGTTTGCATTATCCCAATGTCTATTCAGTCATAAGTCCCACCATTCTACACATTTTATAAGGGTTAAACTTCTAGAAATACATTTCGACTTCATCCGATACAAACATATTTCTAGAAATATAAATATACTGGTGGACGCACTAGCTAATCATGTTTTAGATACACATTTGCAAAAAATGTAAATAGAAATAATGAATATAGATAAATAAATAAATAAATAAATAAATAAATAAATAAATAAATAAATAAATAAATAAATATATATATATATATATATACATATATATATATAGTTTTATAAAAATTTTGTCCGCGACACAGACAACCACACGACATACATCAAAAACTATATGCAGATATGACTATGAACCTCCATAGACTAATAATTCTCATAATAATGTGCTATTGAATGAGCCATCTTGCACAGTAGCCAAACGATATTGCAAGGCACTCTGATAGTGTATCGCTGGAGTCACATAGGGATCTGATTGACCACGGTCTCATCAATCTTGTGTGTCAGCCCCTCCAAATGGTAGACCACTTTTGCTAAGGTCTCTACTGCATCAATATTGTGCATTGCATCCTGTGTTACTGCAGAAACCTATGTTGGTGTTGCAAAATCTTGTGGCTCTCCTACACGATGGAGATATGAATCTCCTAGAGGTCGAATAGGTCCAACATCTGCATGAAACAAATTGATAGTTTAGTCCTGGAAACATCAAAAAACACAAATTTAAAAAAAAAAAATTCTTTAAAACTTTAAAAATGGTTACAATATCTTACGCATAACACTGCATGTCTCACCCTCAGGAAGTACGAGCTTAGGGTCATCCGAGAATCTGCTCCTACATACGAATGATCATCAATCATAATCAATTGTTTACATAGCCATTTGAAGAAGGATAGTGTGAAACTGATCGCTGATGAACCTACATGTCGAGCCATAAGGTATATCCACCTCCTCATTTTTGGAACCCTCACATCAATGGACTCGGGCGTGCTATGTTGAGGTTGTAATAATGGAATCCTCTCTTGGGAAAAAAAATCAAAATTGAACCACATCCAAATTTTTTTAGTTTTCCTTCTTTTTCTTTAGAAAAATTTTCCTTCATGTTGACCAATACCCCCTTGCTCCAATTGAATATTGTCGGCTTGAGACACTCTAAACTGTAGTTCATGTATGATCTGGCTACATGCATTAGGGGATTTTTGAAGTCTAAAATGGGCCTCCTAAGGAAATAATAAGATAATAGATAAAATAATAAAATAATATTTATGAATTTGAAATTCACTTTTTGCACCACAATCCATGTAACCATAGTTAAATTCAATTCAAAAGTTGTACCAAAATAAAATTAATAAAAAAATTGCATTAATGTGACTATAAATAAGAATGATTTTTTCAAGAAAAAGTCATTATCATTGACCAACTAATGTATTTTTCCTTTGTACTTAAATAACTTAAAATAAAATATAAATATAAATTTATAAATTCTTAATTATATTATATCCTATTAATTAAAATTTATATTATTTAAATTGTATAATAACATGTAATTAATATGCTATATAAAAATAATATAATATAATATAATATAATAAATGTATAGAGATATGCATTGTTTCTTTCAAGAAATATGAAATGACAATAATAGATTTTTATTCAAAAAGTGTGAAATGACATTTATTATGAGTACTTTACTTTGACCTTAGAGTTTCCATCCCTTATCCTTTGATCCCATCTCTGATCAAGAGTGGATCTGAAGCCCTAGATTTGTAAATGGATAAGAACTCCCAACTTACCCTCCTATCCTATATGTTTGTGGCCATCCACAAGCTAGAGGTTCGATTTTGGAGATATAATTATACCCTTATGCTACTGATGTAAAGAGTTAACATTCCATGCATTAGGGTGATTAGAGGTGCACTTTGTGACAAAGAAGGAACACGTCAACTTGGAGGAGCTCTTCTACAAAATCAACTCCTATTTCTGGTTGTAACTACTTCCATTTATATTAATGTAAAGAATTATTTTTTTCCCTAATATGTGATGTTATGATTTAATGCATTTCGATTCCATGTTGATCCATTGAATGAAGTATTTATATGAGGTTACATAGATACTGTAGATATTTGGCTTGTATTGTCTTATTATGCAGGTTCTAATGTTGGAAATGGGAGCTAGGATTGGAGAATTCAATCCGAGAAAGGATTGAAGCACACATTGGATCACATGTAGGCTTCATCCCAATATCTATTTACTTTAAGGAAAAAAATAACTACTTTGTCTTTCTATTGTTCTAGACTAAGCCACCTAGTCTAGGGAAGATACTTCTTTTCGTAGTCGTAGATTTCGTATAACAATGTCAAAAAAATGATTCAGGTCCAACTATACCTCAATCCAAGTAATTGCTGCAACCATAAGAATTATATGGAGGATGAGTTACCTTAAGAGAAAAATGAAGAAACTATAGGAATGATATTATTGGTTAGGGCTCGAGGATACTTGCATGATTATCTCACCAGATTAGTTCAAAGTGGACCCTTGAATTTGTCACCAAGCCCTTCCATTAAATCACATGAAATTTGTTTGATATTTAGTGATTAGGGTGCCAAACAATATTCAGAATATGACAAAAATATTTAGGACAACGTCAATGAATCCAGATTAAAATGATGATCTTTTGAACATTTTCAAGGAGACCAAGATATGTACTACTTTATAGATCGAATCCCATGCCACTATGAAGTCTAAAATTTTAAGTAAAAATATTCAAGGGTCCACAAGTCTTTATACACCTGGATTATTCCATGATCCTACAAAAAATTGACTCGTTCTTTCCCCATCACAGAGATCCAAATATCAAGTCGTCTATCCATAGAAACATCCATAGAAATTCAAAATTATTAACTTGTGATTTGTTGAAGTGCATAATTCTAAGTCTTAAATCTAATGATACATAGGAAAAGAGTAATATTATGAGATGCCTAGAATTTTTCCACAAAAACCTATGCACCTCCAAAAGGAGGGCCGCAGTTATGTCTCAGAGAGGGTTGAAATTATTATTCCACAGTGATTTATGTCACGAAAAATCTAAGAAACCAATGACTCCAGGTCTGTGAATTCAACAACAAAAAGAATCTCAAGAAAGCATTTTTGATCACTCACTAAAATAATAGAATATGTGCTTTGGTTTGAGCTTGAATTGTTCCTTAAAAACCAACGAAAACCATGACCTGAAAATCTAGAACGATATCTAAAACCCTTGTTCAAAACTTCTACCACCTTATGATATTCAATACTCTCCTAGTCAGAATGTTATTTCACCCTAGGTTAGTTTTCAAATATTTTCCTTGAATTTAGAAGAGTATCTCCTTTTATAGACCTTGAGGGTGCCATATGAAGGGGCTCACATGTATGATTTTGGAGGGAAGGATTGAAATTTTAATTTCAAATTGGAGCTAAAATTTCCAAATAAAATAAGGCCAACTTTACCTTTGATTATAATTTAAAATTTTGATACATGAAATGAAATATATAGCCAAATTTTTTATTATTGAAAATTCCTTTTGGATTCATGGTTATGCTAGCTAATAATAAGTTTCCACATCATATAGCTTATGGGGACATTGACCCCGACAACGGGGATTTAAGCTTCTGGTAGGCATAACTTTCAACTGTGTGGAATATCGACGCGTGCCATATACCATTGGAATCGACATGACTAGGAGCATCAACTAGAGATGTTAACGGAGGCAGATTCATTTATCTTCAACCTCAAAATATTCAACAAGTTTGGGGATTGTATGGTTTTATAGGCCTTATAGAGATTTGGATCTTCAATCACTATAATCTATACAAATATTAATATGATTCACTAATCGACATTGGCATCACTAATAACACCATTCAAGTAAACCTTTGATCTCCTTTTTTCTTGTGCATGTTGATGGACCTCCCAAATAGGTACAATTAAATGCCCATATGACCATCCTTTGACACATTTTAACCTCTCTTTTTGCATTTGATAATATATTTTTCAAGCAATAATATGTTCTTATTGATTTTACAAAATATTTTCTATATCCTGTGGCCTAACACATTAAATTTGTAGGGAAAATAACAATTATTGTGCAGGACACGTTGGAGACCATCAGGAGAAGATTTAGGAGGCTTGTTCCTTGCTTCAGTGCATCAACAACTCGAATGGATCCTACGCGGTTACTACCCCTCAATGGCTATGATTGCGCCAAGAGACCATATCCAACTTTTTAATTGTTTTGGAGGGAGGTAACCCTCCTGTTGAAATTTGCAACAAGAAATATTGAAAATGACATCAAAATAGATTTTAATTTAATTTTACCTTGAATTAAATTAGAAGTACATTGTAATTACACATCACATGACAACTTGTATGAGTTAACTAAGTCATGAAGACTTATTTAGTTCAGTTAATTCAAGTTGAGGGTCAAACTAGAGGCATGTAGAGTGTTTCCTACATTTTAGGAGCCCTAGTTGAGTTTAGTTTGAGTTGTCATTAATTAACTTAATTTATTTGAGTTAAAATCAGTGACTAGTTCTAACTGATGGAGGAAATAGTGGGAGGTCAAGTGAATTAAATTATATTTAATTCACATGTAGTGGCCAATCAGATAACTAATAATTCACTCATAAATAACTCATGCATTCCAGTTCCGAGGAAGACTCAATTGAGATTGGAGTTAAAGGGAAGTGTACTATCATTTGTATAATCAGAAAATTGTACATGTGGTGCATGGATTCAGAGGAAGAGCCTTGATGTATTGCACAATCATTATTGGGGAATTTCCTTGTTAATAGGGGTGTAATTCCCAAGGAAAATTCACAAGGAAATAGGGATTCTTGAGGCCAAGAAATTGGTTAAGTATTGAACCAAGCTTGCCTAGGAATTAGTGAGATAGACAAAGATAGTTCATATAGCTCTCAAGACTAAGAGAAGCATGTATTGTTCTCATATTATTTGACTTATGAAATATAAAAATAGAGGGGTTTTAGCTAAGGCTTTCCCCAGAAAAATATTTGTGTTGTGCGATTGAAATTCTTTCTCTTTCTTGTTCATGTGATTTTGCGATCGTAATTGGTTTCCGCAATTTGTAGAGTAGATTCAAGTATTTTGTTTTAGCATATTAAAAATATCAGTTTGAATCTACATGAATTTTCTACATGATATCATAGCAAGAATCACTATAGAAGAGAATAATACGAGTTTGTTTTGAGCAGGTGAATCAAATTTGCATATCTTCTCTTCAGGAACAACAACAAGATCAATATGTCTTTCTCTAGACTGAGACTCGAATATGCCCTTGAGGGTAGTTTGAATTACATAGCTCGGAGATACAGGATGGAGGAAATGTTAGAAGATAACATGCTGAAGGAATTCATAGATAGTGATATTCCTAAGCCTGCAACAATAGATGCTCAAGATCTAGAAACATGGAAGAAGAACGCAGCAAAGGAAATAAGGAATCTGTTAGAAGGAGTTTGAGAAAATATTGTGTCAAACCTACATGGAAAGAAAGCTCCATATGCTATGTGGAAGGCCTTAAAATATTTATTTTCAGAACAACAATGAACACATAAAGTTGGTACTAAAGGACAAGCTTAGAAAAATCAAGATGGAGGAGGATGATACAATACCAAAATACTTGACCAAGTTCACTCAGTGTCAGGATGAGACCTGAAGTGTTGGTGTTATCATTTTAAAGGATTATCTGGTGAGCCTAGCACTTCTATGCCTTCCCAAGAATTGGCATAACTACCAGGATTCAGTAAATGGGAGGGAGAAGCTATGAGAGTGGGAATGATTGTGGTTTGACTTGGTGCAGGAAGAGATTAGGAAGAACACTAGAGACAGGTCCTCTTCCAAAGAAGAGGAATTTTCATTAGTTAGTAAAGGAAATAAAGGCAAGGAAAAGAATTTCCAAGGCGAAGAGAGAAAGAAGAAATACTTTTCCAACATCAAGTGTTTTCACTATCATGAGTTCAGGTAATATTCCACGAAATGTCCACAGAAGAAGGCAAGCAAGAAGGATCATGCAGTAGTAGCAATAGTTGAAGCTCTAGCTTCAAAGTTTGAACTTGATTTCACTCTCATTGCATGCATGGGAAACACTATAATGGGATGCATGTGGCATCTCGAAAGTGGTGCCTCATTCCATATGACGGGGAATAAAGATCTCTTCAGTGACTTTGGGGAGAAATACCTCATGCAAAATATAGAGTTTTGAGATGATGGGAGGTATATCGCGACCGACATCGGTACTATTACCTTTCCGAGGGAGTTTGGCTCCCCTCGCAGACTCACATATGTGTTGTTTTTTCCAGGACTAAAGAAGAATATTGTTTCTATCGTGGTATTGGAAGACTGTGGCTATGATGTGATATTTAGCAAAGGAAAGGTTTTCCTTAGACACATCGCCACATGACGGGTGAAGAATATCGGTGTGTGAGTTAGAACCTTTATGCACTTGAAATTGAATATGCATGCAAAGCTCTAAGGATCAAGGAAAAGGTTATAGACTTGGTGGTTGAGAGGGAGCATGAATTACCTCTCAACATGCAGCCTCAGAAGAAGCCTCAAAAAGTTGTGGAGTAGACACAATTATATAAGAAGATAGGAGACCGAGTGGAGACATCCACTCAAGCAGAGTCCTATAGTAGGGGGGAATTTCAAGCCAAGTGGGCAGAGTGAGCACCAGCAACCATACCTCCAGGTGAGATATGGGGCAATGTGAAGCAATAGTCCCAAGAGTGCAGAAATTTGGGCAGGTTCCATTGAGGTGCTTTTTCTCATGGATCATTATCTTTCTACGGGGGTCCATAGTACACAATAGCATGATGGATTAGTGGCATTTGATGTAGTTAGATGTCAGAGTGACATATGAAAATACTGACAACGGTAAAATATTGTGGAGCACAAAGCAGAGTTGGCAACATTGTTGAGTCAACAGCGGTGTGGATTTTTTCAGTAGACAATATAGTAGCTAGTATCAATCAGAGACTATGGTGACAAATACATCATATTGATCACAATTGATTCAGTTTGGATGCTTTTCAATCGTATATGTTGCAGTCGCAATAGAAACATAGAGAAGTGTTACATGCAACATATTCCAAAGGTACTGAATCAAGATAGAGTTGAATTCGTTTCGTGTTAAGAGGGAGTGTTGAAATTTGCAACAATAAATATTGAAAATGGCATCAAAAGGGATTTTAATTTAATTTTCCCTTTAATTAAATTAGAACTAAAATGTAATTTCACATCACATGACAACTTGTATGAGTTAACTAAATCAGGAAGACTTAATTAGTTCAGTCAATTCGATTTAAGGGTGAAACTAGAGGCATGTAGAGTGTCTCCTACATTTTACGAGCCCTGATTGAGTTTATTTTGAGTTGTAATTAATTAACTTAATTTATTTGAGTTAAAATCAATTTAACTAGCTCTAATTGATGGAGGAACTAGTGAGAGGTCAAGTGAATTAAATTAGATTTAATTCACATGCAGTGACTAATCAGATAACTGATAATTCACTCATAAATAACTCATGCATGTAATTTATGAGGAAGAGCCAGTTGAGATTGGAGTTAAAGGGAAGCGTACTATCAATTGTATAATCATAAAATTGTATAGGTGGTGCATGGATTCAGAGGAAGAGCTCGGATGTATTTCACAATAATTATTGGGGAATTTCCTTGTTTATAGGGGCCTAATTCCCAAGGAAACTATGCAAGGAAATAGGGATTATTGAGGCCAAGAAATTGTTTAATTATTGAACCAAGCTTACCTAGGAATCATTGAGACAGACAAAGATAGTGCAGAGATATCTCATGCCTGAGAGAAGCATTGTATTGTTCTCATATTATTTGACTTATGCAATATACAGATAACAGGGTTTTTTTTCGAGGCTTTCCCCATATAAATATTTTTATTGTGCGATTGAAATTATTTTTCTTTCATGTTCATGTGATTTTCCGATCATAATTGGTTTTCTCACTTTGTAGAGTAGATTCAAGTATTTTTTTTAGCATATTACAAATATGAGTTTGAATCTACGTGGATTTTCTAAACCTCCCTTCAATGAGACTTACCCTCACTCACTTTCTGTATAAATAAGAGGGCCTAGTAGCTCAATAGGTATTTGATGATAGTGTTGGACCTGTGAACATTCAAGGGGTCTCTCTGATATGTGGTCCCAACTAGACCTCACGACGTTTTGGATAAGAGCCCCATCCAGAATAAAACTTGGCTGCCATTTACTTAAATATTTTCCTTGGATTTAGCTATCAACGAGAGAGATAATCACGTGTGCTTTCGAAAAGCAAGCTAGTGTGCCTAGTGAATGTTCAACTGCAAGTGAATCAAGGTTCTCCTATCGCAGAGAGGAGAGAAATTGAGCCTCTAAAAGAGAGGTAATAGTACCACCCTAATAAAGACGCACATGAACAAGAATGTTTCGTCAAACATCCATCAAAATAGTACACAAAGACACGAGGATCATTACAAACATTACAAAACATTCTCAACAAGATAAGCACTAAAATAACTGAAATAGTTTAACTATTAGTACTAGTGAAAGAAAACATGAACCATAAATATTCAAAGAATAGTCTTATAAACATTCATAATCCATGTATGAAAAGTGTTGGCCACCAGGCTTCAATTATTAAGTAAAATTTCCAAGATGCATGAATACAAAGAACATCACTTTCTCCAATAATGGAGCATTGGAGCCACTACTTGCTCCCCAAAAGTACTAACTTATCTCTCTTGTGCCTTATGGGAGAAGCCAACTTTACATGAGAAATTAGGACCTATTTATAACTTTAGGAGTGACCTTTCATATCCTCATGATTCTTGACTTTCTAAATTCTAATAACCTATTTACTTCTACAACCTTTGAAGTTCCAAATGAATTTTGCAATTACATATGGCTTTTTGGTATTACATGTCCTTTGGACTTCTGTGACTCTTGATTTCACACATGAATCTTGGACTTATACTTATTTGTATTATATAATTATTTACAATGATACATATTTTTATTCCACATAGCCATATGATGAAACTAGACATGTCACTTATTCATTTCTGGTAGCATCAGATGTTCTCTAAATCTCAAAATTTGCAGGGAGGCCTGGACACATGTATTCTAGAATACCCATACATCGTTTCGGGAAATTCCACCCGGATGAGGTTTTATTAAAATAATTAACTATTTTTTATTGAAGTTTAAGTATAAACTTAGGGAATTAAAATAATTAAAATGTATTAATATAAATGAGTGTGAAACTTCTAAAAAAAGATAGAGATCGAGTCAATATGATCTGAGCTATTGATTAGAATATAATCTAGGTCATCGATTTCTCAACGAGAATATTATAAGAAGGATTTCGATGTGAATTTGGAAATCACATTGAGCGAGATCAAGAGAACGATTTCTTAAGTGAGCAGTGTAGAGAAGCATGAGATATCATCGAGGAGATTCTTACAGGGAGGGGCATAGATAATTTTCCAGTTGGAGAGATTTTCCTGAGCCAGGAATACATCAAAGAGAAGGGAGAGAGAGAACCAGAAGAGGCAACGTAACGGCCATGCTGGGCAGCGTAGAGCCATGTAGAGGCATCGCTAAGCCTCTAAGGAGATCCATTATTTTTATGAGGTTTAGATCAAATCCAATTCCAGGAGACGGGGTGTGAGACTGAAGGGCTAGAGGATCGAGCATCCAACTAGTAGAAAGATAAACTAAAGGGAGTGATGCAGTCCCCAACAGTTGTGATGCAGAGTTGCACAGAGATAGCTTGGGGCTTGTCAGTTCAGGGTTAGATCAATGTCATATCTCTAGTGTTAGTGTGAGGTAATCCTCACTAATTTTCTGCCAGTCAAATTCTTTGTTGGATAGCCAAATTTGGGCATCTAGATTGTATTCATAAATTATTTATTAATAATACAAACACTTAGCTGCTACACCAGTTTTCCCGCATTGGTTTTTTCTGGGGAAATTAGTCCAAAAACAACAGTGTCATATGTGTTTTTATTTCTTATTGATTAGTTATTGTTTCCACATATAATTTTTTTTCTGTAGTGAAGGTTGCAATGTGACGTATTCGATGTTTGTCGTAGATAAATTGCAAATAAATTGTTAAGTAAAGATTAACAATTAGGTGAATATTTTCTAGTTGCCGCAATAGGATTCGAGTTTTACGAATTTTCACATCACTATCATGGATGACTCGAATATGACAGTGAATGATGACATGGTTTTCACTGTGTCTGTTACTTCTCATCATCTTCTCAAGGTGCTTCCACCCTCCGAAGGGTCTTCAAACTTTGGAGTCTTCATGGTGCTTTGGTCATCAAGCTTCAGGTGTGTTCTTATTTCTTCTTACACTTGTTTTTTTCATCCTCTGCTCGATCTTCCTTACGTGTGATTTCTATAAGGTTTCTGCAATACATGTTTCTACAATCACTCATGAAGAGAAACTATCAGTCTGAAAATCTCATAATATACCATGCTTTATGCATATTTTCTTATTCAATTTCTTTAGGTGTGTTTAAAATGGTCAACGGAGCTTCAAGGCGTAAGGGCACACTCTAAAATGATGAAGGATGGAGGAAGAGGAGCTTTGAGGCTTCAGGATGTGCTCATTCACCCTAAGGAAGAAGGAAATAAGGGAAGGGTGCATGTCACAAGTCTGAAGGACGAAGGGGAAAGATTTGGGCTTCCTAAGTGTGTTGTATGCCCAAAGGAAAGAGGGAGAGTGTAGGGTGAACTCCCAAAGGTTGAAGGCTAAGGCTTCGTGCCTTCGGGGTGTGCTCATGTGACTAGGAGCCCTCATGAAGGGTGCAGGGCACACTCTTGAAATATGGAGGCTAGGACTTCGTGCCTTCAAGGTGTGGTAGTATGCTCAATTAGTTCAGGGTGGCGCATGTCACATAGGGCAAGGCTATAGGATGAGCTTCATGTCTTCAATATGCACCAATGCACTCAAGGAGGGAGAACTTCTTCAAGCTGAAGTAGTGCGCTCAAGGAAGACTTTGTGAATTGAGGGCACAATTCAGAGCAGGGAAGGGGCTTCATTCTTTTGCAGTGTGCCCAACTTTGTGAGAGGGCATAGTGCGCTCTTGTTGATCATCTCATTTGAAACCAAAATTTGTCTAAGTCTGGGTGATTGATCGAGGGGTGCCCGATATGAGTTATGGACAGAAAACCACATGCGACACACACTAACTCAATAATAAAACTTAGAAAAACTTGTCTGACAATGAATATTCATAAAAATGGAACTTTATACACATTTCCAAACTATAAACAGTGAAGTGTGCGTGACTACGACCTAAAAGTGTCATTTTACAACAAGAAAGGTGGTGTGACCATGAAACACATATAGACATGTTCTAATTGATGGGATGACACTTGAGAAGACTCAAGAAAACTTAAGACATATCAATCAATACAAAACAACACTTGACAAAAAAGGCGACACATGATGTGACCATGAAGTAGGCTCCAAAATTTTGGTGTAGTTAAATTTTGGAGGGTGTTGTGGCAACAACAATGCTTGGAGGCACACTGGGAGAACCTCAATTTATCTATTCGAGAATTATCTTTTTGTTAAGGGTCAGACCTTCAAGAAGTATTGATTGCCCCAAGTTCCCCTTTTCGACCCGGTTTCACACATACAATCTTCTCAATTCTCTACTTAGTTAAACTCCCACAAAGGTACACCATCTCACAATTGGTTCAATTCAATAAAGGATAACGTGAACAGTGACTTTAGGATATTCATATTATAGAGTTTCATCTTTGGTATTGCTCTATTGCCAACAGCCATGGATGGTACCCCGACATAGTCACTTCAGGAGCACAAGAATTGTTTCACTTCCAGCAAGCCTGGATGGTACCCCGGTGAAGTCGCTTTCTTCATCTCCTTGCGCATGAAGCATTTCTCTTCTTTTTCCCCTTTATTTATTTATTTTAGTAAAACCATGCATTGGAACTTATTATTTTCAATGGGAAGAAGAGGGATCTCGAATTATCTATAGGAGATTTGGTTTCCCCTTCAAATAAGTATTTATAAGACCTCTGATTTCAATTTTCTCACTTTAGATTTTCCCCTTATCCCTTCACTACTAGATTGGACAAGAGTTGACACACAAGTAGAAATAGACCAAGTTGATTATTTCCAGTGCTAGTGTAAGCATGGATCTAGTAGGTTCCCCCAAGGTTCTCCTATTGAATGAAAAATAATTTCCATTTGGACTTACCTCAACCCACAACACTTTCCCAAACAAAGAATGAGAATAATAAGAAAACCAAGAGTTTCAATTGTCACACTTCTCTTTCATTACACGAAAAAGTCTTCGTGCATTGCATTTTCCACACATCTTATTTATATAAAATGATCGACACTAAGATGCAACACCACATCACTAGACAATGAACATACAACTAACTCAGACAAAAGAGAAGAAAACAAATGCAAAACAATATGTACAGGAAGTGAAACTCGTAGCTGCTATTGAAAATAATGTTTTATGTCTCGTCCATTTACAGGTAGGGGTCAATCCTCCCATCTGAGGATCTAAGGTTGAAAGTGTTGTGTCCGAGTTTCTCTTCAATGGTGAATGGTCCAATCCATAGTGGCTGGAACTTTGTATGTTTACCTTTGTCTTCATGGGGTTTATCCCATCTTAGGAATAGGTCGTCCACATTAAAGCTCTTCATCCTTGCATATTTTCCATCAAAAAAAATTCTATACAGTTTTGATGAATGGAAAATAGATCCTTGGACTTGAACTGCTCTTCCTCGAGTTTTATAAAGTGCTTATCCTATTATGAACAAGTAGGAAAGGTTTACCTTGTGACTCTTAAGAGTGTTGCAAGTCTGAGAGGTACAGGTTCGTAGGCAAGATAAATTATTTACCATACACCAGAAATTATGGTGAGGTCTTCAGGGAAGGTTTGGGAGTAACATAGTAAGCCCATAGTGAATTAGTGAAAGCATTATGATAGATCTTATTTTTAGAGAATATGGTATTTTGATAATGCGAATAAGATTTTCATTGGTAGATTTAGCTAGACCATTTCCTTGGGGATCATAATTAGATGCATTCCTGAGCATAATCCCATTTTCCAATGAAAACTCATAAAGTTTTAATGATGAAAAGTAAGTTTCATTATCAAAGAAAAGTGATGTAGGAACACCAAACCTGGTGATGATATTATGTTGTATAAAGTGAATGACTTCCTAGTCATTTACTTGTTTAAGTGGAACTTCTTCTAACCACTCGGTGAAATAAGCTGTAGTTATGACGATATAGCAGTGTTTCTTTATCGAATGTGGGAGAATTTATCTGATAACCATTAGGGGAATTTTGGGGTCTAAAATGGGCCTCCTAAGGAAAGTATAAAATAATATTGAAAATAAAAAAATAATATTAGATTACACTATCAAATTTTAGAGGGAAAGAAGGAAAAACTATTTTTTCAGCTCGTATTTTGAACTTATCTCCATATGAGTTTACTCAAATTTCAAGTGGAAATACTTGTTGGATGTAAAATTTGATTCCCCATCCAAGGAGTACCCATGTTTCATACTTTTGATGGACCCTCCTACACGAAAAATGAGAAATACATGAAAACCATGATTTCAATCACATTTTTTCATGTATTTCTCATTTTTCGTGTAGCACGGTCCATCGAAAGTATGCAAAATGGGTACTCCTTGGATTAAGAGTTAAATTTTTCATCCAATGAGTACTCCCACTCAAAACCTTAGGGAGATAAGTTGAAAATACAAGTTGAAGAAACAATTTTATTATTTTATTATTTTTATTTTTTTACTCCAAAAATGGTGAATTATCCCCCATGGTGGACATCATCATCTTGAATCCTATTGCTTCTTATAAAGTTTTTTTTTGTTGTACATTTTTCTTATGAGGCCCATTTTAGACCTTAAAATTCTCCTAATGCATTAAGGCCCCACTGTTGGAAAGGTTCTTCGACTACTACTGGGAGAAGTGGGGCAACTGACCTTTGACCGTGACCGACGCATTTCTAATAAGCTTGGAACTTGTAGACATAGGCATGGGAATCCTTAAAATGAGTGGGCCAATAATAACCAGCCCTCATGAATTTGTGTGTTGTGGTGTCACCTGCATAGTGGAAATCTGTCGATCCATCATGTAAATCCTTCAAAACCTTCTCTATAACTCAAGGCACCTTAAGGGAACTCCATTATGGTGCTTCCAAAAAATCATCCAATTAACCAATTGATATGATAGAGATTTTAAGTGGATTTCCCTCTTCTACTTACTCGATAAGTGCGAGGGAAAGGTGCCATGTTTTAGAAATTGTGATATATTTTCATATCAACGCGCTGCGGAAGTGGATTGAGGAATGCGATCAATATTGTACATTTCAATTTCCTGCTCCCATATTGATAGATATTGTTTAGGAGCGTCCTTTGATCTAAATGTTAGTCTGTATAGTCCATGAATCTTTATAGTATGAAGTAGTTTGAATTCCAGATCATATTATTGAAGGAAGATCACCCAGTTAGTTATTTCTCACCCATTTCATATTGCACAAGCAATATTTTTACTTCTGGGCGATGTACGAAAACAACGGTGTGAGCTTTCAATAAGTTGTTGGAAATTGGGTTCAACGTTCCCTGTGTGTTTCTCGACATGGACTAATCGCCTCTTGTGGATCCTAACTTTGGCAATTGTAGCAGAGACTAATGCCTGTAGGTTTTGGTATAACGACAATTGTGATTCCAACAAGTGGTATCAAAGCGACAGGTCTCGAGTTCGAAACTCACCCGACTCACGTTGGGGGGGAAATTGTTGGATATTGGGTTCAACACTCCCCGTGTGTTTCACAACATGGACTAACTGCCTCTCATGGATCCTAACTCTGAAGATTGTAGTGGAGACTAAAGCCTACGGGTTTTGGTCTAATGACAATCGTGATTCCAACATAAGTAGGGCCTAAAACACTTCACTACCTTGTACAATACATATTATTTTTTATCAATGGAAGGGTAATTTAATTTTGGCCCCTGTAGACTAGCGGTCATAAAATAGATAGGTTACTCATTTCCTTCATCATCCTTTTGAGTTAACACAACGGAAATCGATAAATCCAAAGAAAATGTTTAGAGAAATTAATATTTGTCATAGTATATATTGAAAATTGTAGGTGCATCGAAAATAGCCTGTTTAATCTGAGAAAAAACGTCTTTCTCTCGTTTTTCCCACTTATATACTGCATATTTCTTGACCATATCCTGTATAGGTTTGATTATTTGTGCGTAACCCGAGATAAATTTTTTGAGGAAATTAGTTTTCCCTAGGAAAGGCTACATGGATTTATTATTCACTGGGAATGAGATCTGTTTGATAGCCTTGATCCTCTCACGGTCAACCTTGATACCGTCTTTTTCTATGTGTGCCTTAACAAAATTCCTTCAAACACACCAAAGACACTCTTCTTGGGATTCAGAGAAATATCGTACTTCTGATACCACTCGAATATTTTCTTTAGATTATGTACATGATCTAACATTTTATTTGAAAATAAAGTGACATAATCCAAGTAGACAAAAACGCCCTAACCTATAAGGCCACGAAAGTCGATGTCCATCGCTCTTTAAAATGTTGCGCCAACATTTATTATCCCAAATGACATTCTTTTGAATGAAAACATTCCCCATTTAGTCTTAAAATGTAGTTTTCAATCTATCTGACTCTGCTACTAGTACTTGATTATAGCATGAAAATCCATCTAGTAGTGAAAAAATTTCAAACCCATATACTATTTGGAGTATCTACTCCATGGATGGCACAAGATAGTTTTCTTTATAAAAAACCCGGTTAAGATTTCAGAAATCAGCACATAGGTGTATTTCACTAGACTTTTTTCTTACGGAGACCAAGTTGGACACCCACATGGAATGTCTGACTTTGAAAATGACACGGGCATCCAACAAATTTCTCAATTCCTTCTAAATAAGGGGCTCCAGTGTCGGGTGAACTTTTCATAGCTTCTGCTGAAATAGTGTCACCCCTTCTTTTATGGGGATTACGTGTTGGATGATGCAGGTATCATAAGTCTTTTAATTATCATATGTCAAAGCAAACACATCCTCATACTACTTGAATAAACGAATAAATTATTGTCGCTCCTACGAGGAAAAATAAGTACTGAGATTGCCATACTTCAGATCTTTTGGAACTTTCAAATTGATTTGTTCAGATGGCAGCTTCGAACTCTATGTCTTTGTGATTTTTGGCCCTCTAAACCGGTTCTACAATTCATATAGTTTCTCTAGGGACACCACACATTTTGGCATAGTGTTTCTTTTCGATGCTTGAGATTCTTCCTGCAGAGCCTACTCATGCTTATCCTCCTATATGACGACATATTTGAACAGATCAATATTTTCCATAAGGTGTAGTATCTATTGGTCATCATTGAAAACACGTAACTTAGTGACATTGTATGGTAAATATGGTTTATATATAATTTCATTAGAAAAACCTTGTTTCAATGGATACATCCTAACAACAACATTTGATAATGTATTTGATGCTACGTTTCTAACTCTTGGAACACAAACAATATTTAAAGCTTTAAAACGATTTATCAAACGCCATACCTCCTACTGGTAGTTTTTGAGATGAGGTGAAACACAATGTATAGTATCTCCTACCTGACGAGTGACTACCTCTTAGTCACCGATTACCTTCAGAAACTCTGCCTTCATTTCTATAGCTTTCTTTAATCCAAGTACTAGTGCTTTGTATTATACAATGTTATTAGTGCACTCGAACTCTAGATGGAATGCAAGTACATGCTTCTTATTTTGTGGATCTGTCAAGACACAAGCAACTCTGAAACCGTCTTGCATCTTAGAACCATCAAAGTAAAGAGTCAAAAATTTACAAGCTACCAAGCTATTTCCTATACAATTACTACTTTTACTACTAGTAATACTATGCACATATATATTACATAAGTCATTTGCACCAGCCAGCGAGCCAGGAAGGAGCTCCAGCTATGTATTTGGTGGAACATGCATCGACTGTGTGAGATAGTACCCAAGGTTTGTTTCCAAGAAGCAATTACCGAAAACTAAATGAACAAAAGTGACCGAATTAATTTCCCCTTCGAAGGATGTAACAACATATTTCATGTAAGGTGTTGTTTCCACCCAGATTTTATTGTTATTGCCGTGGTACAGAATCACAAATGTGACCAGTCGGTTGCAAAATTCCCTTGTAATTTTCTTGACCAGTGTCTATTAGGGAGTAAACCATATACTTTTGGTATGTCCAAAATTATGATATTTATACATTGGTAAATTTATACCATAAGTATATACCATTTATATAAATTTATAAATTTCATACCATATACTTTTAGATAATTTGATAAGCACATTTGAAATTTCACCAATATCTTGGATCAAAAATCACCTAACTTAATAATATGTCATCAGTTTTATCCCATTTGGAATTTATTTTCTTTGTAATAGATAATGGCATTATAGTTATAGATGCGCGAGAATCCACTAAACCATTGTGAACATTGTAATTGAAAATTTCGAAATTGAATAGAAACGGAGGGAAACATTAGGGGAATTTTGAGGTCTAAAATAGGCATTTTAAGGAAAATGTACAATCAAAATTCACTTTATGAGAACCAATCATATTTTAGGGGATGACATCATTCCTAATGGTTGAGGTGGAATTTCTTGAGTTAAAGGTACTTACTTGTCACATTCTCAATGGTGGATAAAAACTCATGGTTAACCATGGTAGTGCTCCAAGTACTTTTAAAGTTATAAAGTAAAATACTCATAATAAATTTCATTTCACACTTTTTGAATAAAATATTATTATTGTCATTTCATATTTTAAAGAAACAATGCATATCCCTACACAATCTTCATGTACTTACACACTTTTCAATAAATATTATATTTGTATATTTCAAAATATTTATTTTTAAATTGTATATTCATCTCACTATATTTAATATTAAAATTTAAAATTAATTATAAATTAATATCTATACATATATATTATACATATGAAATCAAAATAAATAAAAATGTAACCTTGTAATTTTAGGATAAATCAAATTTATAAATAATATCGTTATTATATTAATAACAATACAAACATATTAAAATTAAAGAAAAAAACATTTTAGTTTTGTAGGATGAAAAAAGGTATATTAGTTTTGTATGTTGAAAAGATATATATTAGGTTCAACATAGTTTGGGGCAAAAAATTACTAAATTTCAATGTATAAAAATCTTATATTATACTTCTAAATATTAATTAAAGTTATTTCAATACTTTTTTTTCTTTAATTTTAAATAAAACTCAATTCATTTCATTATGATTATATTAATATTATATATTAGTATACATAATATTATGAAAATAATCTAAAAGTTATAGAATAGATAGTATATTCCTTTTTATATTATATTATTTCTTTTTTATGTTATAAATCAAATCAATTCAATATGTAATATAAAATTCATACATAAAACAATATATTATATTTTATTATATTATTTTTATATAATATATTAATTACATGTTATTATATAATTTAAATAATACAAATTTTAATTAATAGTATATTCTATAATTAAGAATTTATGAATTTATATTTATATTTTATTTTAAGTTATTTAAGTATAAATGACAAATGCATTAGTTGTGCAATGATAATGATTTTTTCTTGAAAAGATCATTCTTCTTTATAGTCACATCAATAAAATTGTTTTATTAATTTTATTTTAGTATAGCTTTTGAATTGAATATAACCATGGTTACATGGATTTTGGTGCAAAAAGTGAATTTCAAATTCATAAATATTACTTTATTGGTTTAACTATTATTTCATTATTTCCTTAGGAGGCCCATTTTAGACCTCAAAATTCCCCTAATCTGAGAGTATTAGATTCTAGTGTTGCAACGTTAACGATCGACTCCAGGGGACCATAAGCCTTACCGGGTACCTTCTGGGAAGAAGAAGCATTACCTTTTGATGAGAGTTGATCAAGGGCTCGGACAAGTAATTCTCGCTGGCTTACTATTCTTGTGAGGCTGAAGATTGAAATATTTATGTGTTCTTTGTCATATCCTCGACTATGTTGTAGTCGAGCATCGTGGGAATCGTTGAAGTGTCTAGAGGAGTGATTCTGTTTGGAAATTATGGAGTGATGGTATTAAGTTTTTTGTTGGTGGAAGCAATTTTTACTGTGGTAGAAACTCCATACTTATTTAGAGTTTAGTTGGAGGGCCGAGTGATTTTCTTTAACATATTCTCTTTCAGCTTTTTCCTCGTCAGCTCTTGTTCACGAAACATCCCTTGACTTCTCAGTTTATATCAGTTGTTTTTCTTTTGAGTTGGGGCCTAATCAAGTGGTGGTTATTCAATGTTTTTCTTTCCAACGTTGAACACACAACTGAAGTTGTTAACTGCGTGTCCGACACTTGCAATCTCTTCAACCGCCTTAGATTCTTCCTTTTCTTCTACTTGTTCAATCTACTTGTCTGAAAGTACTGTGTCAATAATATGCTCATCCATAGCATTAATGTTGTGATTCCATTGTGGGAATTTATTTTTTGAATGATATTCTTGGTGAAAAGAACAATATTGGTCCATGCCCATACTTTTGACATTTAACAAATATTTGAGCTCTATGCAGACTTGGTCGACTGACTATTGTTGTTTCTATTGTTACTAAACTTCTTTAAGAAGTTTAACTTTGGGGACTTGCTGCTGATGATGGTCTCACTTGTCCTTTGTTTCAATTCTACCAATTCATTGGATAGATTCTTGATAGTGCAGGTCAAGCTTTCTAGATCAATCGCTTATTTGTCCTTGGCCTCACTTGAGGAGGCCTAATACCTTTTTCCTATATACTTGGAGTCTTTGTATGGCTCATCATCAACGATGAATTCGATTCCACGCAAGTATAGTAATCAATTATGATGCAGGCATGAGGTGTTGTATCTGGAGGTAATTGGTTCAATATTCAATTGAACCTCTAATTAAAGTCCTTCACATTTTATTTCCCCCCCCCCCCCCATATTCATATTACCCAAATATTTTAATAACATGGCTGGGGTTTCATTGTCCATGAACTTTTCAAGGAACAACTTTTAAAACCTCCTCCAATTATGAATTGAATTCATAGGAATAATATGGTACCAAGCAGCTGTTGTACCATCCAAGGTACAAGGAAAGATTCTACATGCAACATCGTCATAACATATCTTGAGCATCTGTAGGTGTATATAGAAATTATCCAGATGGTCTTATGCTTTGATCGCCTTATCAAGGTCATATTTTGTTAACAACTTTTCTGGGTGTCTTGGAATCTTATGTAAAATACCTAGAAGGGAAAATGGACCCTGAGTCATCCAATCTAGACCTTGGTCTTCCATGTTTTTTTTCTGTAGCATCCTCCTCTTATTCATAATCTGAGGGATATTATTCCTCATCCTCATGTCTACCTAACCCATGGAAATTATTATCTGAGTGCTCAACTTTATCCTTGTCACCCCTATTAAAAGATGAGGGTTACTCTAGTTTTACTGTATTTTCTCCAGATTCTACCAACTCTTCGAGGGTAGAAAAGACCAAATATTCAACTATAGAAACCACTACCCCAGTAGTAGTTGCTTCTTTAATTTTTCGAAAATACGAAAGATTATGTGCTCCAGAAATCAACCTAATAGCCTTTGCGAACTTATGGGTTATGAGTCGAATTTCCCAGATGCTCTTGTAAGAATTCTCGCAACCTTGCTCAGGGTTTGGCTAAGAAGATCCTCCTGCTTTAGGAATATGAGTTGGTGAAGTGATGAGAATGGTGTTTCCTTGTCTAAAGGAAGTATAATGTGGGTGGGTGGATTTATTGGACATAAAAATATGGATACCCTCCTTCTAGCGCAAAAAATGTTGACAGTGTTGGACATGCCAACATTCAAGGGGTCTCTTCAATATGTGGTCCCAACTATATCTCACATTGTTTGGGATAATAACCCCATCCATAACACGACCCGATTGCCATTTAAATATATACGTTGGATTTAGTTGTCAGCAAGAGAGAGAATCACATGTGTGCCTTCAAAAAGTAAGCTAGTGTGCCTAGTGAATGTTCGGTTACAGGTGCATCAAGGTTCTTCTACCATAGAGAGGAGAGAAAATTAGCCTCTAAAAGAGAGGTAATAGTACCATCCTAATAAAGACACACATGAACATGAATGTTTCTTCAAACATCCAATGGAATATTCCACAAAGGCATGACGATCGTTACAAACATTAAAACGCGTTCTCAACAAGATAAGCACTAGAATAACTGAAATAGTTCAACTATCTTAGTACTGGTGAAAGAAAACATGAACCTTAAATATTCACAAAATATTAATATAACATTTATGATCCATGTATTAAAAGTGTTGGTTTTTAGGCTTCAATTATTAAGTAAAAGTCCTAAGATGCATGAATACAACGAACATCACTTGCTTCGATAGTGAAGCATTGGAGTCGCTAGTTGCTCCAAAAAGGTACTAACTTATCTATCTTATGCCTTATGGGGGAAGAAAAGGATAAAATTCCTTTACATGAGAAATGAGTACCTAATTATAACTTTAGGAGTGACCTTTCATATCCTCATGACTCTTGACTTTCTAACTTCTAGTAACCTTTGGACTTCTATAACCTTTGAAGTTCCAAATGACTTTTGGAATTACATATAGCTTTTGGTATTACATGTCCTTTGGAATTTCATGACCCTTGAGTTCACACATGACTCTTGGACTTCTACTTATTTTTATTATATAATTATTTTCAATGATACATATTTGTCTTCCACATCACCATATGATGAAACTAGACATACCACTATCATGGATGGCTAGAATATGACAGTGACTGATGATAATGGATCTACCTTAGTGGTGACATGGATAACATTGTGTTTTTTCTTTCTCATCGTCTGCTCAAGGTGCTTCCACCCTCCAAAGGGTCTTCAAACTTTTTATTCTTCATGGTGCTTTGATCATCAAGCCTCAGGTGTGTTCTTGTTTCTTCTTGCGCTTTCTTTGTTCATCCCGTTTGCTCGATATTCCTTGTGTGTGCCTTCCATTAGGTTCCTAGAATACCCGTTTCTGCAATCACTCATGACGAGCAACTATCAATGTAAAAATATCCTACTCTACCATGTTTTATGCATATTTTATTATTCATGTCCTTTTGGTGCATTTAAAATGGTCAACGGAGCTTCAAGGTGAAAAAGCAAACTTTAAAATGCTGAAGGATGGAGGAGGAGGAGCTTCGAGGCTTTGTGATGCGCTCATAGTCCCTAAGGAATAAGGCAATCAAGGTAGGGAGCATGTTACAAGTCCGTAGGAAAAAGGGGAAAGCTTAAAGCTTCAAAAGTGTGTTGTGCTCCCAAGAGAAAGAGGGAGGGTGCAGAGTGCAATCCCAAAGGCTAATGGTTAAGGCTTCATGCCTTCAGGGTGCTCTCATGCACCTAGGAGGTATCAAGAAGGGAAAAATATGCACTCTTGAAGGCTAAAGTCTAGGGCTTCATGCCTTCAGGGTGTGACAGTGCGCTCAATCAGTTCATGAGGGTACATGGCACATAGGGGAATTCTGAAGGGCTGAGGTTTAGGTCTTCAAGATGTGCTAGTGTGCTCAAGGAAGGTGCACTTCTTTGAGCCGAAGGAGTTCACTCAAGGAAGACTTGGTGAATTTAGGGTGAAATATAGAGTAGGGAAGGGGATTTGTGCTTTTGGAGTGTGCCCAACTCTATGGGAGGGTGCAAGGTGCACTTTTTAATAATGAAGGGTCTCCCATCAAGTCTCCAGAGATCGCTCATGCACTCTTGGCCTTGATGAGCTCATTTGAAACAAATTTTTTTCTAAGTATGGAATATTGATCAAGGGGTGGCCAAGATGAGTTCCAAACAAAAAAACACATGTGACACGTACTAAATCACCAAGTAAACTTAGAAAAACTTAATAAACAATGAATATTCATGAAAATTCCACTTTTTTCACATTTCCCAACTATAAACAATGAATTATGTGCGAATGCAACCTAAAAGTGTCATTTTACAACAAAAAAGGTGTTGTGACCATGAAACACATATAGAGATGTTCTAATTGATGTGACAACGCTTAATAAGACTCAAGGACACTTAAGAAATATCAATTGATATAAATTGACACTTGAAGAAAAATGAGACACATGATGTGACCATGAAGTAGGCTCCAAAATTTGAATGTAGTGAAATTTTGGAGGGTGTTATGGCAATGTCAACAAGATTCAAATTCTGGAGGCAAGATAGTGACTATTTGAGAAGGATACATCTGCTTCTTATTTCCATTGTCATGTTACATGTTTGAAAAGTTTGGAGGTTAATGAAAAGAATAATTTTTATTCCTGTCTGAGTTTTCTTCAAGGGAGCCAAGTCTCCTTGGGTTAGGGCCCAAACCAAGTACTCAAGCCCCTTCCTTTGTACATTTCTTTATACATTTCTCTGCATGCACTTAGGCTAGTTGTGTTTTTTTTCTCTACCAATTGGGTTTTATAAGAAAATAATGATCTCTGTAGGTTGATAAGTGATCTCTCTTTGGAAGCTTGGTTGTGTACCCTGCGTGAACAAGAACCAAAAGTAAATTTTATTTGATTCAATAAGTAAATTATGTTCCAAATCGACTGATCCTTTCACTATCATAATGTTTTATACAGTTAATGGTTTGATATACATTTGATCATGTTATTTTCATTAGTTGAACATGTATTTTGTGTGTAGATGGATTATATTGGTTCATAGAATATATAAGCATAATTTTATATGCATGAGCATAACCTCCTTCAATACTTGTCCTCCCATTTGTATTCATCTCCAAAAACTGTCTACGTGATGGAAATTGCCTTATCGAGCTACATGATACTTTTAGTTTTTATTTTCCCTTAAACTAGTTAGTGTATTGAGTACATCTATGCTTGTTAAGATCTCTTGAACCCCTCCATAGCTCCCCCCCACTTTATTCCACCTTCATACCACTCCTAGAACCATGATATTTCTCTCAGATGCTTTCCTATAGCAAAACAGGGCATCCTATATCAATTTTATAGTGGTACACAAATTTCTTCATAAATTGTCTAGAATTGCCTCTAAAACTTTCTTTTTTCTTCTCATCACTCCGCAACGTCCTCTAATCCTTTAATATGAACTTGAGAAGACCATATACCCTATAGATACTTCACTTTCATTGATTTAGCTTCAATCCTACAACTAGGGTACATTGTTTTGGTTATGTGTTAAATAGAATGAAAGCAATTTTCCTTTAGCATGCTTGAGCATTTATTTTTTTGCAACTAGAATTGACCTTGTTTTCAATAACATAGATTTGTTTCCTACAAAGATAGATTAGAGTTAATTTTTGGAATTTACTTTCACACAAATATATTATGGTTACTTTTCTACCTTTTACTTTTTGGAAGATAGATTAGGATCTCTTTTTTTGGAATTTTCTTTCAAGCAGTAGAAGAAATTATGTTTCAGTCATCTCTCTTCTTGCAAAGATGGTATAATTAGTTTTCCTTGTATTGGACTTTAGCAAGTGGTATTTGTACATCTCAATTCAATGCATTTCTTCAAATCAGCTTAAGTAGAATCTCACTTACTGTGGATATAGCACTAACACCTCTTAAATTTGTATGAACCCCAAATTGATAAATCAAAGTTGGTAGCCCTGGAAGTTGAAAAATTCTTGTTGTAATACCAGGACTCATCACATGTGATCCACCTTGGTGATCCTATATGCCCTTGGATTTTTATCCTTATTGAACAACTCTAACCTTACATCCTCCACTATGTTAGCGTGTAAATTTTGGCTATTCCTATTGATCTTTTGTGATAGAGTCAATTGCTCATAATGTTCATGACATTTGATTATGATTGTTTTCATCGTAGGCTCATGGTTTCACAAAGTTTTTATCATGCAAACTCATGGCTTCAAACTCTGTGCATGATCACACTTCAGATATCATCTACATGTGCACCAACACCAATGGAATCCAATAATAATATGACAACAACTTATCCCATTTCTCAAAAAATTAATGTTGAATTTGTATTTTATGAACCATGACTCAAACATACTTTTCATAATCTCTCCTTCCATGTAGTAAAATTTGTTACTCTTGTAAAATGGAGCATTCATAAGAATAATAAGGCAATGGGTTTTCTCTTTGTCAACACGTTGCAACTCACTCTTTAGCCGTACCTACTGAGTATTATATGTTGCAAATGATTTATAACTTGATAGCAAAATAATTTGTGTTGATACTTGTTTGATTGAATACCAAAGAGGTGAGGTGTTACGAGATGTTGTGTAAGGAAATTAATATCTATGAAAATAAGGCTCAAAGTGAACAATTTTTTACAATTTTGGTCTAAACACTATTTCATGATATCCTGTAGTCTAGATCCATGGTTGATAAGTAACACTTGGCTCAATAAAGTTGCCCCATGTATCCCAATGAGTCCCATTATCATATTAATAGTTATCAACATAAGAAATATTTCCAACATATAGTAGTGCTTATCCATTACCTTGTAAGTAATGGTAAAAAATGGAGAGAAAATGAAATTTGTAGCTTATTTCACCTATAATTCCACAAGTGTAAGCAACATCCAAAGCAACTTTTTGGGGATTTGAAAAATTAAAACTCCCTAGTAGAAATTTCATTTCTAATTTTGTAGTAGCAATTGGTGTCATACTCAAGGTCATTAATAAAACGCCGACAAATAAACCAAAATGTATAGTTAGATAATGTATAGGTTGTAACATTTCCTTTTTCATGATGCTTCTAATTTTGTTCCATTAAACACTTCACTATATTGAGGCTATACTTAAGTCACCCAAGAAACTAAAGCTTGCAACTTCAAAATTGCTAGTACTATGATGAGAAAACAATATTGTGCATAAAACCAATAAAATTCACAACTGCCTATTGAAATTTTTTTTGTTGCTGCGAAAAACACCCTCCAAAATATTTCCTACACTTGAATTTTGAAGCCTATTGTGGATCTTGCGATCGGTCATTCTGTAGTCACTTCTTGGTGAGATGATACTTTGTTAATTCTTTGAGCTTCCCGATTGGATTGTGAGTGTCAAAATCACTCGTTCACACATTCTCAGACCGTAATGAATTCATGATCACATTCCTTCATGAAAATCGATGCACATTGTCATTGGAAGTTTCTCGCTTCTCGCCGTGTTTGTACTTGTATGTCGGTGAGTTTTTCAAACTGTCGCTTTTGCGCACCTTCACTTTCACAAGTGTCGCCTTCATGTTTTTTACTATCTCTTTTTCTTGCTTTCACTTTAATTAGTGTCGTTTTCATTTTATCTTCGCTCTGGCATGTGTTTCATTCATCATCATTTGCATATCGCAAGTGTTCTTCGCACTTTTCTCTTCATATAGAAAATTTCGTATTTTGTCATGGGAAGTGTCAGTGATCATGTAAACTGGATTTTTGTCTTGTTTCAAAGGGTAACTTTGGTGTTGATGAATACCTCTAGTCATGTAAACATGATTTACTCCCATTCCCAAATTTTTATGCATTGTCACACAAGTGTCGTCAGTGTCCTCGCAAAGTGTACCTTTAGTGTTGGACTTGGGGAAAGTCATCGCAATGTCGTTGCATTGAGGGAAGAATTTTTTCATGTATTCTGAGTGATCAATGTTGTGTATACAAATATTCTAAGTGTGTGATCATGCTCAAGTTTTTTCCTTGTTCACTTTGGTCTAACTGATTCAACACAAGGCCTCATCTAGAAAATTTCACTCCTGGGTAACTTGACCTCACTCAACCTTCCTAAACTACGCATTATACAGTATCAACCCTCAATCCCTGATCTTGCCTCTTGGAACTATGCATTTCACAGTCATAGTGTTGATCTTTGAACCTTTAGCTCTAGAACTGGAGAATTTTTTCCTCCCAAGCAGCCTTAGCTGCGCACTGTGAAGTGTCAAACCTCAAGATTCCAGCCTGACACCTTGAGTTGCGCAACTGCACTATCAATTAGACTATCCTCCTTCCATGAGTTCACATTAGGAAAATTCAAGCCTCAATCCTGAGCCCTTGAACTCCTCAATTGTGCAATCTCCCAGCTTTTTCTCATGCCAGAACTGCACATTGGGCAATTCCAAGCCTCAAACTTCAACCTTAATCTCTTGATCCCCTCAACTAAAAAATAAACTAGATTGGCCTATTAAAAATGTGCATTGCTCAACCTCAAGGATCAAGCATCAAGCTTTTCCTACCGATTCCCTAAATTGTGCAGTTCCTTGAGTCTGTCCTTCGAGAATTGTTCATTCAACAACCTCAAGCCTCAAGCCCTAGTCTTGAGTTATTGATCCCATAACCTACACAATCATTTGACCCTGGGCATCTTGAGTTGTATATTGCATAGTATCAAGCCTCATTCCTAGACCTTTACCTTTGTAATTTCACAATCCTAAGTTATTCACTCAACCAGTCACTAGTTTCATCCCTAACAAGTGATTTTATCAAACATGTTAGATTAGGGTTTTTCGGATTGATGTCATTTCTTCATGAATGGTTTTCAATTGCAAGTACTCTATCCCATCATGATAGGATGATAATGGATGAAAAGGAGAGGGAGACCATGTTATAAGACACCTATGGAGCTAAAAATATCAGATGATCATCAAGCGAGAGGATGGAAGAACATAAGATTACAATAGAAGACAAAATATAAAGATCACATTGAAGACTCCTTATCTTCAAGTCATAATGAGGAAAAAGAAGAATAACATGAAATATCTCTCAAGAAGACTAAATACAACAAAAAAAAAAGTGACTTGACATTTCCATGTCATCAGTGTCATGTCATGTCAGGACATGAGTCATCATGTGCCACATCATTTGTGGATTATGTAAATTATATATTGGAAAATGTAATGTAAATTGGAAGTATAAGAGCCATGCATGTAATGTGAAAAATTCATTTCGGAGTTGAAAGGTCATAGAGAAGTCAAAATGTCATGAGGGTAGTCCAATAGTTACAAGGGAGGTGAATGATCACCCCATTTGTTATATATACACCCTCATTGTTAATGCAAAGGATTTTTCACCTTAGATCCTCCTACCAGGCATAAGAGAGGATGATATTTTTTTTGAGGAGCAAGTGACTGCTCTATTGCTCCACTATTGGGGCTAGTGGTGTTCAATGTCTTGATGTATCTTGGAAATTTTACTTAATTCATAAGCTCATTTATCCAACATGATTTCATGCATATGTCATGAATATTGTAAGACTATTCTTTAAATTTTTTTGATGTATTTTGTGTTCATCTGTACTAAGGAAATTGAACTATTTCGGTGGCTTTGGTACTTATCTTGTTGAAGGTGTGTTGTATTTTATTTAACAATCAATGATTCATTATGAACTATTTCATTGGTTGATCAATGATTCATTCATATGTATATGGTCGTGTTCCTTTTCTATATTAGTACTATTACTTGTCTTTAAAGGGCCCAATTTTATCATCCCTTTCGGTATAAGTACCTTGATATTATCCTCAGTTAAACGTTTCACAAGGTATACTCACTTGTTGATCTAAGATTACTAGTGCATTAATTTCTTGTGCTGAAATTTTTAGCCAAGGAAAATTTATAAGAGTATAAGGTAGTCAAGCTGATATCTTGGCTGGTGCTCCTATTCCAAACAGTGTGAGGTCTAATTGGGACTTCACATTGGGGAGAACCCCTTGGTTGACGGTTTTCTAGCACCGATCAACAAATGGCGCTAGAAGGAGGGCCAAATGACAAGTTGTGTCCGTTGAGTCTGTTTTGAATCTCCTATCGTAAATGGATCATCCTCAGATCATACTCCCAAGGTGTTTTTCTAACCTATCCCTTGGTGATATTTCAGTCCTCGATGGATCTCTTCATGACTTTTCTCAATTCAATTTTGATGGTGAGGGTGATACATCTATTATCGAGCATGCATCTCTTTTTCTTAATTTTTTTGAATATTATGAAATTGATTATGAAGATGTGCCTTGTATTGTTTTCTTCCTGACCCTTTAAGGTCAAGTTAGCCGATGGTGTCACAATATAACACTTGATTCCATTCATTCTCTTAGCCATCTCACTGAGGATCTTTATTTAGCATTTGATAGGTATGATTAATGAGATGTTTATAAAATAATTAATTAGCTTAGAATGGACCATGATGAATTAGCTGAGGATTTATATAATCAATTCCTTCACCTTTATTTTGAATCTCATGAAGAAGATACATATTTGGATTTCTTGAAATAAAATTTTGAGCATTTGGTTCATATTTATTTGCACGATGAATCCAACCCACTTGATGTTTCTTCTTCCCAACTCTTGTAAATCATGAGATACCTCTAGTTTCAAAGGAGGAACCTATTATTCCTTTTCTTCATTGTCATCTTGCAACTATGGTAAGATCCCCGAGCTGAGTTAGGTTTGGTTTTCCTCACAAAACTCTTCCTTCTGCATGGTTTCACTCGATGTAAATTCCTTCTTGAAATATGTTTTACGTTGCAGATATAATCAATCAAAATTTAAAATTGGATTTCTGATCAGATTCAAGTTTCTATTTTAGTTGATTCATCTCCATGAAAAAATATTTCTCTTAACTCAGGTTTGGAGAGTGTACCTCTCACAGAAGCATGGAAATATTAAGTTGATTATTCTAAGGATTATCTTTGGCCAAAGGAGTCATACCTGTCACATTATTTTGAAAATAATCAACACTTGATCCTTCTTGTGAATATTCAAAGGCTAATATTTTTCTTCATCGCACCTGAAATCCTCTTGAGCGCTAGTGAATGCATGGATTATTTAACGAATCAAATTCTTCTTCACTCGTTTTACCCTGACTGGTTTCATGTGTTTGCTATAATAGCATTCCTTTTTAGTTCTTTAAAATATTATGATGCTAGTGCAATGTGTAACCAATTACAAGAAAATGGTTTGTTACACTCATCAAGATCACATTGAAGACTCTTTATATTCAAGTCATAAGGAGGAGGAATAAGAATAACATGCACTATCTCTCAAGAAGACTAAATACAACAACAAAAAAAGGTGACTTGACATTGCCATGTCGTCATGCAGTCCATGTCATCAGTTTCATGTCATGTCAGTCCATGAGTCATCATGTGCCACATAATTTGTGGATTATGTAAATTCTATATTGGAAAATGTAATGTAAAGTGGAAGTCCAAGAGTCATCCATGTAATGTCAAAATTCATGTGGGAGTTGAAAGGTCTTAGAGAATTCAAATTGTCATGAGGGTAGTCCAAGAGTCACAAGGGAGGTGAATTATCACCCCATTTGTTATATATACACCCTCATTATTCATGCAATGGAATTTTCACCTTAGCTCCTACTACCAGGCATTGGAGAGGAAGATAGTTGTTTTTGAGGAGAATGTGACTACTCTATTTCTCCACTATTGGGGCTAGTGATGTTCATTGTCTTGATGTATCTTGGAACGTTTACTTAATTCAAAAGCTTGTTGAGCCAACATGCTTTCATGCATATGTCGTGAATATTGTAAGACTATTGTTTAATTTTTTGTGATGTATGTTGTGTTCATATGTACTAAGGAAATTGGAATATTTTGGTGGCTTTGGTACTTATCTTGTTGAAGGTGTGCTGTATTTTATTTAACAATCATTGATTCCTTATGAACTATTTCGTTGTTTGATCAATGATTCCTTCATATGTATATAATCGTGTGAATTTTCTATATTAGTACTATTAATTTTCTTTAAAGGGCCCACTTTTCTCTTCCCTTTCAGTAGAAGGACCTTGATATTATCTGCAACTGAATGTTTCATAAGGAATACTTACTTGTTGATCCACGATTACATGTGCATTACTCCCATGTGTTAAGCTTTGTAACCAAGGAAAATTTATAAGAGTATATGGTAGTCGGGTCGATATCCCGGATGGTGCTCATATTCCAAATGGTGTGAGGTCTAATTGGGACTTCACATGAGGGGGACCCCCTTGGTTGAAAATTTTATAGCACATGTCAAAAAATGGCGCTAGAAGGAGGGCCAAATGACAAGTTGTGTCCGTTGGGTCTGTTTTGAATCTTCGATCGTAAATGGCTCATCCTCAAATCATACTCCCAGGGTGTTTTTCTAACCTATCCCTTGGTGATATTTCAATCCCCAATGAATCTCTTCATGACTTTTCTCAATTCAATTTTGATGGTGATAGTGATTCATCTATTACCAAGCATGCATGTCTTTTTCTTAAGTTTTGTGAATATTATGAAATTGATTGTGAAGATGTGGCTTGTATTGTTTTCTTCCTCACCCTTGAAGGCTGTGTTAGCTGATGGTGTCACACTCTACCACCTGCTTCCATTCATTCTCTTAACCATCTCATTGAGGATATTTATTTAGCATTTCATAGGTATGATTACTGATTTGTTTATAAAAGAATAAATCAGCTTTGAATGGAGCCTGATGAATTAGTTGAGGATTTATATAATCAATTCCTTCACCTTTGTTATGAATTTCTTGAAGAAGATACATAATTGGATTTATTGAAACAAAATTTTGAGTGTTTGGTTCATATTTCTTTGCATGATGAATCCAAACCACTTGATGTTTCTTCTTCCCCAACTCTTGTAAATCGTGAGACACCTCTAGTTTAAGAGGAGGAACCTATTATTCCTTTTGTTCCTTTCCCTCCTCCTTTTCTAGTACCGATGTGGGTGCCTCCGTGCGGTGATAATAAAGTTGGGAAATATTCAAATCAAATTCCTAATCCATATCTTCATCCTCCTTCCACTTTTCATGATTCATATCTAATGAAAGTAACCCTCGAATGGATCATGAAGCTTATGGTGAAGACTATTTTTTCCATTCCTCAAGTGGGTATTAAAAATCATAACAATGGTCTTGAATTTGATTTGGATACATATCATCCTTTACCATATCTTTCTCATGATCCCTTTTCCCTTGATATACCTAATCCATATCTTCCAAATTTGAGCAGTGAACAGATGCAAGGTAGTTACATTTTGCAGATAAAGGACCAGGAAGATGAAGATTATTTCAATATTTATTCTCTTTTTCAAATTCCTCCATGTGAAGATGATGTTTCCTCATTCTTGGATGATATTGAATCTATTAATCAAAGTAATGAATAAAATGAAATAGGATTTTTTAGACCCGTAGTTTTGGGAAACAATCATTCTAGTGGTGATAATTTTGTTGATGTAAGCGATGACAAAGTCCCAAGTGCATCAGCCAATCTTTCTGTTCCTTTGAAATATTTTTATTTTAAAGATTTATATTTAGAATCTAATTTGGTTGAGGAATATGCTATTATTGAAACTTCCTATTCATCTAACTATCCCTTGTGTTCTATCGTTTGTGATGAAGATACTCCATGCTCTTTAATTTATTCATCTCATGAACTAACTTCTCAACTAACACAAGGTAGTGAGATTATTCATGATGAAAAAGAAAACAATCAAATCACTGAGTATCCTTTCCATGTTGTATCATGTCTTGTTTTGCATGAAGACAACTCTTCGAATGAGTTTTCTCATGAAATTTATCTGATTCATACATCTCAAGATTTTTGATTAGAAGAATCTTTCGACTTGATCAATCTTGTTTTCAAAGTTGTAAAATATGATTAATTCAGTGACAGAGATGGTTTCCATCTAGGTAATAGTGATCTCATTGAAATCAGTGAAAGAATCCATCCTCACACCATGCATGATCTGGTTTAATCTTCAAAATGTGATTTTACAATCATTGAAAGTTCTAGGACTTTTCAGGGAGCTGAGGAACTTCAATTTTCGTTAATGGTTATGTCAGGATATCACAACTCTAGTAAGATCCCCGAGCTGAGACACGTCTGGTTTTCCTCGCAAAAATATTCCTTCTGCATGGTTTCACTCGATGTAAATTCCTTCTTGAAATATGTTTGGCATTGCAGATATAATCTTTCGAAATTTTAAGATTCGATTTGTGATCAGATTCAAGTTTCTATTTTAGTTGATTCATATCCATGTATAAATCTTGCTCTTAACTCAGGTTTTCAGAGTGTATCTCTCACAAAAGCATGGAAATGTGAAGTTTATTATTCTAAATATTATATTTGGCCAAATGATTCATACCTTTCACATTATTTTGAAAATAATCAACTCTTGATCCTTCTTATGAATATTCTAAGGCTAATAGTTTTCTTCATCGCACCTAAAATCCTATTGAGTGCTAGTGAATGCATGGATTATTTGACGAATAAAATGATTCTTCGTCCGTTTCACCCTAGCTGGTTTCATGTGTTTGTTATACTAGCATTCCTTTTTACATATTTCGACTATTATGATGCTAGTGTAGTGTGTAACCAATTACAAGAAAATAGTTTGTTACACTCTTCATGTGAGGAAGATGATTCTATTATGCAGAGCATTTGCGAAACTGTTCAAATTGATTTATATTTGTTAGTTACAAATTGGGAATATGATGTTTTAATAAACCCATCTAATCATGATTATGTTTATGATGACCATCATTCAAATTACTATTTTCCATAAGCACATCAAATGACAATTTTTTTAAATACTTTTATCTTTATGGTTTAACATCTCACTATCCGGGTACTTGTCAAGCGGTTGAGGCACTTCAACATTCATCGATGGTTATGTCAAGTCCACACTATCTTGACACACCTATTGAATACGGTCAAAACTATTTTACCTCACAATATTCTCATCTTTATACTGTGCCTTTAATTGAAAATTCATCTTTTCAAATATTTGAAGGTTTTCAAGAGGATTATTTTGAATCGCATGATCCAATCATTGAATGGTTGGAGAAATCTTACTTGGAAAGGTCCATCGCAAATAACAAGTTTTGATATTTCTTCATGCTTGCAAAGGAGTACAGTTCATATGAAGACACATCCAGAAGAAGCTTCCGAGGTTCGTTTAGTGATGATTTGTTTTTGAAAAGGTAAGAATGAGAACTGGTTAGAAGTAGTGGTTATGGAATATCTTTCTATAAACATACAAGACCTTCTATTTGTTATGCAAATTATTCAAGCTCTTATATTTTGTGTTGCAAAATGCTTTATATAAGTTTTAAATGTTAGTAACTTTGTGTATGCAGGCCGAGAGCAATTACGGTAGCTACATTTTAAATTTCATTATACATGACCCTGACCTTCTAGATAGTTAGGTTAGGAGTAGGTCTAGTTTAATATTAGTTTCCATTGGACATGCATCCTATACTTTCTTTCGTAGTATTTCATATGTTCTTTAGTTTTTTTTGTCTCACATTTTGTTGATTGGTTTAGCCTCCATTTGTTTTGTCCTTTTGATCCTCTTGTTGCATCTAGCTTCTTTTTCGTGATTTTCTCATTAAGATTTCGCATGAAGGATGTTACCTTTCGATCAAAGAAAAAATGGCTAAATAAAAAAGAGATTTGTGAAACTGCAACATTTGGCTAGCCATCAATCCTTATTCTCCTTCTTTATTATCCTATGGTCGATGATGTTCTGACAGAAAATACGATCCTTGAGTAAGTGGAAAAGTTGTGTCGAATCATGAGATCCGTGTCTATTCTAGAAACCTCATCCCTATGATAGCTTATTTATTTTTTAGTGTTTTCCACGTTTATTCGATCAAGTAGATAAGGACAAGGGGAAAATATAAATGAGTAAATAAATATCAAAGGTTTTATATATGCTTCTCTGAAGGAAAAAACTCTTCTACTCTCAATAAGTCGGGGTCCCTCTTCCACCTGTAAATGAATAAGTTCCCATGCATAGTCCTATATATAAAATACATAAATAAAAGGTGAAAGAAGAGAAAGGCTTCCTACGCAGGGAGGTGAAGAAAGAAACTCCGTCGGGGTACTGTCCAGGCTAGCCGATAGTGGAGAAATGTTTGTATTCCTATAGTGACTCCATCGAGGTCCTCTCGAGGCCTGCTGGTAGTGGAGAAACAATAGAGATCAAAAAATATACTCTGAAGATATAAAGCTCGTGCAATATACTACCCTTTCCTCATTTGAAACATTGTGATATTGTTGATATTATGTTTGTGTTCAACCGAGAAAGGATATAGGGGAAAATTTTTATTCGTGGGGTAAGTGGAAAAGTCGGGGTAATTCTAATGATGAATCAATACTTCCTAAAGAACTAGACTCTGAAAAAATATTTTACCTAGGCAGAGAAACTGGAGTTCTAATAGTGCATCTCCAAGTGTTGTCACTGTGACAAACAGCCTCCATAATTTTTCCTACACTTTAATTTTTGAGCCTATTGTAAATCTTGAAATTTGTCATTCCATAGTCACTTCTTGGTCAGATGATACTCTGTTAATTCTTTTAGCTCCCTACTTGGATTTTAAGTATCGAAGTCACCCGCTCACAAATGATAATACTGTAATGAATTCATGGGTCCATTCCTTCATGCAAGCTTGAACATGCCTAGAACAATCCACCAAGACATTTCATGTGTAATTTCAACTCATGTTGACAATAGGTGTGCTTTTTCATTGAAATTTTTTCACTTCCGGATGTGTTTGTACTTTTATGTCAGTGAGTTTTTCAAATTATCGCTTTTGCACACCTTCACTTTCACAAGTGTCGCTTTCATGTCTTCTATTTTCACTTTTTCTTTATTTCTCTTTAATTAGTGTTATTTTCATGTTATCTTCACTCTGGCATGTGTTTATTTCATCGTCGTTTGCATATCGTAAGTGTTGTTCGCACTTTTCTCTTCATATAAAAAATGTCGTCTTTTAGAATGGGACATTAGGGGATTTTTTAGGTCTAAAATGGGCCTCCTAAGGAAATTTTAAAATAATAGTGGAAATAATAAAATAATATTAGATTACATCAACAAATTTTAGAGGGGAAAAAGAAAAAAACTACTTTTTCAACTTGTATTTTCAACTTATCTCCCTATGGGTTTACTCAAATTTCGAGCGAGAACACTCGTTGGATGAAAATTTTGATTCCTCATCCAAGAAGTACTCATGTTGCAAACTTTTGATGGACCCTGATACACAAAAAATGAGAGATACTTGAAAAACATGACTACAATCACGTTTTTTCATGTCTCTCTCATTTTTCGTGTAGTAGGGTCCATAGAAAGTATGCAACATGGGAACTCCTTGGATGAGGAACTAAATTTTGCATCCAATGAGTACTCTCACTCGAAATTTGAGTAAAACCTTATGGAGATAAGCTAAAAATAAAAGTTGAAAAAGTTATTTTTTTATTTTTTTAATCATTTTACTTTTTTACCCCAAAAATGGTGAATCATCCCCCGTGGTTGGCATCATCATCTTGAATCCTATTGGTTCTTATACCTTTTATTTTGGTTGTACGTTTTTTCTTAGGAGGCCTATTTTAGACATCAAAAGTTCTCTAATGATTGTCGCTTATCATGTAAAATGGAGTTTTGGATTGTTTGAAAGGGTAAATTTGGTATTGATGAGTTCCCCTAGTCATTTAAACATGATTTATACTCATTCCCAAAATTTTATGCATTGTCGCACAAGTGTCGTCATTATCGTCGCAAAGTGTACCTTTAGTGTCGCACTTGGGGAAAGTCATCGCAATGTCATTGCATTAAGGGAAGAATGTTTTTTATGTATTCTAAGTGATCACTTTTGTGTCTTCAACTATTCTAAGTGTGTGATCATGCTCAAGTTTTTTCCTTGTTCACTTTGGTCTCATTGATTCCACACTTAGCCTCATTCGGAAAATTTCACTCCCAAGAAACTTGACCTCACCCAGCCTTTTTGAAATATGCATTGTGCAGTATCAACCCTCAAGCCCTCACCTTGAATCATAGAACTACACATTGCGTATTCTTAGTGCCAAAATTTGACCCTTGAGCTCCAAAATTACGCAATTTATGCCTCCCAATCATCCTTAACTATGCATTGCGCAATGTCAAGCCTCAAGCTTCCAACCTGACACCTTGAGCTGTGCAATTGTGAAATCCATTAGACTATCCTATGTCAAAAATTTTGCATTGGGAAACTTCAAGCCTCAAGCCCGATCCCTTGAACCCCTCAACTATGCAATCTCCCAACTTGTTCTTTTTCCAGAACTGCGCACTGGGAAAATCCAAGCCTTAATCCTCAACCTTGAGCTCTTTAGCCCCTCAAATTATGCAATCACCTAGCTTGGCCTCTTAAAAATATGCATTGTGAAACTTCAAGGCTCAAGGCTCAAGCTTAACCTCTTGATTCCCTCAATTGCACAGTTCCTTGAGTTTGTCCTTCCAAAACTATGCATTGGGAAACCTCAAGCCTCAAGCCCGGGTCTTGAGTTCTTGAGCCCCTAAACTACGCAATCCTTTGAACCTAGCCATCCCGAGTTACACATTACACAATATCAAGCCTTATTCCTATACCTTAACCTTTGGAACTATTAGCTCAGGTATGTCAGTGATCAAATGACTCTTTCAGTTGTTTTCCCTAAAGTCATAGGTCATTTTTTTTTTTTAACTTTTTCGAACGAGTTCTTAGAAAATAATTTTGATCATTGAAGAGGTCTAAATCATGTTTTCTGCTCCTTAATTTCATTCATCGTTACCATTTCAAGGTCATCACCATCATCAATTTCAAGGTCACCATTTCCATCATCATCATTTAAGAGGTATAGGGTTGGGTCATTCCATTTCATATAGGTCACTGTCTAGGTTCATCTCTACCTTTGGAAAAAAAATCAAATTTTCATTTAAAATAAGGTAACAAAACTCCATTCCATTCATAAAACCCTAATTAAGGATAAAGCATGTTTATGAAGATGAAATAAAATCCACCTATCTTTTTCCATATGTCTCAAGTTCCAAAAAAGTTCAAGGCATCTCATTTCTGTCTCATTATTGCATGAAAAATAAGATTTTTGTCTTACAGTCTCATATAAGGACCAAAATTTCATCATTGGATGTCAAATCTTCAAAGGAGGTCAATCTGACCTATTGTTCCAGTCAAATGAAAAGGGATTCATTCTCAATTTTTCAAAGACATCTCATCTTGTTTTGAAAGGTCATATCTAATGTGAAATTTCAAAGGAGAAAAGTTCAAAGATTAAAAAAAACTCTCTTACTCTCTCATTAAAAGGGAGAAGTTTATCTTATTGTCTCATTAAAAATTTCATAAAATCACCTCAAATTTCAAAGAATGAAAGAGATATGGTCTGTCCTCTTATCTCATTGTCAAGAGAAAAAGGTCATTGTCAAGAGAAAAAGCAATTTCCAAGTGAAAAAAAGGTTCAAAAGTCATTGTAAGTGTCAAGGGAAAAGGTAAAAGGGCCATAAAAGTTTATAAAAGGATAAGAAAACTTATTTTTATTAATTTTTACCATTTTCATTAATGAGAGAGAAAATCTTCACTTTAATTACCCTCCATACTCTCTAAACTCCAAAGCACCACCTTCAAATTCCATCAAAACCTGCTTACAACCCTCAAAATCCATTTGTGTTATGCATTTGGGCTTATTATTGGAATCCTTGATTGCTTTTTTACATTTATGGAAATGCTACACAGGCGTTGTTACCTTTCTGGAGCACTGCGTGCTACGAATCCCTTTGTTACGCTCCTGTAAGCCTATTGTTATGCTCCTGCCTCTATTGTTACACTCTTGTAGAGTGAAATTTCTGGTGTTTGAAGCTCGGATAAACGAAAACTTTCAAAGATCGTGCTTTCATCCTTGGTGTAGCCTCCATAAAAGGTAAGGTTTTATCCTAAATGATGGTGTTTGGTTGAATGCTAAGGATTTCAAACATTTCATGCTCATTTTATGTTGTCTCCATATGTTCACTATCTACATTTAAAAGTTTATTATGAAAAACCCTAACCTACCATATTTGACCTAAACCCTAAATCCACAACATAAACCTAAACCATACATCCCATGCTCCATCTTTACATTCCTATCACCTACACTACCATCCATAACATGATTTATACAATCAAACCCTCATTCTAGCTTTTCAACACAGTGAAAATAGTCAAAATTAGGCATTGACTTTGTTTTAGGTTTTTGACCATCTTAAACCCATCAATTTTCCCTCATTCCACTTGCACTGTGGAGCTAAGGTGCCACACTCCTCACTAAATTTTTATCAAAATTTTTAATTATCTCCATGGCCCTCAAACACTAAAAACAAAATTTCACAAGTTTTTCCCATAGTCTAAATTGGGACTTTCCCGTGTTTTGACCACCCTAAACTTATCCATTTCCCTTCATTCCACTTTCATTGTGGAGTTAAGACACTACCCTATCCACTCAATTTTTCTTAGATGTTTTCTTAGCTTCATGGCCCTTCATTTCATCCACCAAACTCATACGTTCCTACACTCTCTTTTTCTAGTTTTTCATTCATTCACGCATTTCATTAACACCCTAGGGTTTTCATCATTCGAGTGAAAAAAACCATGGAAAGTGAAAAGAAGAGCTTCAAGGAAGGGTGCCAACTCAGGCTTGAACGAATCACCATGCATGAGATTAATGCTTCACCATTGGCTAGAAGGTGCTCTGAAAGAGCTCAGTGTTTGAAATTTTGTGAAAGGCTTATGGAAGGGGGGTATCATCTTTAGTTGGATAACCTATTTGCAACAAGATACAGTATGGGAAAGGTAAATCTTGTAGGTATGGAGATCAACCTATCATCTGGCCTAATTTCTTCAGCTACATGTATCCCTTCTCATGGAGAGTAGTGGTTCAAGGGCATGGACCTAGACATTGAAAACTACAAGCAATTCCACAAGCCTCATGCTAGAGAGAAGCCATAATTTAATTTTCCTTTCAGACACCTCAGAAACAAGTATGCTCCTCTGATGATGTTCATAATGAAGTAATTCACTTGTGAAGGAATATTCTCCAGGTCATATAGGTATCACGTCAAGATTTTGATGCATTTTACCTCAGTCAAAACACTTGATTTTCCTCATTATTTGTATAGGAGCTTGATTAAGATGGTTGAGAAGGTTCAAAGTAGAAGATAATATAGTCACACTAGTCTTTTTCATCATGGCCTAATCAAGCTCATTGTGTTGCATCACTTGTACTCCATAAACATGACCTGGGAAAACTTCTTGGAGAGATTGTCAACAACGCTTTCTGTCTTTTCGATTACATCATCAGCACAACCAATGGAGATTGGTTCTTCTAGCATGCTTATTCAGCCTTTAGATTTTCCTAGGGTTGTGGAATTTTTTCACATATATGAGAGAGGGAAGAAACAAGTTTTTGTGCCTAAGTCTACCAGGATTTTTCTTATACTTGGCACCCATGTTGAGCAATGTCAGATAGAGGAACAACCTCTCTTGCATCAACATAATGATTTAATGCCATTGGAGGCTGAGGTATCAGAGCATGAGGAAGTCAGATCAGTTGAAGAAATAATCAAAGAGAAAAATAAAGAAATAGCAGAATTGAAAGATGCCTTCTTCATTCCCCAATCCGAAATTACTTTCCTTCGGCAGGAAAATTTTCAATTGCAAGTGAATCAGCTCCTACAAAGCAAGTAAAAATCAGACATGGAGGAAAATAGAGGTAAAGGCAAGAATATTTTTGTTGTTGCTCAAATTCACGACATGGATTCTGAAACACAAACAAGAATACCATGAAAAAGAGGCCTCAAAAGGGTGTTGGAGCGAGCAAGATAATCAATTTATCAATCTGAAGAATTGACCTTTGATGAGCTCACTGCCATGGAGATCAATGAGGACAAAGAGATTTACTTATCAAGAGTTAATGAGCATTTGGAGAAGATATTGAAGAAGGATAAAAGGGATAACAAGCTGCAAAGGCACATTGCAAACCATTATCACACCAGGGACACCATTTCTCAAATAAGGTAGAAACAAGTGAAGAAGAGGCTTAAAGAGGCACAAATGAAGCTCAAGGAGAAGGATAGCTTGGATTTATTGGCTGAAGCTTCCTTAGCTATGTAGAATATCTCTTACAGGTGCCAAAGAACCAATTTTGAGAACTTTTGATCAATTTTTCTATTTTATATGATTTTTTGCAGAATTCTGGAAATTTCTCATTGAAAAAGGGTAATCGACTTTTGTTACTTTTATTTTGGAGGCATCCAAATGGTGATTTATTTACATGGATAGATGTATTTTTATGAGCACATCAATAATTAGGAACCCTAATGGCATGAAAAGCTGTAATTTGGGAGAAAAATCTCAAAAAACTCTCATTTTTCATGTTTCTGCCTCCTTTTTGGACCCTCTGTTACGCTTTTGAGTGAAACTCAGAGAATGGATTTTTGGAGGCCTTCCCATGATTTATTTTGAAAAATTCAAGATGTTATGGAAACTAGACACTCAGGGCTAGTTGGCCGTTCTTTCAGAGGTGGATTTAGACTTCTCAAATTTCCTCAAAAGTTCCTCCAAAGTTATGTTACGCCTCTAAATTTGGTTTTTTATAAATCTTTTGTCAGAATTGTCACAAATCAGCATTGGATTCCTCAGGACACTTTTCAAGCTTAGAAATGGTCACAAATTCGAGGCAATGTTTTCCTATGAGTTGTCATTAGAGTTATTGGGTTGTTTTTGGCTTCCTATCATGAAGGAATTTGTAATTAATGTAAGGGACAAACACTCCTATTTTATAACAAAAATTGTTGGGTATGTGTTATATTCTTTCGATTCTTGCGGTGAAAGAAGATGGCGAGCGATGGGAAGATAGAGATCGAGAAATTTAATGGTCCGAGTTTTGAGTTATGGAAGCTCAAGATGGAGGATCTGCTAGTGGATAAAGATCAGTGGATCATGGTAGATCCAGGTACTAAACCAACGGAAATGTTAGATGAAGACTGGAAGAAACTGGATCGAAAGGCTAAGAGCACAATACGGTTGTGTGTCTCAGATTCAGTATTGTTGAATGTATTCGGGGAAGCTACGACGAAGAATTTGTGGGAAAAACTTGGGACTTTGTACGAATCTAAGTCTCTGGTGAATAAGTTATTCATGCGGAAAAAGCTATATAACCTGAGGATGAAGGATGGAGAATCAGTGACAGATCATCTGAATGCCTTCAATACTGTGGTAAGTTAGCTGTCATCTGTTGATATTAAAATCTCAGATGAAGATAAGTGCATCATTTCGTTGTGTTCTCTACCAGATTCGTGGGACAATCTGGTTATTGCAATAGGTAGAAATACAACTACCTTGAATTTTGATGACATTGTCTCAGCCTTATTGTCGGAGGAAATGAGACGGAGAAATATGGAGGGCCAGAATGGAGATGCCTTATCTGTACGAGGAAGGTCCCAAAACAGAAACAAGAATAAGGTTTCGAGTGGGAGATCCAAATCTATAGGGAGATATAAATATCCTGGAAAGTTTGTAAAGGTGTGCTAGAAATGCGAAAAGGAAGAGCACTACAAAAGGGAGTGTAGATCTAAAGCTCCTGAGAAAGGAAAGGGATCTGATGATGCTCCTTCTGCAGAGGCAAAAACCACCTCGGATGAAGGTGGGAATGTGTATTTGGCTTCTTCTTCAAATACACATGTAGATCATGAGTCATGGTTGATTGACTCAGGTGCATCCTTTCACTTCACTCCCCATCAGGAGTGGTTCTACGAGTATGAGAAATATGATGGTGGTGATGTCTTCCTAGGGGATGATAGGAAGGACAAAATCGTCGGACGTGGAAAGGTCAAGATGAAGTTGCAAGGTGGAAGGATTAGAACACTTCCTGGTGTTCTGCATATTCCTGCATTGGCCATAAATCTGATTTCTGTAAGAAAGATGGATGATGTAGGTGTAAAAACAATGTTAGAGAAAGATTCCTGCAAGATGGTTCGGGGGGAATTGGTATTAATGCGGGGAGTTCGGACTGGAACTCTGTACAAGATAAAATTTAGCATTGTTATTGATGGGTATAATAGTTCTGTGGTTCCTGAAATTGGAGCGGAAAGCCTAGCTGTCTCTAGAGAAAATACCATGCTATGGCATCAAAGGCTTGGAAATATTGGAGAGAAGGGCCTTCGGATACTGCACAGAAATGGTATGGTAGAAGGTATGCCTAATTGCTCTCTGGATTTCGATTTCTGTGAACATTGTGTATATGGGAAGCAGAATCGGGTGAGTTTTCCTTCTGGTGCTAAGAGAGCGAACAAGATATTAGAACTTGCATACATGTGTTTGGACTGCTGCCTATCATCAGAAACCATCTATAGATGACTTCTCAAGGAATACATGGATATATTTCTTGAGGAATAAATCTGACGTCTTTGATAGATTTAAAGAATTTAAGGCTCTGCTGGAAAACCTAACATAGAAGAAGATACAGGCGCTGAGGACAAATAATGGTGGGGAATTCTGCAAGAAGGAATTTGAAGAGTTCTATAAGAAGTGTGGTATAGCACGATAGGAGACTACTCCATACACACCTCAAAAAAATTGAGTTGCAGAAAGAATTAATAGAACAATAATGGAAAAGGCAGGAAGCATGCTCAGTGGTACCGGGTTAGGACAAGAATTCTGGGCAGAGGCAGTGGAGACTACATGCTATTTGGTTAACAGATCACCTTCATCAGTGTTGGAGGATAAGACTCCACATGAGGTATGGACTAGTAATAAAACCTCTCTTTCACATCTAAGGGTATTTGGATGTGATGCATATGTTCCAAAGTAGAAAAGGACCAAGTTGGATAATAAATATGACAGGTGCATCTTTATTGGGTATAAGGATGGTTTAAAATGTTACAAGCTTTGGAACCTGGAAACAATGAAGGTTGTGTACAACCAAGATGTGGTGTTTAGAGAGGTGAAATATGTTGTTAAACATGAAGTCATACCAAAGGAACCTGAGAAGATAGAGTTTGAGCTAAAGGAGGATGAATCAGACTCTACAACTTGCATGAAGACTCGGGAAGGGGATAGAGCACAAACTCACTGTGAGAGATCAAACCAAGAAAGAAGGCAACCAGAAAGGTATAGTCCATCTGCTTTCTATTCAGGTTTTGCCTTAACTATAACTAATGATGAACCGAAAATTGTCAAGGAGGCAGTAGATTCAGAGGATGGAAAACTCTGGAAGGAGGCCATGGTTGATGAAATGGCATCCTTGCACAAAAACTATGCATGGGATCTGGTGGAGTTGCCAGCTGGAAGGAAGCCCATTGGGAGCAAATGGGTGTTTAAGAAGAAGATGAATGTAGAAGGCAAGGTGGAGAAATACAAAGCTCGGTTGGTAGCAAAGGTTATTCCCAGGTGCCGGGAATTGATTTTGGTGATATTTTTTCTCCTGTTGCCAAAGTTACTTCTATTAGATTACTTTTATCTGTTGCTGCTGCATTTGATTTTGAGATAGAACAAATGGATGTGAAGACAACATTTCTTCACGGGGATCTAGAAGAAGAGATCTACATGAAGCAACCTGAAGGCTTTATGGTGAAGGGTAAGAAAGAACTGGTATGCAAGTTGAAGAAGTCTCTGTATGGGTTAAAACAATCACCAAGGATGTGGTATCAGAAATTTGATACCTATATACGGGGACTTGGTTTCACCAGAAGCAAGGAGGATCACTGTGTTTATTTTAAATTAATTGGTGATCATGTTATTTATTTGGTCTTGTATGTGGATGATATGTTGTTGATTGGAAATGACAAAGAAATTATCCAAGATTTGAAGACCCAACTGTTCTCCAAATTCGACATGAAGGATCTGGGTGCCGCAAACTATATTTTGGGCATGGAAATTAAGAGAGATCGGGCAAAGAGGAAGCTCTGGTTAAACCAGAGGAAGTATGTTGAGACTATATTGCAGAGGTTCAATATGCAGGATAGTAAACCGGTGAATGTTCCTATTCCCGTAGGTGTAAAGCTGTCTGTTGAACAGTGTCCCAAGACACAAGAAGAAGAGGAGTATATGTCCCGTGTTCCATATGCAAGTGCAGTGGGTAGCCTGATGTATGCAATGGTATGTACTAGACCAGACATTGCACATGCAGTGGGAGTATTGAGCATGTTTATGTCAAACCCAGGGAAGGAGCATTGGACAGCAGTGAAGCGGGTTTTCAGATATTTACGTGGCACTAGTGATTATGGCTTGTGCTACCAGGGAAGACCAGGATTGGAAAGAATGTTGGACATTCATGGTTTTGTTGATGTAGACTGGGCTGGAGATCTGGACCAAAGAAGATCTACAAGTGGGTATGTGTTTAGCCTATTTGGAGGCGCAGTCAGTTGGATGAGTAAAAGACAGTCTGTAGTGGCTTTTTCAACTACAGAGGCAGAATACATAGCAGCCACTCATGCAAGCAAGGAAGCAGTTTGGTTGCAGAGATTGTGTTCAAGTATGGGGTTGGTACAACAAGCTATAAGGATAGACTGTGATAGCCAAAGTGCAATTTTCTTGGCTAAGAACCCCGCTTATCATTCAAAGACAAAGCACATTGATGTTCAATATCACTTTGTTAGAGATATGGTTGAGGCTAAAAGGGTGTTGCTGGTAAAGGTGGACACTTTGAAGAATGTTGCAGATGCATTAACAAAGTCTGTGAGCACTCAGAAGTTCTCTTGGTGTAGAGAAACAATGGGTGTTGAAGAATTGAGCCAATGACTAAGCTCTCTTGTGGCCCCCTGCGGAAAGAAAACAACAAGTGGGAGAATGTTGGGTATGTGTTATATTATTTCCATGACTATTTTGGTCCTTAATTTCCAGTGGGTAGTCCACGCCCATGGTTTTGTGCATGGTTTTGCACATGGTTTTGGGGTATGATGGTTTTCGGCCCCTGGTATCTTTGTAGATCCGATCAAGGGAACTATGATTATGATCTAATCCAGGGTTAATGGATTAGGGTTTATGTATGCTTCGATATATATATATATATATATATATGTGTGTGTGTGTGTGTGTGTGTGTGTGTGTGTGTTGTAACACTAAAAGGAATATAATGAAATATCAAGCTGGTCGTCCCGATTTGGGATCCAGGGGAAAATCTTTGTGTTTATCTGTTTTATGTTTTATGCTCTTGCTATTGTTTATTTTTTGTTATAAGATTCATGTGTAGATAATTTTTGTTCAGGGTTAAAACCTACATTTGGTATCAGAGCTGTTTCAACTTCAAGGGGACGCCTTTGCTGCTGACGATTTTTTGCTCGGGCCTGAGGTAGACCCTATTCAGTGGGAGATCTACGGGATCGATTCTTGCGGTGAAAGAACATGGCGAGCGGCGGGAAGATAGAGATCGAGAAATTTAATGGTCAGAGTTTTCAGTTATGGAAGCTCAAGATGAAGGATCTGCTGGTGGATAAAGATTAGTGGATCATGGTAGATCCAGGTACTAAAGCAACGTCAATGTCAGATGAAGACTGGAAGAAACTCGATTGGAAGGTTAAGAGCACAATACGGTTGTGTGTCTCAGATTCAATATTGTTGAATGTATCTGGGGAAGCTACGACGAAGAATTTGTGGGAAAAACTTGGGACTTTGTACCAATCTAAGTCTTTGGTGAATAAGTTATTCCTGTGGAAAAAGATGTATAACCTGAGGATGAAGGATGGTGACTCGGTGAATGAGCATCTGAACGCCTTCAATACTGTGGTAAGTCAGTTGTCATCTGTTGATATTAAAATCTCAGATGAAGATAAGTGCATCAGTTCGTTGTGTTCTCTACCAGACTCGTTGGACAGTCTGGTTATTGCAATAGGTAGCAATACAACTACCATGAATTTTGATGACATTGTCTCAGCCTTGTTGTTAGAGGAAATGAGATAGAGAAATATGGAGGGCCAGAATGGATATGCCTTATCTGTATGGGGAAGGTCCCAAAAAAGAAACAAGAATAAGGTTTCGAGTGGGAGATCCAAATCTAGAGCGAGATCTAAATCTCCTGGAAAGTTTGTAAAGGTGTGATGGAAATGCGGAAAGGAAGGGCACTACAAAAGGGAGTGCAGATCTAAAGCTCCTGAGAAAGGAAAGGGATCTGATAATGCTCCTTCTGCAGAGGAAAAAACCACCTCGGATGAAGGTGGGGATGTGTATTTGGCTTCTTCTTCAAATACACATGTAGATCATGAGTCATGGTTGATTGACTCAGGTGCATCCTTTCACTTCACTTCCCATAGGGAATGGTTCTGCGAGTATGAGAAATATGATGGTGATGTCTTCCTAGGGGATGATAGGAAGGCCAGAATCGTCGGACGTGGAAAGGTCAAGCTGAAGCTGCAAGGTGGAAGGATTAGAACACTTCCTGGTGTTCTGCATATTCCTACATTAGCCAGAAATCTGATTTCTGTAAGCAAGATGGATGATGCAGGTGTAAAAACAATGTTCGAGAAAGATGCCTGCAAGATGGTTCGGGGAGCACTGGTATTAATGCGGGGAGTTCGGACTGGAACTCTGTACAAGCTACAAGGTAGCACTGTTATTGATGGGTATAATAGTTCTGTGGTTACAAGCTCTAGCATTCAAAATAGGCTGAATTCTAAAATTTGAGCCAAGGTCAAAAATTCCTATCTTAACCTAGCTCCTAAAAGACATACCAGGTCAAATCCAGACCCAAATCCCTCACCAATTGTGTATGACCCTGAGAGTATTTTTAGAAAAAATAAAAGCAAGTCTCAAAAGGTTGGAAAAGTTGTTCCTCCACTGGTAAAATCAAATTCTCTGCCTATGAGATTTGTTCTAGAAGATTTGTTCTATAGTTCAGAATCTGAAAAATATCTGTTTAGAACTAAGTTTGAAACTTTTCTTTCAGAAGAAACCTTTGATCCTTTCGATTTCGAGTACTTTGCACCATTTTCAGAGTCTTTTGAATCTAAAGTCGATAGTGAATTATGGTCTAATTTTCATAAAATCAAAGGCTTGGTGGATAAATTTCAAGAAACTTCAAAGAAGGCTAATTTTCAATATCAACATCATAATTTTTCTTCACCTGTTATTACACCTTCTCATACAGATACATCATCAAACCTTCCTTTCATTCCATCATTACCTCTACAAGTTTTCACTCCATTAGTTCCTCCACCACCTCCTTCATTAGTCATGGCCAAATTTTCTCCATTGATCCTACAACTTCATCTCTCTCCACTGCCTCAGAACTATGGTCAGAGGCTTCCTCCTTTCAATGGAACATAAAAGGTTACATCATATCATTATGTTTCCAAAGTGATTGACTTCATATATCTTGAAGAGATCGACAATGACGATGCCAAGATGCAGATCATTGCACATAGTTTCTCTAGAGAGGTAAAGAAATGATTTTTCTCACTCACAACTAGTTTAATAGGTACTTAAAAACAACTAATTAATTTTTTTATGGCAAAATATGAAGAGAAGAAAAATCCATTGTAGATTTTAGCTGAGTATAATGTCTTGAAAAGGAATCCTAATGAGTCTGTGTAAGACTTCACAGCTAGATTCAATAAAATATATGATTCAATTCCTGAGAATATTAAGCCTTCTCCAGGCCTTGCTTTACTTCATTATCCTGATGATTTCGATCACGACATGGCCTATTCATTGAGGGAAAGAAACCCATCAACTCTTGAAGAAATGTAGAGAAACCCAGTGAGCGTGGAAGCCAATTTGATCATCAAGAAGTCTAAAATCAAGACGGAAAAAAGAGTCACTATCAAAGAAGAACCATCCACTTCATCAGAAGGAAAATTAGATACCTTGATCAAGACCATGGAGAAGATGATTGATAAAATGTCCATCGCTGATCAAAAAGCTAGAATCTCCATTAGAAATCCCAATTTCAGGGGTCAAAATCAGCAGCCTCAATACAGGATCAAGAAAAGGGAACAGAGGGGTCAAGATCCACAAAAGTCAACAACAATTTTGACGCGCTCCATTTCAGCAGAATTATACTGAAGGACCTGATGAAGATAATGAAAATTAAATTTCGGGCAAGAACCATTTATTTGAGGAAAATCAACAACTTATTTTCCTCACTGAAGAAGATCAATTTTCTGTAGAAATTTGTGCACTGGATGATCAACAATTTGTCTTGTCAAATGATGAAATATTATTAGTGCACAAAAAATATTATCAGAGGGGATATCATAATGCTCTTTTCAAGTGCAGAGACAGTATGTCTTGAGGAATAGGAATGTTCATACAACCTCCAATCAGAAAAAATAGAACGCTCAAGTAGATGCTCATCACAAAGAAGTTGTTGCCCCAAATTAAAGTAAAGACAAGGGATTCCTGATCACACTAAAGGTAAAAAAGCCTCTTCCAATGGTCAAATAAAATATAGAGGAGTCCAAGAAGGAGGACAGAAGAAAGAGTCTTCACACAAAGATCAACCCGAGAAGAAAGATGTACCATTGAAAGAGGTAGAAAAACATTTTTCTCATTTTTCTCTTGAAAATGAAATTTCCAAATTGAAAGTCCCCATTCCTCTAATTGAAATAGTTAAGAATGATCAGTACAAAGTTAAAGTTTCTAAGTTGCTTATAGTTGACCAAATGTCTGACATGGTTAATGCGAGTGATGATCACCCCGAGCTTCTTTTTGGTCCTACTGTTGATGACAATCTAGAAGATAGTGAAGTCCCTCCATTTTATCTAAGCCTCAAAATCCATGACTTTATCCTCCATAATTCCATGCTTGATTCTAGAGCCTCTCAAAACCTTATGCCTAAAGCCATTACGGAAAAATTAGGACTAGATATCACAAGACCTTATCATGATATTTACTCATTTGATTCAGGGAGGGTGAAATGTCTTGGCCTCATCAAGGACCTAGTGGTGTCATTAGAGAAAATCCCAACCAAGAATGTCCTGATGGATGTTTTTGTGGCTGATATCCCTCCCAGATATGGAATGCTACATTCTCGGTCATGGGGAGAGAATCTTAGAGGTACCTTACATTTTTATTTTTCATATGATGCCATTCCCGTCTTTGGATAAAAACCGAGAAAGTAAGATGAAGTACATGATCAACAACGGAGAAAAGCTGAGAAACCATCTTATACACGTTGCTCATACATATTTAGAGTCCTTTATATTTTTCAATGATGAATGTTCAACGTCTTCTGAAGTTTTGATTGAAGAAAATGCAGAAAATTCTGAATTTTCAAATTCTATTTTAGAATTGGAAAATGCAGAAATTTGTAAAAAAGTCCCAAATGGTTTGGAATTGAGTGCATCATCTCAAAAAAGTGATGAAACAACAAAATAAACATAATTTTTTGGTATAGAAGGAGCCTCTCAAACAACAAGCAAAGTTCAGCCATCCGATTTGCAGTTTCCAGATGAGTAAAGTAGTTTGTGGACGATGGACTTCGATGGAGCTTTGGGAAAAGAAGGGGTTGGTATTGGAGTGTGGATTCACAACCCTATAAGTCACTCATTAAAAATTCCTCCAAATGTTTGAATTCCCTCCTACAAGTTGGATTTCGAATGTTCAAACAATGAAGATGAGTATGAGGCTTTGACAGTCGATCTCAAAATTATCAAGAAGCTGGGTGAAAAGAAGATTTATATATATGGTGACTCTGATTTAGTAATAAATAAAGTCAAAGGGGAATACCAGGCCAAATGTCAAAGGATGCATGCTTGTTGATTCCATGGGAATTTTTTTTTTTTTAATTTCTGATTCTCTTGCTACCTCGACCAACATGTTCAAAATTCCATTGTATCCCAATAAGAAGTATGAGATAAACATAAAACATCGCCCTGCTGTCTGAGTTAGTATTGCCAAGTATTTCAAGATGATAAATAGATCGAAAACTTCTTGCAGACAAAAGAGGAGTTTGTGAATTCTCAAATGGAAAACCAGTGCTATGAAGATGACCAAGAAATCCATGCAGCAGAGATGCAAGTACTTCAGCTGAAAGATAACTCCATTCCAAGAGTTTGGTACCTTTGGAAGAGATTTTTGATTAAGATGTTTTTTCATTCAAACCGACCATGTTATTGAAAGAAGTGGGAGTGGAAGATCTCAATCTTGGCACGCCAGAAAAGCCAAAGATGGTAAAAATTTCAAAAACTTTGAGTGCAGAAATAAAAGCTAAATATGCAGCGCTTATGTCTCAATTTGCTGATGCATTTGCTTGGGAATATTATGATTTGAAAGTCTATTATAAGAGCATAATTAAACATATCATTCCCTTGAAGTCGGATCATAAACCTTTCATCTAGAAGCTATGAAGAATGAATCTTAAGTTGCCTCCCTCTATTCAGAAGGAAGTAAATAGATTATTCACTACTGGTATTATAGTGCCTCTTCACTTTTCAAATTGGATGTCTAATCTAGTGCTAGTGAGGAAGAAGAAATGAGAGATATGCTTGTGCATTGATTTCAAAAATCTGAACAAAGTTTCATTGAAGGACAATTACCCACTACCGAAGATGGACCATATTCTGCAAAGGGTAGTTTGATCTTCTAGACTTTCATTGTTGGACGGATACTCCGGCTATAATCATATTCTTGTCCATCTAGATGATCAATAAAAGACAACCTTCACAACACCTTGGGTTACCTTCATGTACGCCAAAATTCCTTTTGGATTGAATAATACAGGGGCCACTTTTCAACGAGCAATGGACATTGATTTCGCCAATGAAAATGATGTATTTTTAGTCATTTGTCTTGATAATATCACTAATTTTTCCAAGATAGATGAGCAGCACTTGCAACACTTGAAAACAATTTTTCAGAGATGTAGAAAGTTTGACATATTGCTGAACCCAAAGAAGAGTCTTTTCTCTATGGAGGAAGGAAAATTTCTGGGCCATATCATATCAAAAGATGGAATTAGGATAGATCCTTCAAGGATCGAAGAAATTCAGACCTTGGAATATCCTAGGATAAAAAAGGAAATTCAGTTATTCAATGGAAAAATCGTTTTTTTGAGAAGGTTTGTTACTAATATTGCTGAGAACTTAAGGCAAATTATTGACATGTTGAAGAAAGATAGTGAAGTAAAATGGTATGAAGAGGAAAAGAAATCATTCAATCATGTTAAGTTGGATTTATCTCATGTTCCTATCCTTATTAGTCTGGACTATACACTTGATTTTATCATTTTTTCAATTGCCTCAGAGCATACTCTTACTTTTGTTCTAATGCAAAAGAAAAATTAGAATATGGAGCAGCCCATCGCCTTCTTCAGTAGAACCATAACAGACACAACATTGAATTAAAACATAAATGAGAAATAGGCCTTGGCGTTAGTCAAAGCATTGAAGGACTTCCTAGTCTACATTCTACATTCTCATGTCATTGCATATGTTCCAAATGCTGTTGTCAAAGATGTGCTTACAAAGAATGATCCTGAAGGGTGGTGACGTAAATGGATCGCAACTATGTTAGAATATGACTTGGATATCAAGCCCACAAAGCTCATCAAAGGACAAGGCCTGATTAAGCTTATGGAGGATTCAAATCTCCATGCCTTGGACATTAATTTTATTGTTGTATTATTTGAAGAACAAGATGTTGAAACATTACATGAGGTATTTGAAATTTTCTCTTTATGGCCTTGGTATGCTGATATAGTACATGTTTTGTAACACTTGAATCATCCTCCCGAATTTCCAAGTAGTAAGGCTAGATCTTTGAAGTTAAGAGATCTTAAGTATTGCATTCTCAATGGTGTCTTATATTGGAAAGATTCGGGTGGAGTGTTGCTGAATTTTTTGGTTGAATGAGAAGTTGAAAAAGTGATGACACATTTTCATAAAGGTGACTGTGGAGGTCATCTTTATTGGAAGACTATAGCTAAAAATATCTTGAGGGTGGGCTTCTATTTTCCAAGTTTATTTTTTGATGTTTATAAAACATTCATGAGTTGTCATGAATGTCAAATATTTGAGGGAAAGAGGAAGCTCTTGGCTTTTCCTTTAAAACCAATTGAAGTGCAAGCGCCATTCCAACAGTGGCGACTTGAATTCATTTGTGAGATCCATCCTCCATCATAAACTCAACACAAATGTATACTCACTACCACAGATTATTTCGCCAAATGGATTGAATCCATCCCCAAAAGGCAAGCTACTGACACTGTTATCATTCAGTTTCTTGGGAACAATATTTTGTCTCGTTTTGGATGTCCACACAAGATCATCGCTGACAACATAGCTGCCTTCAAGTCCAAGAAAATTATTGAATTTTGTGACAAGTATCACATTAGGCTTGGTCATTCAACAACATACTATCCTCAGGGCAACAGGCTTGTTGAATCGTCAAATAAATCTTTTGTGAACATAATCAAGAAGATGCTGTAAGAAAACAAGAGGAATTGGCACAAAATGCTCACCAATTTTCTATGGGCAGATAGATTTAGCACAAAGATATCATTCAACATGTCACATTTCCATCTCGTGTATGGTGTTGACATGGTGTTCCCTACTTCTCTAGTTGTACCGGTGATGAAAATTCTACAAGAGATCGACAATGAGCCTAATGCCATTCAATGAAGAATCAACCAAATGATCTATCTACAACAGTCAAGAGATGAAGTTTTCAACCATACTTCAAAGCTTCATGAGAAAACGAAAAAATATTTATGATATGAAGACCAAAGTGGATGATTTAAATCTTGGGGATGTTTTTCTTCGCAGGGATGCCCAGAATGAAGACAAGAGTAAGCATGGAAAGTTTGAAAATCTATGGAAAGGACCTTACAAGATCATTGCGTTAAGAGGTAATAAAGCATTTATACTAGAGGATATTGAAGGGAAATAAGCTTTTGGAGGACCAATCAATGGTAGGTTCCTCAAACACTATCTAACTTGATCATTGAAGAAGAAATTCACTGTCATTGTACATATCATTTTAAATTTGATGTCCCAGCAAATAATGAAGTTGTTGCAGAATTTTGAATCCCAAGGAGAAGGCCATGAGATTTCTACATAAAAATCATGTTTTATTTCAAAAAGTTTTAAAAAGTTTCATTCAGTTGTCAATTCAGAGTCAAGTTAGTTTTTCTAGTCAAAGTCATTTCCATAATTAGTTCATCATTTAAAATTTGTCAAAGTTTTTCAAATTCCAGTTTGACTCCATCACCCAATGGTAAGGATACTTGATCTACAGTGTTCTTGACACCTCCTGAAGGAGCTACCATCCCCAGCTAGAGCCAATGTTAGCTCAGGTATGTCAGTGATCAAATGACTCTTTCAATTGATTTCCATATAGTAACAGGTCAATTTTTTATCACTTAAGAGGTATAAATCACGTTTGCTACTCCTTCATTTCGTTCATCTCCAACGTTGTCAAGGTCATCACCATCATGAAATTCAAGGTCACCATCTCCATCATCATCATTTAAGAGGTCTAGGGTTAGGTCACTCCATTTCATATAGGTCAGTGTCTAGGTTCATCTTTGCCTCTGGAAAATATTAAAATTTTCATTTAAAATAAGGTAAAAACCCTCCATTCCATTCATAAAACCCTAATTAAGGAGAAATCATGTTTATGAAGATGAAATAAAATCCATATATCTTGTTTCATATGGCTCAAGTTCCAAAAAAGTTCAAAGCATCTCATTCTGTCTCACTGTCTCATGAAAACTAAGAATTATGTCTTACACTGTCATATAAGGACCAAAAAGTCGTCATTAACTATAATATCTTCAAAGGAGGTCAAATTGACCTATTTTTCTAGTCAAATGCAAAGGGAGCCATTCTCAATTTTTAAAGACATCTCATCTTGTTTTGAAAATTCATATCCAATGTGAAAGTTCAAAGGTTTTAAAAAACACTCTTATTGTCTCATTAAAAGGGAGAAGTTTATCTCATTGTCTCATTAAAATGTTCATAAAATCACCTCAAATGTAAAAGAATGAAAGATATATGTTCTGTCCTCTTATCTCATTGTCAAGAGAAAAAGGTCATTGTCAAGAGCAAAAGCAATTTCCAAGTGAAAAAAAGGTTCAAAAGTCATTGTAAGTGTCAAGGGAAAAGGTAAAAGGGTCATCAAAGTTTATAAAAGGATAATAAAAATTATTTTTATTAATTTTTACCCTTTTCATGAATGAGAGAGAAAATCTTCACTTATCTTACCCTCCATACTCTCTAAACTCCAAAGCACCACCTTCAAATTCCATTAAAACCCTCTTACAACCCTCAAAATCCATTTGTGTTACACTTTTGGGCATCTTATTGCACTCCCAAACTACTTTGTTATGGTTCTAGAAGCGCTACGTAGGCGTTGTAACCTTTCTGGAGCATTTCACAAGCGTTACACATCCCTTTGTTATGCTCCTGTAAGCCTATTTTTACACTCATGTAAGCCTATTGTTACACTCCTGCCTTTGTTGTTACGCTCCTGTAGAGTGAAATTTTCGGTGTTTGAAGCTCGGATAAACTTATACATTTCAAATATCATGATTTCATCCTTGGTGTAGCCTCCATACAAGGTAAGGTTTTATCCTAAATGTTGGTGTTTGGTTGAATGCTAAGGATTTCAAACATTTTATGCTCATTTTATGTTGTCTCCATATCTTCACTATCTACATTTAAAAGTTTATTATGACAAATCCTAACCTACCATATTTGACCTAAACCCTAACTCCACCACATAAAACTAAACCATACATCCCATGCTCCATATATACATTCCTATCACCTACACTACCATCAATAACATGTTTTATATAATTAAACCCTCATTCTAGCTTTTCAACACAGTGAAAATAGTCAAAATTGGGCATTGACCGTGTTTTAGGTTTTTGACCATCTTAAACCCATCCATTTGCCCTCATTCCACTTGCACTGTGGAGCTAAGGTTCCATACTCCTCACTAAATTTTTATCAAAATTTTTAATTAGCTCCATGGCCATCAAACATTAAAAACACTTTTTTCACAAGTTTTTCCCATAGTCTAAATTGGGAATTTACCATGTTTTTAGGTTTTGACCACCCTAAACGTATCCATTTCCCTTCATTCCACTTTCAATCTGGAGTTAAGACACTACCCTATACACTCAATTTTTCTTAGCTTCAATACCCTTCATTTCACCCACCAAAATCATACCTTCCTACACTTTGTTTTTCCAGATTTCCATTCATTCACTCATTTCATTAACACCTTAGGGTTTTCATTATTCCTGTGAAAAAAACCATGTAAAGTGACAAGAAGAGCTTCAAGGGAGGGCACCACCTAAGGCTTAAACCATTCACCATGCATGAGATTAATGCTTCACCATTGGCTAGAAGATGACTTGAAAGAGCTCAGTGTTTGAAATTTTGTGAAAGGCTTATGGAAGGGCGGTATCATCTTCAGTTGGCTAACCTATTTGCAACAAGATACATTATGGGAAAGGTCAATATTTTAGGTATGGAGATCAGCCTATCATATGGCCTAATTTCTTCAGTTACATGTATCCCTTCTCATGGAGAGCAGTGGTTCAAGGGCATGGACATAGACATTGAAAACTACAAGAAATTCCACAAGCCTCATGCTAGAGAGGAGCCATAATTTATTTTCCCTTTCAGACACCTCAGAAACAAGTGTGCTCCTCTAATGATGTTCATAATGAAGTAATTCACTTGTGAAGGAATATTCTCTAGGTTATATAGGTATCATGTCAAGATTTTGATGCATTTTACCTCAATCAGAACACTTGATTTGCCTCATTATTTGTACAGGAGCTTGATTAAGATGGTTGAGAAGGTTCAGAGTATAAGAGAATATAACCACACTAGTCTTTTTCATCATGGCATAATTAATCTCATTGTGTTTCATCACTTGTACTCCATAAACATGACCTGGGGAAACTTCTTGGAGAGACTATCAGCAATGCTTTCTGTCTTGCCCATTACATCATCAACACAACCAATGGAGATTGGATCTTCTAGCATGCCTATTCAACCTTCAGATGTTCCTAGGGTTGTGGAATTTTCTCACACACATGAGAGAGGGTAGAGACAAGTATTTGTGGCTAAGTCTACCAGGAATTTTCTTACACTTGGCACCCATGTTGAGCAATGTCAGATACAAGAGCAACCTCTCTTGCATCAGCATAATGAGTCAGTTCCATTGGAGGCTGAGGTATCAGAGCATGAGGAGGTCAGATCAGTTGAATAAAGAGAAATATAAAGAAATAGCAGAATTGAAAGAGGTCTTCTCCATTTCCCAATCCAAAATTTACTTCTTTCAACGGGAAAATTTTCAATTGCAAGTGAATCAACTCCTATAAAGCAAGTAAAAATCATACATGGAGGAAAACAGAGGTAATGGCAAGAAAATTTTTGTTTTTTACCAAATATAGGACATGGAGGCTGAAACACAAACAAGAAAACCAAGAGCAAGAGGTCTCAAAAGGGCGTTGGAGCGAGAAAGATAGTCAATTCATCAATATGAAGAATTGACCTTTGATGAGCTCATTGCCATGGAGATAAATGAGTACATAGAGCTTTGGTTATCAAGAGTTAATGAGAATTTAGAGAATCTATTGAATAAGGCTAAAAGGGATAATAATCTGCAAAGGCACATGGAAAACCATTATCGCACTAGGGACACCATTTCTCAAATAAGGCTGAAACAAGTGAAGAAGAGGCTTAAAGAGGCACAAATGAAGCTCAAGGAGAAGGATAGCTTGGATTTATTGGTTGAAGCTTCCTTATCTATGTAGCCTATGTCTTACAAGTGCTAAAGAACTAGTTTTTAGAAATTTTGATCAATTTTGGTATTTTATATGATTTTTTGCAGAATTCTGGAAAATTTTCATTGCAAAAAGGTAGCAGACTTTTGTTACTTTTGTTTTGGAGGCATCCAAATTGTGATTTATTTACATGGATAGATGTATTTTGATGAGTAAATCACAGATCAGGAACCCTCATGGCATGCCAAGGTGTAATTTGGGAGAAAAAGCTCAAAAACCTCTCATTTTTCATGTTTCTATCTCCTTTTTGGACCCTCTGTTATGCTTTTGAGTGACCCTGGGAGAATGAATTTTTGAACGCCTTACCATGATCCATTTTGCAAAATTAAAGATTTTATGGAAGCTAGAAACACAGGGCTAGTTGACCTTTCTTTCAGAAGTGGATTTGGACTTCTCAAAGTGCCTCAAAAGTTCCTCCAAAGTTTTGTTAGGGTTCTACAAATTGATTTTTAAAATCTTCGGTTAGAATTGTCACAAATCAACATTGGATTCCTCAGGACACTTGTCAAGCTCAGAAATGGTAAAAAAATCGAGGCAATGTTGTACTATGAGTTGTAATTAGAGTTATTGGGTTGGTTCTGGATTCCTATAATGAAGGAATTTGTAATTATTGTAAGGGACAAACACTCCTAGTTTATAGCTAAAATTCAGGGAATGGTTTCTAACCTCCCTAGAAACTAGGAAATGACTCTTCTTTTGCATTTATGATCCATTTTGGATGGGATTTTGACTTGATGAGGTGTCATAGTCTATATCTTCTATAAGTATACTCTCTTTAGTATTTTGTGGGGTTGGATAGTCTCATATTGTAGTGGAGCTCTTGTAATCATCTTGTGGAATGAAATCAGAGACAAATTTTCAAGAATTGTGTTGAGATACTTGTGGTATGATTTGGAGAATATGTGTTTCTAATGTATGTTTATCATTTTATGCTTAATACCATGTATTATTATTAATGTATGTTTATCTTGTAAGTTTGAGATCATAATTCATGTTTATGCATGCTCTATTTTAGACAAGATTCACCATATTATGTTTATTTACTTCTAAATTGAATGCATTCACCTTAGTTCTCATTCAAACTCTCCTCCATTTTTATCCTATAATCGATGACTGATTAATATGCTTTCAAACTACCTATCTTGCCTCACATATTCTTTGCAGGTTCACCTTGAAGTTCAGACCTAAAAACCTTATATACAGTCCATTCACTGACTTTTCTATCCAGCATTCAAAACTTCAAACAAATTATATTTATTAACCTTACATGCCTAGCCTAAAATCATTAGATACTAAACCATTCATTTGACTGCTTAAAGTGACAAAGAGAGAGCCCTCTCTGGTCCGAGTAGGGCTAGCTACTTAACCTAAAGTTTTGTTTGTGGTTACCTTCTCCAATCTCATCATCAGCCTTGGGAAGTTGGGGAGAGTGATAACAGGAACTACACAATCCCTATGTTAGTTACTCAACCAGTCACCGGTTACAACCCTAAAAATTGATTTCATGTAACATGTTAGATTAGGTTTTTTTTGGATTGATTTTGTCTCGTCATGAATGGTTTTCAGTTGTAGGTAATCTATCTCATCATGACAGTATGATAATGGATGAAAAGGAGAGGGAGACCATGCTATAAGACACCTATGGAGCTGAAAAAATCAGATGATCATCGGGCGAGTGGACGTAAGAACACAATATTACAATAGAAGACACAACATAAATATCACATTTAAGACTCATTATCTTCAAGTCATAAAGAGGAGGAAGAAGAAGAACATGCACTATATTTCAAGAAGACTAAAGAAAACAACAACAAAAAGTGAATTGAAATTTCCATGTCATTATGAAGTCCATGTCATCAATGTCGTGTCATGTCAAGCCATGAGTCATCATGTGCCACATCATTTGTGGATTATGTAAATTCTATATTTGAAATTTTAATGTAAAGTGGAAGTCCAAGAGTCATCCATGTAATGTGAAAAGATGTGGGAGTCGAAAGGTATTAGAGAAGTCAAAATGTCATGAGGGTAGTCCAAAAGTCACAAGGGAGGTGAACGATCAACCCATTTGTTATATATACACCCTAATTTTTAAGTCAAAGTACTTTTCACCTTGGTTCCTCCTACGAGGCATTGGAGAGGAAGATAGTTTTTTTTGAGGAGCAAGTGACTGCTCTAATGCTCCACTATTGGGGCTAGTGGTGTCCACTATCTTGATTTATCTTGGAACTTTTACTTAATTTAGAAGCTCATTGAGCCAACACACTTTCGTGCATATTTCATGAATATTGTAAGGATATTCTTTAAATGTTTGTGATGTATTTTTCGTTCATATGTACGAAGTTAATTGAACTAGTTTGGTGGCTTTAGTACTTATTTTTTTGAAGGTGTGTTGTATTTTCTTTAACAATCGTTGCTTCCTTGTGAACTATTTCATTGGTTTATCAATGCTTCATTCATATGTATATTCCTGTGTGCATTTTCTATATTAGTAATATTACTTTTCTTTAAAAGGCCCACTTTTCTCTTCCCTTTCGGTAGAAGGACCTTGATATTATTTGTAGCTGAAAATTTCACAAGGCATAATCACTTGTTGATGTGAGATTACCTCTGCATTACTCTCTTGTGTTGAAATTTGTAACCATGGAAAATTCATATGTTTATATGGCAATCAGGATGATATCCCGGATGGGGCTCCTATTCCAAACAATGTGAGGTCTAATTGGGACTTCACATCGGGGAGACCCCCTTGGTTGACATATTTCTATCACCCGTCAACACATTATTGTAAGTGAAATGATAGAAGTAATTTAAAATGCGCAGTTGTGTAATTTTATATCATTATTGATGCTCCCATGCATGTTTGAGTGACCCATTATTCTACACATTTGATGAACATAAGGAAGTCCCAATGATAAAGGTTATTTTACCTATGTACGATTTAATTGGCATATGAATTTGGAGATGGTGATCCACTAAATGTTTTTTGATCCAACAATATCAACCCTCCTTTAAGGAAAATGTCTGATAATTTCAAGCTTTATGGTCTGATTGTAGCTTCGTTGAAACCTTGTACATATAAGGAGATGCATAAGTGTAGTCCTGACGAATTCTTATAAATAAAGAAATCTTTACCTATGTAAACATAAATGGAGAAATTTTGATAACAGGGTTGAGATAAACTTTGCGAAATTGTCTAACAAAAAATGCCACAATTCATAATGTGTTCATGAAAAATGAGGGAGAGGATAAAGAACAACAGGAAGGTATAAACCATAGCCTTCAATGATATCTAGGAAATTCATGCAACATAAATGACTATTAAAGTCTTGAAAAGTAAGGGGGGCAGCAAATTTAAGTTTAGAGGGTGATATTTTCGAGGAGTGTTGTAGCAGCTACAACAATTAGTGAACCATTAGTAGAATCCAACATCTATTCCTTTGTCCCTTTAAACGATAGAGTCTTAAAAATAATTTTAGGAAGTATTGAATTGATACTATGGGTACCACTTTGAATTACATGACCATTATTAGATGTGTAATTCGTCTATCCCATAGTTAGGTCCTATTCATATTTACACACTACCTAAAAAGTTCATATGTGTAAGTTTTTGATGATAACATGGATAACATAACATATGGTTTATAGTGTTTATAATTTTAAAATGATTTTATGGTGTTTCTCCACTACCAATGAGCATCCATAGCCCTGACGGAGTCACTCATAAATCACAAGTATTGCTTCACTGCTAGCAAGTGCCCATAGCCTTGTAGAAGTCCTTGCTTCACCTCTCTGCCAAGGTAGCCTTTCTCATTCCTTTACCATTTTTTTTTGCATGCAATTGGAATTATTTATTGGGGTGTTCATTATGCCAGGTTGGATGACAAATCTTAATTTAATTTGAAGAGAGGTTTTTTATTATTTTATAAAAACTAAAGATTGTCTGATTTAGGTTTTCCCTCATGCCATATCTACACATCACATCTCCAATTGACAGGTGGACAGTTCAGGTTATATATTTAGGTTATCTGAACTTATTAGAGTTCCCCACGAGAATAAACTCATATTTTCCTTATTAATAATTCAAACTCATGAACAAATATTCAAGATGTGGTTTAAATACTAGGGTCTATAGTGACTTCCATATGGAGTGGAAAGAACAACCACACACAAACCTTATGGAATTTCATCATTAGGGAAAGGCGAGTAAAGAAACTCTTTAGGGTTCTATTTATGCACAAGCATGAAATAGAATGAAGTGATTCAAAGAAATAAGGATAAATGAAAAAGTTAAATGCAAATGCAATGCAATGAAGCAGAAAAAATGATGTAGGAGATTTGAGCTAAATGCAATGAAATACAATGTAGGTTATTAGTGAAATAGGTAATGAAATGAGAAATGCATTGCAGATAAAGGATGCTAATTGAAAAGCAGATGATCAATGCAACAAATACTGAATGCAATGTGAAGGAAAGAAATTATAAATGAAATATATATGCACAGTGCAACGAATAAAACAAAAGCTACATGCAATTAAAAATAAAATCAATGATGGAAAGCGAAATGAAAAGATAAAAGAGCAGTGCAACAAGCAAAGAATGAACTGAAATACAATAGAAAACATATGCAAAGTGTGAAACTAGCTATGAAAGAAAAATACATGCATAAATACTCTATTAGAAAATAAACTAAGAATTAACCTCAACCTAAAACTAATTTAATTGAAAAGGAGATCGAGATCATGTGAAAACAAAATTGTAGTGGATCCATTTGAGTTTCTCTCGACCTACAAACACATAGATGTTAGTGATGAGTACCAATATGAAGCAATTCATAAAAACAAAGATATTTAAATTTGCAACATGCACAAGATATTTAAGGTCTCGCTTGTTGGAAGAAGAGTTTTCTAGAAAGGATTGTTCTAACCAAGCCGTGATTCTATCTTGATATACAAAGTGATAAACATGAAAACCTTGGAAACCTACCACATATGTGCATTCATTCACATTTTAATTCATATCGAGTGTTATCACTCGGAAATTTCCTCTTAGACGTGAAAGAGAAATTCCTAAGGTAAGCTTTTCAAACCAATCTTGTAGATTGAAGGCTAGCCCCTTCAATATAGAGAGGGCTCTCTCTAACAACCTAATCACTAGGCTTAGAAAATGGTTGTGTCTTCAATCAATGGCTAGATCTTCAGTAGGGTTTTTGGATCTTTAGTAGGGTTGGGTTGAAACAAGTAATCTATTGGGAAATGGAGTCAACCAATTAGGTTTCAGAGGTAGATACCAAGATATCAAATTATGAATCAATAGGGACAGAGGTAGGGTAGATGGTAGACTATAGACATGTCAAACAATTTATGAATGGTAGTAGAAAAAGAAAGCAATCCACTATAACAAGTAATGAAACATGAATCCTTAAAGCTTTAGGAGAAATAATGTAGACCAAATATTTACCAATGAATTATGTCATATAATCTCATTTAAGCATCAAAATATAGAATCTAAATGACATCACATAGAAAGGAAACAGTCATAGTAGAAGAACTGACTAAGCATGCCATCACAGGAATCTCTGCGTCACGAACATAATATCCTAGTCCTCTTGGTACTTAAAAGCCAACAAATTGATCACACACAACAAAAAATACTATTTGTGTTTCCAAAATCCAACCTTTTTCCTCCTTTCTGATGTATTATATAAGAAAAATACATAAATCTAAGATCCACAATGCTTGGGAAATTATAAATTATAATAACCATAAAGATCCAAAAGAAATGGATTTGAAAAACCTCTTCACCCATATTTAGTCTGATCCCCAAGTTGAATTTGATGAGGTGGCCTTCATTTGTTGACTTGGAATTTTTATAGGAAACAAAACTTTGAAAATTTGGTAAATTTATGAAAAATAGGCTTCAAAGAGGCACTCAGATCTCCCAAACCGTGATAGTTATGTAAAAATTAAACGAGTTTTTTAAAATCAGATCATTCCCCACAAACACCTATTTCATATTTGTAAAAATCATCTTAATATTCTTGGAAACCGCAGCCAAAGTGGATGACTAAAACATAAAATAATTAAATATTTAAATCCTGAAAAATATGATGTAAATATTTCTTAATATATTTCAAACCATGCTAGATGGGTAAAAATTGAGATTTCTTTAAATTTTTATGTTACCAACAAAAATTTCTTTTTGTTTTTACAAATTCATCTACATATGTTCGGAAACTGCATTTGAAAATAGTGCCTAAAACAGGAGAATAACATAATTACAAAATTTGGAAAAGTAGGCCTCAAAGATTCTTCTTTAATTTCCAAACCATGATGTCTGGGTAAAATCATAAGGTAATTTTTGTAAATCATCCCATTTCAAACAAAACCATCTTCTTCTTTTTTAAATTCATCACCACCTGTTTGAAATATGTTTCTAAACATAGTGACTAAAACAAGAAAAATGTGGGAAACTGTCATTTTAGGGTTTAATTTAAAATCCCTCTCTTAGGCTTGAAAATTTTCCAAATGTCTTATCAAGGTTTAAAAATGGTAAATATTCTTGAAAAATGGTTTGGGAACTTGAAAAGCAGTTTGGAAACTTGTATTTTCAAAATTTTGTAGCGCGCTAAGAAATATTTTCGCAACGCTAGTTGTAGGCATTCGATAGAATCTAATTACTACAAAACTTATGGAAAGCTTATATATAACTTAAATAAGCTCTTTTGAAATATTTCTAATATTTATGTCACCCCTTTCGCAATGAAATGATAATCATAACCTTTGCACCTTTAGGAAAGATAGAAACTTGGTGCTAACACCGAGCACAAGACAAATCATAGGGTGCTCACTTAAAGAATATTTTAATAGAAAGGGCCCTTCTAACCAATAAAAAATGATGTCTTCATATTCAATATGATTTTCCTAGAAACCTTGTAAATATTTCAATGATGATTCTCCATTCAGTCAAGCATAGTTATGGGGATAATCTTGTGGGGAAACCCTAACCGGATCTAGTTCAGGGATCTTGTCAAGATCATGAGGACCTAACATAAACATCAGCAAGAACTAAAGTGCCTCATATTCCTGACAAGTCTGTAAACCTTCTAACATTGAATGATCAAGTATGGGTGGCTTGGTATGATTAACAAGTGTATGCAAGCAACCATCATCAAATGTATTGGTGTGATTGTTATTAACAAGAAAACAACTGTTATAACCACTTATTTGATTTAATGCTCGGATTTTCTTGGGAAAATCATTAAAAACACAACATTATTCATTGACAAAGAATGAGGATGAATCAATAGGAGATATTTCATTAATGGTTTGAGTTGTAGAATCTTCCTCCTCACATGTTGAGGACTAGAAATCAAAAGGAATATGAGAAATAAATTCATTTTTTTCCTATTCTAAATGTAAGGCATCAAAACCTTGTATATGATTACAACATAGCCCAGAAAAATGAGATTATAGATAATTTAAAATTATTGTTGGTGTAAAATATTTAATAAACAAATGAGGGTACAAGGAGTAGTGAGTAGAGGTTGAAAGAAGATGAAAAGGCTCTCATGAAGAAAACTCAATTCCCATCGAATATGATTTCAAATACTGATCTTGCACATGCATATCTACTTGATAAATCGATTGATCAACATAGATTTTATTCTCTATACAATCATTTTAACATTCACTTTCACCCAAGACATTGTCTTGGTCATGGCAGGTATGTGAAGATAAGAGCAAATCATGAGGAGACATAATATTAACCGTAAAACAGTTTAAATTTTACCAAAATGATAATTAAGAGATGATTTATGGATGTAATTTTTAACTTTTCCTACTTATGAGGAATTTATAACATTGTGTAAAGTAAGACACATTTTCTCCTTTTCATGTGAAATTTCTTGATTACTTGATTCATGAATAACCAAGACTTCATAATTTGAATGAGAACTTAGTTCATTGGGTAATGAAGATGGAAGAGGATGAGAGATAATGAAGGTGACAATTTCCCCCCTCTGAGGCCCAAGTTTATCCTCGACTCACATTTGAAAAAGAGGCAAAAGTTGGTACAAAAAAAGTAGTTACACAATTAGGATGATTGATATATTGCAGATTGTTAAAATCAACTTTTGATTGATTATCAACAATCAATTTAGATTTAGAGAGGTAAGCCAAATGTTTTAAATTTTTTTACAAATGATTCCATTAATCCACATCTCTCTTAGGAAATATATAACAAAGGTTGAGAAATATGTTAACAAAATATTTCAATGATTCATTTGATTTTATTATCAGTTCATTGATCTTATTAAATAAGTTTTAACAATTATACCTGTCAAAAGCATATTAAAACTCATCAATGAATTGGTCCAATGAATGAATATATGTGGACGACAATGTTTCACACCATGCTTTGGCACAACCTTCAAGTGTAAAAGAAAAAATTATACAAATTCCATCTTGACAATCCACATCATTAGAATTTTTTTTTTGAAGAAATTGAAGCATATGTTCAGATGCAGGGGTCTCACCCTCGCCATCAAAATTATTTGCAGACAAGAGGTCAACCATCTTGATGGGGATTTCGATGTTTACATTTCCAGGAAAAACAAACCCAAATAGAGATTTGGGAAGGAGCCATTTAATATCAAAATTTAAAACAAAACTCTACAGGGTTAGATTGTCGTCTACCCTCCTTCTAGCAACAAATATGTTGCTAGGAAAAAATATACCACCAACAATAAGGGAATATCCCCAATGAAAAGTCCTAATTATACCTCACACTAATTGGGATAGGAGTCCTATTCGGTATGTGGGCCTGACTACCACCATGTTTTTTTTCCTCTTGGCTTTGAAATGTAGAGATGTAACATGAGAGTAAGTAGGAAATTCCAAGAGAGTGAGGACGAAATCAACCCACAATTGATAACTTGCAGAAAAATATACAATAATTATACAAAAAAATAATGAATATGTCTCAAGAAGAGTTAGTGAGTTAAAACCATCTGATATGTACACAAATAAGGAAGTACTAGAGGTTAATTGAAAATTAGCTCACAATAGGATACTAGCATTATCATGGGATGAGAGAGAAAATATTCAAAGAAAACACACGAGTGATAAGCTATGAATAAGTTCATCCACGTATAACGCAAATGAAAAGACACGTGCACAAATTATTGGAGTATTAGCTAGGCATTGCAACCAGCAAAGGAATGCATGGGAATCAATGCAAATTGTAGAACTTATTATTTAAAATGTTGCAAATCCAAGTACTTGGGGCACAAGCCCATCAAAATCCAATAGTGGAATGAGGGCTGCTCATATCATCTCCAAGACAAGATTCTTGCCTCACCACAACTTATTCTACAACCACCAAATTCAAAAGTGCTCAAATACGTAAGTACTAACAATTATATCTTTGTTAAAAGAACTCAAATACCAAAATCTCATACTTAGAGGAATGAGGATACATTTATACAAATGGAGAAGTGACCTTTCACCCTCCATGACTCTACAAATGCCTCGTGACTTGTTCGACTCCCATATGTTTTTCATATTTATAATGCATTTTGCATGAAATTATCATTTTTTATTACCATAAATATCACAAAAATATTACAATATGATAAAAGAATGCAATGGAATTTGAGGTTGCAGTGCGTAAATTTATAGTGTTAGCAACCACCTCAATAGTTTCAACCCTAAAAGTACATAACAAATTATCAGGAGACAATATGGAAATTTTTCAACATAAAAATATATGAAAACATGATAATAAGTATCCCTCCCTCTATCATGAATGAGATTTTCGTTGGTGTTATTGATGTCATTAATAAATCCTAAAAAATGATGCACCCTGTAATTGATGAAGCAAACAAAAAATAGACCTGTCAGAAACAACTGACAAACATAATGAATGTATCCCCATATAGGTATCCCAATTCTCTTTTGGATTAACACAACTATTTCACAAATCTCATGTGAGAATATAGTTTTAGACAACATGCCTGTATTGTTTCTAAACAACTTTTAAGTGGTGTATCCTCCTTGTGCATTTCGACAAAGAACTTCAAGTTTTCTTCATTCTACCCATTATTCTCATGTTATTTGTTTTTCCCAAGCTTCAAATAATATGCTAGTATATTTAAAAATTTTCCCATTTGCAAGAATATGAAGACACAATGTTTTATCTTTTGTAGCTTATTCAACAATTTGTCTAAAAAAACTATCTTGTGAATGCTTAAAATAATGCATTGAACTTTGTTTCTATCATTCATGTCGGTCTCTCCACCATAGCCCTAATCCACACTCATGAATAGAAATGGATGTTTACAACATTTCTTCAATTTGACAATAACATTTAATAGTGACACCTAATTTCCACACACTCCCTTATTTAAATAAATAAAGTTCTGCTCCAAAATCCATTTGTAATATTGTTTCCAAAGAGGATACATCTCAACTCTTAAAATGTGTTCCATCTTTGGTAGTAGATATTTATCACATATTTGATGAATCTTTAGAGCATATGAGGTCTAAGCTCTTTATGTAGATCAACAATTTCATTCCCATTGGTTGAGCTCAAGTTCTTTTATTTCTTCACAAAACCATATTTATTCCTGAACTTGTCTTGAGGAAGAAAATACAGTCGAGCCCACAAATCTTCAAAAATAATCTACAAAGGTGTCCCAGTAATCAAAAACTTATTTTGGTACCGAATTCACACAGATAAGTGTAAAGTTAGGCTTCACTATCCTCCAATCAATGTGCTTCATTGACCTTGAAATAAATCCACTTGATCTTTGAAATAATGGCCATGTCTGTCAACAAAATATGATATGTGGTTAATAATGTGTTGAGTTTAATAATTTGGCTAGTCTTCTTATTCGTACAAAATTCATACTCCTAGAAAACCTACATAACATCCATCGTTCACTCATGCATAGCAAGAAAATGGTGAATTTTTCAACAATAGAGAATGTAGCCTCCAAAGACCGTTTTACTACGTAATAATCAGTCGCGTGTGGGGTTAGGGTTAGATATTGGGCATTACAAACTATTGTTGAAAACCTAACAATTGTGGTACTAGGCCCGAGTGTATGTTATTTCATAACTTCCAACCCAATTTCATGCCAAATAGCATTCTATATTACGATCATGAATGTTATTATCTTTTAGGATGGGGTGGATGAGTAACGATGCCATATGTTTCATTTTGCTACTGCAACTATGCATCATTGTGTAGATGTGAATTTAATTTAGGTAAGATGACACAACCCCAAATATTTTTTTTTGTATGGATCTTATATGCATTCCCTAACTGGAGGAATCTTTTTGGGTGACAGTTACGTTACATATACTTTAATTGTATGAATATTAGGAGGATAATCACCAGTGCAAGCTCCATTGGTGTACCAAAAACAACACTGGTGTTATGTATATAATATTTTATCATCAATGGCAACACTTTCTATAGATTGGTTGTGAGTTTCACTCACTACATCCTTCAATTTGATCAAGTTTCCCATGAATGGAGGCATCAAACCAAAACCCTATATTTCATATTTGTCATGCAAAACCTTATTATTCCCATAATTTTTCCTTTGAATGTCATAAAATATATCAGAAGTATCGTACAGTGAATATCAATTATTATCCTGAAACTTTCCATTGTATATTGCTTGATAGAAAAAGAGCTTGTAGCTTTGTTATGCAGAATTATGAATTACGGATAACATTCCCTAAATTTGATGCTATGCATTTAGAACAACAGATCAAATACTTTGCAGACAATTTTCCTAAGAATAAATAGACACAGAAAAATGGAGAATCTTACTTGGAGTCCAAGCGATTCCTATTCTCCTTCTGTCGCTCTTGTTGTAGCTTCCAATCCAAATTTTATCGCCAGAATAGTTCCTGCAAGTATGAACACTAAACAAAAAAGAGATTGAAATATACAAATGACTATTTATCTTAATTAGTTAAATCAATGAAACATGAAACATATACATTAGCTAGGAATCCATAATATGAAAGATAAAAGCTTATACAAATACATATATGGGAAAATGAGTAGCAATCTTTATTAATGGATAGAAGGGGGAGGTTACAACCAGTGATTGATTTGATGTTACCAACTCCAGCATCATCCCAACCTCATCACAATGAACATATCTCTAGCAGCATATCACTCAAATCAAATACTCAATTGAGAATTCAACATCATTTCTTTACCAAATTTCTTCGTTCTCAAGCACTAGGATCTGTGCTCAATTTATAGATCAGCTAAAGGTAGTTTCACAATCAATGAATTTATAATAATATACAAGAAATGTTCCCAAGCTCAAAGGTGTTATATGGACACATGGATTCGAAGTTTGACACATATGGACTCTTCTAGAAGGCATTGGCCATGTGGAGATTCTAGAACAACGAGAATTTCACTCCCATTTGACCAACACACTCTTGAATGTCGGGAAGTGCTTTGCAGAGCACCCTTGAATGGAGGTAACCGCATATGCAAAGCAATTAGTCCCTTGAGAGGCTGCGTTGGTGAGCTCATAGGTGATATAACATGTACTTCAAATCTTGGAAACCTTGAAATGGAATTCATGGATGCTTTGTTCTTTTTCTTTGTCTTAGGGCATGTAGAACCTAAAATGATAGGGGATGATAGACCCTATTCATTGGTTTTGGGGATGATATCCAGTTTAACCAGGTCATTGGGAATGGTGCCCAAGTTGACCTATAACAAGCTTGATTGAGAAAAAATTGTCAAATGGATAGCTTTCCAAAATTCAAAGATAAACTAGTTTTCTTTACATATTTTGGAATTAAAGTTTATCTAAAAAACAAAATTGTAAGAACACCTTGCATATACAACATGAATTCCTATCACAATGTCATAACATGACCCACACCTAGGCCTGAAACCTCATAGTAGTTTGAGTCAATAGTATAGTATGAATCATAGTCATAGCAATAGTTCCCCTTGCATAAGTATTTTTTCTCTTTTGTGTAGATGTAGAGGTATATCTCAACGTAAAGGTAGTTCTCCTCAATATGTAAAGGTAGTTCTATATGTAATAATCATTTACGCTTATTCCCCATGAGTGATATATATTTATTTTTAGAGCAAGAGCGTCTTTATATCCTTTCACCTACCTAAATTCAATTTGCCTAATATTGTTTGATATCACACCCTGAATTACTATGCATGCAACATAAACATTTCATTAATGGTATAGTTTTTGGAAGCCTTTGTTGAGAACTCAAATAAGATTATTATTTTTTTTTTTTATAACTCTCTTTTCTTTACAAATATTGAAGTATGAGATTCATTTTCAAGTTGTTGAACTATTTTTTATAAATGAGGCTATCACACTCCATTCATTTATAAATTAAGTGTTAATATTCCATGGATGTTCTAAACTTTCACATTGCCCAAAGTGATGAAATTTTGTTCAGTCATTAGGTCACCCATATTTATCAATTTTTCCCCTCTCAAGGGCTCATTGATAAATAGTAGGACACAATTTCCTTCCCTCATTCACCACCAACTCTAGAACTTATTGGACCCATCGACCGATATCAAATTTCCTTGTGATGTTCCTATAAGCCCTGAATCTATTTTTCACTTGTGCATGTGATCCACGAAGGTCATCTTATAGGCCCTTGGTTTTTTATCCTTATTGAATGAATCTAAATTTACATCCTCCATTATGTCGTCTTTTCAATTCCGACTATTCGTATTCATATTTTGTGATAGTTTCGATTTCTCATAATTTTTTTGACATTTTATTATGTGTGTTTTCATGGTGGGATCATGGTTTCACTAGCGTTTTACCATGCAAGCTCATGTATTCAAACTCTATGTAGGAGCACACTCTGGATATAATCTACATGTGCACCAACACCAATGGAAACCAATAATCATTAGGGGAATTTTGAGGTCTAAAATGGGCCTCCTAAGGAAATTAAAAAATAATAGTGGTATAATAAAATAAGATTTGATTACATCATCAAATTTTAGAGGGAAAAAAGGAGAAAACTATTTTTTCAACTCATATTTTGAACTTATCCCATTAAGGTTTTACTCAAATTTCGAGCAAGAATACTTGTTGGATGCAAAATTTAATTCCCCATCCAAGGAGTACCCATGTTTCATACTTTTGATAGACTCTGCTATATGAAAAATGAGAAATACATGAAAAACGTGATTGTAGTCACGTTTTTCCTGTATTTTTCATTTTTCATGTAGCAGAGTCCATCAAAAGTATGCGACATGGGTACTCCTTGTATGGGGAATTGAATTTTTCATCCAATGAGTACTCTCACTTGAAATTTGGTTAAACTCTTAGGGAGATAACTTGAAAATACGAGTTGAAAAAGTAGTTTTATTATTATATTATTTTTTAATCTTTTTACTTTTTTCCTCCAAAAATGGTGAATCATCCCCCATGGTTGACATCATCATCTTTAATCCTATTAGTTCTCATAAAGTTTATTTTGGTTGCACATTTTTCTTAGGAGGCCCATTTTAGACCTCAAAATTCCCCTAATGAATATGGTAACATCTTGTCTCGTTTCTCAAAAAAATAATGTCAACTTTGTATTTTATGAACCACAACTCAAACACAGTTTGCATACTCTCTCCTTCCATGTAGTGAAATTTGTTACTCTTGTAAAGTGGAGCATGCATAAGAACAATAATTTAAGGTGTTTTCTTTTTGTTAACACGTTGTAACTCAGCCCTTAGCCATACATATTGAGTATTATATATCATAAATGATGAATAGATTGATAGCACAAGAATGTGTGATGACACCCTTTTGATTGAATACCAAATACGTGGCGTGATACCAGATGTCGTCTAAATAACTTAATATCTATGCAAATAAGGCTAAAAGAGATTTTTTTTTTTTTACAATTTTGATCTTAACTCTGTTTCATGATATCATATATTCTAGATCCAAGGTTGATAAGTAGCAATTGACTCAATAAAGTGGACCCATGCATCCCAGCAAATCCCATTATCATATATATTGTTATCAGCATAAGAAATATTCCCAACATAGAGTAGTATTTGTCCATTGATTTTGGGGGAGTTGAAAATGAAAACTCCCTGGTAGAACTCTCATTTCTAATTTTGTAGTAGTATTTGGTGTCATACTCAAGGTAATTAATAAGACAATGATGAATAAACCAATATGTATAGTTAAAGAACATATAGTTCATAACATTTCCTTTTTTCAAAGCTTCTAATTGTGTTCCATAAAACACTTCACTAGATCCAGGGTCTATTGAAGTCACCCAAGAAACTATAATTGATTTCCCTTCATAATCACCTTGTTTTGGAGAATTGTGGCCCATTAGTGTAAAAAATGCTTCATTATCAAGGGGAATGTCAACATATGCCATTTGGGACAACATAAAAGAACTTGTAACTCCAACATTTCTATTACTAGTGTTACGGGCCATTTTGTCACATCTGCCGAAATGGTCCGGACACCATATCAATCGACATCCTTGACACCTTGCAATCATCCATTTACAAAACATTAAGCATGATCTCTTGAAAAATTCCAATTTTTCTGGGTTAATTAGCTCAAAAACCTAGTTTTTGGACCCAACAAACTTTATCTTCTAGAAACTTGAACTATTTAATGTTGCATAGCTGAGCAACTACACTGACTAGTGCATGTCGCCTTCAATGCAGGTGTGATGGTTCTAGAATTTTAGGAAAAATAAAAATTAATTGTGAATATTATATTTCCAAAAGATTTTGTTATCTCTAAATTGGTACTGTTGGGCTGATCCACCAGACAACTTAGATTAACTCTTTCAAACCAACTTTTGACCGAGGATTAGCCTCTTCAGCCTGAGAGGGCTCTCTCAAATTAACTTATGATTTTCTCAATTAAGATTCAGTCAGATGGCTAACTCTGTGATATGTACTTTAATGTATTTGATTGCATGTGAAAAATGTGTAGGGTTCATTACCTTTGGGCTTACGGAGTCAGTGTGAGGAAATTCAATGACAATGGCTCTCCTTGTGGAAGCTGAGGCTTTTAATGTTTCAATGAAAGGACAATACACACACAGGAATATTCAATAACTTAATGTTAAAATGAAGTCATATCATGAAGAACATGAATTCTGAGTAATTCAACATCAAGATATTGGAAACAAAATATTAAGAAACATAAGACATAAGCTCATTGAAACACTCAAAGAATCTCAGGTGAAGTAGAAAATACAGTCACTATATTTGCCGATCTTCAAAAAATTTAAAAGTGGTAGTGTCAAATAACATTCTCATCACCTGAAATGGTATTTACAAATGGTATATATAGGAAGAGAGGCACTAACTCCACCTCTTCTAAAAAGAAGGAAACATTACTCCTCACATTACATATGTGTCATAATGCATTAAAACCTCATCCCTTCAAATTCCAACTGAAATAACAGGTGTAGAATAAAGAAGAGAAGAAATCCGAGCTGAATTGCTGAGTGTGCTGACATGCTGGTCCGTTTTCTACTGATTTGTTTCTTCACGTTTCTGGTTCTTAAATAACCATGTATTATTATTAAATACAACCTCCAATAATTGTTGATATATGGAAGATTTAGAAACTCCAACCTTCCCCATGCTTTTTTGATATCGATGGTGATGGCAGTGGGCATGGGTCTGTTATAAGCTTGAATGGTTACCTCGGATAGTCATTGAATGGACCAATTGTTTTTTGGCTACGCTTCGAGATGAAAGTGGATGGGAGTGCACATGAATGGAATGGTAAGAAGGAGGCGTGGTAGTCGGGGAATGAAGTGAAGAGAGGGAAAAAATGGTGGGAAAGGAGGGAGTTTTTGATAGATTTTAGAGGGGGGTTGAGATGGTTTGTGGTATTGAAAGGGGGGGGTGGGGGAGGGGGGTGCAAAATGATAATAGACTGACACATTAACATGGGGCTAGCGAGAGAAAACCACTTTTTCATATATTTCAATCACAATCGCAGACTAGTGGAGCAGAGTGAATGCATTATCAGGGGAGTAATTTGTGATGCGATATATCTCAATTGCAATATCAAAATCGCAGACTGCTATCACATCGGGAATTGCAATTACAATCGGGGAATCAAAATCGCAAGAGGATATCGAAATCGGGTATCGACGCAGGCAATAAGACATGGTAACAAATAATTTGTGATCTGTGATTTCCATATGACATGGCAGTAAGGCGAGTCCTATTAATATATCACATCGGGGTTCGGAGCGGGAAACACAAGTAATAAAGTAATTTTAAGATTATGATAGTGATAGGCGGTAAGGCGGAAATGTTAACAGGGTAGAAAAAGTGAATGCATTATCTGATCCAGGTGGATATTGGTGGTCACCCACCTATTCCACTTGGGGCTCCACCATTGTCTATTTCAGTTTTTCAGTTTCGGCACAGTTTACTATTTTTAGCAGTTTTTCGGGTCCTAAACTTCCGGAGCCGTTTTGAGGCCCTAAACGACGTTTTTTGGGAAAACGGAGGGCAACATGGGTCCATGGACCAATGTTGCTCGTTCCAAATCTGTAGTCCTCGGATAGATCTTTCTAACGAGGTATGGTACGCGTCAAACAGAGATCGTATGCCAAAGTTACGCCCCTGGGAAGTTGAAACACCAATTTACCCAAACGGGGCCCATAGTTTTGGCGCTTCATCTCCTAGGGTTAGGGTTTTGGCCGTTTAGGATTTCCCATTGTTTCTAAATGATAAATAGGCCCTCGAGCCTCATTGTAACACAGTTCAGAGGCCTGTAGCCGCCACATCTCTTCTCAGAGATAGCTACCAGCGCCCTAGCTAGTTTTATTTCCATTCTGTCTGTAAGCAAATTTCAGTTCTTTGATATTAATGAAATGAAGTGTTATTTCCGCCGCATCTCTGTATTTATGGTTATGTGTTTATTCTGTTGCGTTCCTGCATAAATCCGGATCAGTGGTATCAGAGCGGTCTGCTTTTTCTCGATCCTTCTTTGCATGTCCCAACGAGGTCGGGGTATAAGGAGCTAGGGCTTGATCTGGTGGAACCTTTGCAAGATCAGCCTCGCAAACCTCGACGGACGCCCATGGGGGACGAAAAGAAAGATGAGGGAGCAGGAGATCCTATCAAAATATTGCTCGAGGAGGCCCTCGAAAAACAAAGGAACGCGATGATGGATAACTTTGCTCGGATCCTTCAACGGCTACCCACCTACAAGCAAGATTCTGTGATCCAAAGAACAGCCTCCGGAGGCGCGACTCCTTTTAAGGTACAAGTAAATTTTGACATTCCCATATTTGAGGGTCAAATAGACGCAGATGCCATAGATAGATGGTTGAATCTGTTAGAAGGATATTTCTCGGTTCATGACTTTTCAGACCGGAGAAGATTATTTTTGCACTCCTCAAAGCTACCCCCCATGTTAAGGACTGGTGGGAAACCTACTGTGAGAACAAGGACCAGACAGAACCCTCTCTGTTCTCGGCCGTACCAACTTGGAATTCTTTCCAAGACGCCGTCAAGGAACAGTACTATCCCATGGGGAGCTATGAGGACAAGTACATACAATGGACCACGCTGCGACAACAAAGGGATCAAGATGTGCATGAGCTGACGAATCTGTTCCATACCCCGCGCACAAAGTTGGGTATCAAAGATTCAGAGAAACATCTGGTGCTAAAGTATCGCAGCTGTCTGCACAAATACATTCAGGAGGAAATGGAGTTCCTTGACATCTCCTCGCTTGGTACGGCATACCGGTATGCCGCCAAGATTGAGCAGAAATTCAAGCAGAAGAAGCGAGACTTTGGATCTGCGAATCAAAAGCAAGGGAAAGGTGCTTCCAAACCGCAAAACAAAGGACAGAGCCAAGGCATGGCGGCTAAAGACAACTCATCGAAGCCACAAGAAAAGAACAGCACCGCAAAGTCAAAGAAGGACACGGGAAAGTGGTGTGAGTTCCATAAGAGCTCCACTCACAACACAAGTGAGTGTCGGGCCAAGCAGTCGCTAGTAGCCGAGATGAGGGCTTCTGAGTCAGATGCATGCTCTGACTCCGAATCAGAACCTGAAAAGGGGAATGAAAAAGGGAAACAGATTATTGATGCGGAGCCCAACGCCACCGTTGCCACTACAAAGGTCCAGAAGGAGGAACCGGAAGATCCAGAGGAGGAGGAACGTCTCTTCCACTCCCAGATGTGGGTAAAGGGCTCCCCTGTACAGTCCATTGTCGACAATGGGAGCCAAAAGAACCTCATTTCAGCAGACGCCGTGAAGCGGTTGGGCTTGCCGACCACAGCTCACCCACATCCATACACCATCGGGTGGCTTCACCAAGGACGAGATCTCCGCGTCAAAATTTGTCGTCTCCCTACAACATCAAGCCCTTCACCGATGAGGTATTATGTGAGATTGCTCCTCTTGATGTTTGTGATGTATTATTAGTCCAACCATAATTGTGGAAGCGACATGCTCTATATGAGTCCTAGCCTCACACACTTATTTTTACTTTGGGAAATAAGTTGTGGCCAGATACCAGAGGTACCACCTCCTGCCGCTATCTCTTTGGTTACTGCAAAACAATGCAGTAAGCTTATTTCCCAAACCAGGAAATTCGTTTTCCTGATGATCCACCCCCAGGGCAAGAAGAAGACTGTGGCCACGACCTCTAGACAGGGCTCCTCTGCACAACAACAACAAATGGATAAGGTTATGGAGGAGTACGGGGACATATTCACCTCACCCACAGGGGTTCCTCTACACTGTCAGGTCAAGCACCCGATTGATCTGACCCCCGGTGCGCCGCTACCTAATGGACCGATCTATCGGCGCTCTGTTCTCGAGAATGATGAAATCAAGAGGCAGATTCAGGAGCTGTTGCAGAAAGGTCACATCAGACCAAGTTCATCGCCCTGTGGGAGCCCGATCGTGTTGGTACAGAAGAAGGATGGGACGTGGAGACTCTGTATTGACTATCGGGCGCTGAACAAGATCACTGTCCGGAATAGGTACCCAATCCTACGGATTGATGACCTTCTGGACCAACTCAAAGGTGCAAAATATTTCAGCAAGATCGACCTGAAGTCTGGGTATCACCAGGTACCAATTGAACCCTCCGATGTGTGGAAGACTGCCTTCAAAGCCAAGGAAGGCCTTTTCGAATGGCTGGTCATGCCTTTCGGGTTGACGAATGCTCCCGCCACCTTCATGAGGATGATGGATGAAATCTTGCGGCCATTCACCAACTCATTTGTAGTGGTGTACTTGGATGATATTCTGATCTTCAGCCAGACTTGGGAAGAGCACCTTCACCACATCCGACAAGTCCTCCAAACACGGCGGCAACACAAGTTGTGTGCCAATTTGGAGAAGTGCACTTTTGGCATGACCCAGGTTCAATATCTGGGATACATTATTGATGAAAGGGGGGTGCATGTGGATCCAGCCAAGATCCAAGTCATTCGGGATTGGCCAGCCTCAACCACTATAACAGAGCTTCGCAGCTTTCTGGGTCTTGCTAATTTCTATCGGAGGTTCGTGTTGGGATTCTCTCATATCACTTGGCCCTTGAGTCAAGTCACCAAGGGAGGAGCGAGAGCAAATTTTTTTGGTCGGAACCTCAACAGAAGGCGTTCACAGAACTGAAAAACCGCCTCTGTTCTGCCCCAGTGCTCACTTTACCAGACTTGCAACAGCCATTTGAGATCGAGACAGATGCCTCCGACTATGCTATTGGGGCAGTTCTTACTCAACAGGGACATCCAGTGGCATTTCACAGTGAGACATTGTCTGACACAGTTCGCAAGTACCCCACATATGATAAAGAAATGTACTCCATTGTGCAAGCTTGTCGACAATGGAAGCATTACATTTTGGGGAAGGAAACAATCATCCACACATACCATAGGCCCCTGCAGTTCATACAGACACAAGGGAAGTTGCAGAATGATCGCCATCAGAAGTGGTCCACATATCTGCAACAGTTTCATTTGAACATCAAGTACAAGAAGGGTAGCACCAATCATGTTGCATACTGCCTCAGCCGACCACCGATCGTGGCGCTCACCACTGTGCTCAACTCTTGTGGGCACGAGACTTCTGATTGGCCGCTTCTCTATGAAAGTGACCCAGAATTCGGCCAAACTTACAAGGCACTCTTGGGGGGTACGCAAGTTCCAAAATTTCACCTCCAAGATGCACTTTTATGTCACATGGGACACCTTTGTGTTCCTTCAAGCGAGCGTGCCAAGATGATATGGGAAGCACACTACAGTCGAGTCGCTGGGCATTTCGGGGTCGAGAAAACAGTAGCAATCCTGCAGAAGCATTTCTATTGGCCGAACCTTCGAAAGGATGTCGAGAAGCACATCAGATCCTGCACTGCTTGTGCCATTGCCAAACCGACCATCAAGAAGCAAGGCCTATATACTCCTCTACCTACCCCTAGTCGACCTTGGGAATCCATCTCCATGGATTACATGTCGGGCTTGCCTTCTACTAAGCAGAGAAATGACTGTGTTTTTGTGGTCTTCGACAGATTCTCGAAGATGGCCATTATGGCGGCCTGCAAGAAGAATATCACAGCAGAAGCCACTGCTAAACTCTTCTTTGAACGAGTGTGGGTGCACTGTGGGATCCCACAGTCTATCATATCAGATCGGGATAGCAGGTTCCTCAGCACATTTTGGTCCAGCCTCTGGTCGATGTTGGATACCAAGCTCACCAAGTCCACAGCTTTCCATCCCCAAACACATGGCCAGACAGAGGTCGTCAACAGAATGATTGTACACATTCTGCGCATGTACAATTCAAAGCATCCACGCACATGGGACGAGAGCCTCCCTTATGTACAACATAGTTATAATCGGGCTCTCCACAGTTCAATCGGCCATAGCCCCTTTCGGGTGGGCTTGGGATTCCAGCCACTATGTCCCATTGACGTAGCCATGCCATTTGCAGCTGCTCAGGCCAATTCAGCTCATGTCCAGTCTGAAGTTGACAAAGCAAGTAGCTTCATCAAGCGCATTCAACACATCCGCCAACAGGTTCATGATATATTGGACAGAGCCAATGCGAAGTACAAGTAGCGCCATGATCAACACCGGGTGCCACACAACTTCCATGTGGGCGACAAAGTATGGCTACATTTGTAGAAGGAGCGCCTCATTGGACCCCACCGCAAGCTTTGCCCGCTCCGATACGGGCCGTACACCATCACCAAGGCTGTAGAACAATGCATTCGAGCTCAGTATTCCACCATTCCTTGGTCTGCACCCAGTCTTCAATGTGGATGGCCTTCGTCCTTACTTCCCACCTCTACTGGACACCTCGGAAATTGCAGAACAACTCACACCAACTGAGTTAAATCCAGACTGCATGGAATAGGCCACCACAGATTGCATCATGGACATGCAAATCAAGAACACTCGCCAGCAGAAGATCCAACTATGTCGGGTTGTCAAAGCTGGCCAACTCCTGCACCAAGGAAAGTGGTTCACCAGGGACCAAGTTTAGCAGAAATTTCCTCATCTCATGGAGGAACTTAACGCAATGGGGACCATTGCTTCCTAAGGGGGGAGGAATGATCCAGGTGGATATTGGTGGTCACCCGCCTATTCCACTTGGGGCTCCACCATTGTCTATTTCAGTTTTTCAGTTTCGGCACAGTTTACTATTTTTAGCAGTTTTTCGGGTCCTAAACTTCCGGAGCCGTTTTGAGGCCCTAAACGGCGTTTTTTTGGAAAAATGGAGAGCAACATGAGTCCATGGACCGATGTTTCTCATTCCAAATTTGTATTCCTCGGATAGATATTTCTAACGAGGTATGGTACGCGTCAAACGGAGATCGTATGCCAAAGTTACGCCCCTGGGAAGTTGAAACACCAATTTACCCAAACGGGGCCCATAGTTTTGGCGCTTCATCTCCTAGGGTTAGGGTTTTGGCTGTTTAGGGTTTCCCATTGTTTCTAAATGATAAATAGGCCCTCGAGCCTCATTGTAACTCAGTTCAGAGGGTTGTATCCGCCACATCTCTTCTCAGAGATAGCTACCAGCGCCCTAGCTAGTTTTATTTCCATTATGCCTGGAAGCAAATTTCAGTTCTTTGATATTAATGAAATGAAGTGTTATTTCCGCTGCATCTCTGTATTTATGTTTATATGTTTATTCTGTTGCGTTCCTTCATAAATCCGGATCATTATCACAATCACAAATTGGGAGTGGGAAAGTGAATGTGGTAAGGCGAGTGGAACTGTGATTCTGCGATATGCGATAGGTGACGTGGCAGAGCTGCGGATCCTACCAAATATTATATAATAATATCTCATTTGCGAGCAGAGTTTTATATTGTGGTAATGTAATGAGATTTCGCTATTATATATGATATGGATATTAGGGGGTCTTTTTCCTTTGTTTACCATTTTTTCGGAATTTTTAAAACCAAAGGAAAAAAGGTCAGACTTTGAAGTTTTTGGAGGTTTTTCGAGCTCAGAACAATAGAAGATGTGTAATAAAAAAAATGAATGTTATTGGTGACAACAAATTCTAAGGTGGTTTTAACCATTTAGTATTGATTGACATCTCAAATTCCTATCCTATAAGTCTCATTACTTATCCCTAGAGCTTATCCTCCCTCATATGTTGATCTAATTCCTAGATTGGTAAAACCAAAACTACCCTTTTTACCCTATAAATTCACTGCTTCCCATAGAGTTTGGGTTGGATTTTGGAGACTCTTAGTTATGCCCAAATGATGCTACTTTTTACCTAAGGATCCATTACCATCCTTAAGTTGTGATTGAAGGATTGCTTTGTGGCTAAGGAAAGACAAGTTAGGTGGGAGACATCTACATAGTGAAGATTTGTAAAAGGGTTGTAATCTTCTCCTACATCTCATTAATACGAAAATATTTATTTTCCTATACTTATGTCTATTTGATGCATATGTATTTCAATTCCTTCTTGACTCATTGATTACATATATTAATCTATGTTATTTGTATCTTGTAGTTCTTGTTCTTGTTATAATTGTTTTGTAGGTTCCTTTTCTAGCGTTTGGATTTGAAGCTAAAGTTCACAAGCAGGGAGAAGAGAACTTGTTTTGTAATCCAGGAAAGTTTTTTCTCCACAAGTCTTTTGCTTTTGTTGTTTCTAGATCAAGCCACTAGATCAATGGAGTTCACCTTTTTCAGCAGAAGACAAATTTTCATCAAACAACTAGGATGAGAAAACAATATTGTGTGTGAAACCAATAGAAGTCGTAGTTTCCTACTAAAAATTCCTGTAAGTGAAATGGTAGATGCAATTCAAATGCGTAGGTTCAAAATTTTATATCATTATTAATGTTGTTGTACATGTATGAGCGACTCATTATTCTACACATTTGGTGACCATAAGGAAGTCCCAATGGTCAAGATGATATGACCTTTGACTAGTTTAATCTGCATATGCATTTGGAGATGGTGATCTATTAAATGTTTGTTGATCCAGTAGTATCAACCCTTCTTTAAGAACAATACCTGATAATGTCAAGCATTCTGGTCCAATGTTGAAACCCTTTACATATAAGGACATGCATAAGTGTAGTCTTGATGACTTCTTAAAAATAAAGTACCCTTTACATATGTAAACATAAATGGAGAAATCTTGATAACAGGGCTGAGAGATCCTTTGCAAAATTAATTGACTGCAAATTTCACAAATCATAATGTTTTCTTGCAAAATTAGGGCGAGGATGAAGAACAACATGAAGGTATAAATGATGTGCTTTGTGAAAGTATAATCAACTATTATGATAGCTAGGAAATTCATGTAATATAAATTACTATTGGAGTCTTGAAAAGAAGGGGGGTCCAACATTTTAAGTGTAAAGGATGAAATTTTGGGTGGTGTTATAGTGGCTACAACAATTGTCTAGTAATTTTAGCCTATATGACACTGATAATTTTGGTCTCTACGTCCTTGAGAATTTCCACATGTACAACCCATATAAACTCATTTTGCTTGTCGAAATTGATGCTATTTGCTGCCCTTGAAACTTGAATTGTTCATGATCTTCTCTTACTGTCAGTTTGACCTCCACTTTCTCAGCTAAAAGCCAAGTCACTTGTGCCAAATCTATCTGCCTCTCCAACTACCTATTTCCCTCTTTATAATTTATGATCTAATCTGCTAAGTGATGGAGGGTTGAGATATAATCTCCACACTTGAGATCTATAGTCACAATATAATATCTCTGTGACATTTTTAACTTTATAAAATTTGGTCAATAAAGTAAAAAATGTAATTTGTCACTTTATTCCCATTTTCCAAACTTAGTAACTAATTAAATAATTTTGTTGTGAGAGAATTTTGGTGATTCACAACATGTCACTGCACTTGACGAGTGTATAATCACCTACCAAGCTATAGTTTCAACACTCTCTCTTAGCAAGGAAGGTGTTCTACACTAACCCTTATTTATGTCTGAAGAACATAGATATTCCCTTCATCAAAGCCTTGGTGAGGATCTTTGTTACTTACTAATCCGTAGGTGCATACTGTAGATTTAATGCACACAATCTCAAATGAAGTGGTACCTTATATGAATGTGTTTTGAATTTTCATAAAACTATATTGAATTCTCCGAGAGATTGATACAACTCTGATTATCATAGTGAATGATAGTCGATTCCATCTCCTAACCAGATAGTCCCATGAGAAGCTTATGAGTCCAAATTTCCTCACAAGCTACCAAGTCAAAAGCCATGTACTCAACCTCAACAAAACTCATAGCAACTAAATTATGCTGCCTACTGAACCGAGAAATTGATCTTGTTCCCAAGTTGAAACAACCCCAAAAAGTGATTTTTCTATCTACTCTATTGCTTTCCAAATCAACATTGGTTTACCTATCCAACTTCACTCCATCTATTTAAGTATATATCAACCATACTCAAATGTTCCTCAAAGGTATCTTAGCACATACTTTGCAGCCACCCAATAAACTCATTTGGACTCCTACTAGAGTGTGTTAACTGCAAAACATATAATTGGTCTGTTTTTAACAAAATACATGCGAGAGCCAACCAATTATATATATAATTTAGGGTCTACCACTTCTGATTAGAAGAACAAATATTTTTTCGTTTGGTCACTAGTGGCATAGACATAGGTACACTAGTACAAATGGAGTGAAAATAGGACGTGAATTTGTCAGATATTCGACTCACTATTGTCGATGCATTTGATGGCTAAAATGTGTTTAATCATGGAACTTTTTCTGACGACTAGCAGTCAGATATATGCCGTCAATTTCGTGGGTTGGCGTTGGATATCCGACGGTTGACTTGACTCAGAGATTTGCTCGCATCGTAGCTAGTGCGATGAGAATTTTATGGATCTGATGGTTTGTTTCTTCGGTCATGCGTTGGATAACCGACGACATTTTATGATAATTTTCATCAAGATATGCGATGATGTTTAACCATCGTCAAATCCGATGGTAAACTGAACATTAAAAAGAAAAATTAATCCCTCATTTATTATATAAATGCTCGAGGAAACTAACTAAAGTGAGAAAGTGCGGTAATAAATAACAAACACATGCTTTTTTGCAAATCAAGTGACAAAGTGTTGCAATAACTAATAGACACATGCTCTCTTGCAATTAGTGTGTAGGTTCAAAGTCCAATAGTTCCTATTAAAGGATAGTGTTGTCTTGGTTCAATAATTATGCTAATATAATCTTACATATGATCAATAGTCTCAAAGGATTATTAACAAACACTTGAATATGCATATCTCACCATGTACTTATCAATATTAAAGATCAATACATCCTTAGGCTTTGACTTCCCTTGAGGATTATATATGCAATAACCAATTGAAATTCATTTGCTTACTTTGGAATGGTTATAGTTGTTTTCTCGTAATATTTTATTCTTTTTCTCAAAAATATATGTTCACTCTTTCTTGTATAACAACTTAAGAATTGAATCTACTAGTGCTAGAAAGATCCCACGACTGCTAAGAAAGAACTGATAAATATCTGTAAACATCCCATGTTCATTGATTTTGGAGAACAATTTTTTATTCATAAGTGCCAACGAAGATGACAATCCAGGATATCGAGCTATTGAAAATGTTTATTAAACAATATTCCACAAATCCCTCTTTTACGTGATGTGTACTAAAAACAAGACATTGCTAAACCGTAAAATTCAATTATAAATAGTGCACAAATTGGAAAAAAGAAGCAATTGCTTATTATCAATAATAAATATAGATAGAATTTACAAACATTCTCCTCCTCTTGTTTGTGTTATTTCTCCTTCAAGTGTTCTTGAAGGTGTGCAATGTACTCGTCAAATATATCCCTTTGGAAGCCATCATCATTAATGGATCTAAATTTATACACCTAGAAAATTACCCAATGATGGAAATAGTGGGAAATACTACAATCTAGTCATTAAAAAAATTAACTCTTGTGTATAATATTCTTAGTGCTTACTTGTATTCAGGAGCATCTTCAATCAAAGACATGCAATCTTCCCATCTAGAGGAAGAAGTTATATCCTAAAAGGAGCCAACGTATTCAACGAACAAGAAGTAACCAAATACCTATCCAATAATATGATGTCGAGACAAAATATAATTTGGCACTAAAGAATAATAACGAACAAAAAATGTGTGGTACATGGAAATATACTAAATTAGGAACTTGGGGAAAACAACTCTTCATGTGAAAAAGATTGAAATTCAGCTTTACATAATAGAGTAAATATATAAAATCATTTGTGAGTATTTTCCTTTTCTTTGTTTCCTTCTCCTCCTTTTCTCTTTTCCTTTCCATCACTTCTTCAAACACAAGCTGAAAGAAAGATATTGAATGCAACAAATACAAAATATAATCCTAAAACTTGCAGACTTTTACCATTTTTACTCCACATTTTTTCCTAGGAAAACCTTGCAGATAAAGCCAAGGGATTCTTCCAAACATTTGAGGATGGCATGGTAAACCCATTAGAGTAAACAATTGTGCCTTACCAAATCAAACTAGACATTTGTTGGCACATAAATGGCTCAACAACTTTGGTGACAACTAGTTGGGCTAACCCCTTGAAATAAGAAGTTGTCTTCGCATAACATCATGATATGATTAATTTATACTCACCTTATATCAATGACAGTATTTTAGGCAACAAATATATTATGTCTTTTTTATTTATGGTTGGATATATAACTATTACTAACCTTAAGGTTTGATTCATATACTGCAACCAAATCACATGCTTTAGCAATGTAATCTTTGAACTTGTCAAAAGTCCATGCTAATGATATTATGAACTAAAACAAAAACATTGAGAGGTTAGAAATTTGTACCTCAACTTTCCACTTATTATATTATAAGCCCAAATTATATACCTTTCCAATGTTCATGGCATCTTCTATCCTTGCTTTGTAATCGTGATACTACAAAAATATTTTGAAATCAAAGTCAAATTTAAATAAAATGTACCTTGAACATGTAACAACCTTATAACAATAATTAGCTAGCCTAATAGTAAATATAATTAAATTTGTCATTAAATTCCATAATTAAAACAATGAGTGTTTGATAGTTCAATACTCGTTTCTCTATCTCTTTTGCAACATCTTCAAATAATTCTTTAGGCGTTGAACCAGATGTGTTTGACGTAAAAACCAAATAGGTTAGGTAATCCTTAACATATAACGATTGGAATGAAAATATCTTCCAAAATGATTTGAAGTGATATGGATAAGAAGACTATTTAAAAATAGAGTTGATGTGAACGATGCCAAGCAATATTTGAGTGTTACTAAAAGCCTTTAAATGATGTAACAACATCTCATACCTTTCCACAATAATCACATGAGTGAGTCTTGGTTGTAAGAATACCAAGTTCCCTATGTTCCTCCATTGAATTTCAAAATTCATCATGGTTATTATGCTCCTTACGTCGTAATTATTCCTATATTATATAAGGCTTTCTATTACTAGTCTAAAATATATATATTGTAGAACAAAACCATAAAATACAAGACAAAAAATAAATGCCCTAGTTTTGGACTTGCCTTTTGAATCCACCTTTATTCTTATTCTTCTTTGTCTAAATCACATATATACTCCTACCAGTATCAAACCATCAACAATGGTTATAGCAAGAAAAAAAAATTGACAATAAGAAATTAAATTAAGGGTTCACAACCACCTCGAAATTTCCAATTGATCTATCTTATCCAACCGTGAACATATCTCATCATCTTCTAGTTGATCTTGTACTTTTCTCCATTGAGTGTTATCCTGCAAGGAAAAACCAAAACCTTCATTCTTAAATGTTTTAACTTAAAAGCACGAGAAATAACGCTTCACCAAAACATCGACAAGGTGCGTGCCTTTTTGAAAGCATACGACTCTAAATATGCCCGATATTCAATGATATTCATTTTCCACTCTTCTCCTCCGTTGTCTCGTTGTTGAGGTCCAAAAATGTGTTCATCCATTAAAACAAAATATATTTAAGTCAAAAAATAATAAAAATCTAGTGTAGCTTCAGTGCAATAGAAACACCCTAGATAAATATCATAAATCAAATATTTGGAAGTATACATGTCTTCAACATATATACATATTAAAATAATAATACATATTGAAATTTTGTTATTTATTTTTTAGGGCTTCCACATTTTTGGAGCAAGTCCAAATTTGAAGTAACCTTCAGAGGCAATTTTGGTTTCTCTACTCATTCCCTCGTTAGTATATATAACATTCTAATCACTAACATAGTTGACATCATTTAATGATTGTCCAAAATTCAATGTTAAGAAATATATGTCATTCCATGATTCTAAGGATTAAAAATATTGCATAATAATCAACCATGCACCAATTCAAGAAATTTTGAACAATCCATATACTAGCCACTATAATCCAATTAAGAATAAGATTTAAACTAACACAATGAAATGAGATTAAAACTAAACACTACTTATTATATCTAATAAATTTTGAGAGGAAGTGGTTGAGTGATTATCTTAACCATCATCCAATAATAACTTCATGCAAAACAAGTTGAAATTATTACACAAGCTTTATAATAAAACATTTTTTGGCACTCTCAAAGGATAAAATAAATGAAGTGATATAGTAGTTAAAATATTTTTTCTTCTTCCCATAATCTGAACCAAAAACAATATAAACTGATATATAAATATGCTCTAATTTCCCTATCTATTTCTGGTACCTTCTAATACGACATAAGGAAGTCTTCAAAGTTATAGTTAATTATTATTCAATATGTATTTTCTCATATGGTTTATTCCATATCAATATTTAACCCCTCTCCCTAAGCCCACTTTGGCAAGCAAATAAATGTAAATTTTTCTCACAACTACATCTAGATTTGAAAACAATGATAGGGATAGAATATTTTATTGGTCACATTAATGAATATATTAAGTGGTAGTATCAAATAATAAAATACTAATGAAATAAAGTCATAAGTCACATTTATAAATAAGGTTATTGTGAATGATTTCTTGGGTGGTTGGTAAAGTGGGTCATTTTCATCCCACCACCAAGAAACGAATCTCCCAAAAGACATGCTTACCCACCATTACAAGTCTGGCCCACAAAAATAGTATATTTCATAGAGTTGGGGCCAGGTTCAAAGTTTGAGTCCACTCCCCCTCATGGAAACTTAGTCAAATTATTTCTTCCAAGAATTGTGTGACATTCTTTACCTCAATGCAATAAATTGTTATATTGGGAAAGAGGTTGCTTGCATATGTTGATCGGAAACATCCATCATCAATATATTAGATAAATAAGGTTTTAAGGATAATATAGAGTAGAATGGAATCTGAAAAGCTCTTGAAGGCAAGGAAAATCATCATATTGCATAAGGAATTATTAGGAACATACAAATAACACACAATAGGCATCTCACAACAAAATAAAAAAATACAACAAAGATAGCCCATAACCACATAGCTAGTAAATACAAGAATTTCATATTGGAGGAGAGTCATCTGACACTAAGACGTCAAATTTTCTTATATAACATAAGTTTGTATCATGTCATATTGTCAATGAAAGTTAGAATCAAAATTATTCTGCAAGAAGGTGTCACATGCATGAATTCTCAAATTTTATTATCTAACATAATATTTTATCACGTCATATTGTCAACAGAAGTTAGAATCAAAATGATTCTATAAGGAGGTGTCACATGCATGAATTCTCAAACCAATTGCATAAAATAAAAACATCCACTGGCGACAAGTACTGACATGCACGCAGTGGGAATGAAGGTGCATGCCAAGTACTAATTTCATAATTGTATTTGTTGAGTGTCCTTCATTGTAATGCCAATCATAAATCTTGGAAAATATTATTGGTATGGGAGAAAAAAACATACATGTCAACCAAATATACAAAAAATAACAATGTATTGTAAAAGTTGTGACTTTCTACAATTTAATCTGTAGAAAATTTGGTGTAAATGAATGAATTATGGATACACCAGAGATTGGGGATAGGTATAATGTGGACTACTCTTTCCTGTGTTGTAAATATCTCTTAATCAACATTATGTTGATTTATATCATCGTGAAAGCCAACAAATCTAGCATATATCTATGTACTACTACCTAAATTTTTACAAATAGGTTGTTATTTAGACATACATATATAAACTTCACTGACCCGCCCACCCATTTAACTAGTTATTTGAAAAGATGTCTTAACAAAGTAAGTGTGTTCAAACCTTCTGCTCCAATCAATCAGATATCTCTCAAATTGCTCCTCCCTTTCTCTTCCTTGCTTAAAAACATGGAAACTTTCATCATATTCAAAGAGAGTGATGAACTTACTGCTCAAAATAAGTTAAAATTGTTAAGTAAATTCACTCTCAATTATATTGCATCTAATAAAAAGCACAAAAAATAGTTAAGATGCAAAATCAACAAGGGTTGCTACACTCCACAACTGCATAAACAATCAATCAATATATTAATGATCATACCTCCATTGTGTTGTTGAACTAATTTATTTACACTCCTGAAAGAAAAATATAATTGCTACAATTAAATTACAAAAAATTAGTGAATTTTATAACTGGTAACCTTTTTAATCCTTTAATATTCAATTGTAGATGAAAATATAAGCAAGAAAACAGTCTAATTTTAAATTTTCATAAATATATTATAGAAATGTAGCAAGTTTAAACCATTTCAAATAAAGATGCGAGGTTACCTCCAACATAATTACAAAATATTCCCGTGCTCTCTTCTGTCGACTAGGTCATTCTTCAGCCTCATGTTTTTTTCATTATGCAAAATACTACAACAAGAAGATAGTAAAAAATCATTGACCCAAAAATCATACTATACATGACACTAGGGCTCAAGGATATAAGGAAACATGAATTCATACTTCATTGAAAGCTTTCTTACGCTCTCCAAGGGTATAGAGGGATCCATATCTCTTATCATTGATGATTACATGCATTATCTACACAGAGAGATATCACTTTCCTTTAGAACGAGAACACAAGAAAAATTTGGGAGAATTTAGAACATGAAAACAATACATGTTCCTAAGTCCAATCAACTTCTACATGTGTAGATTCTAGAAGTTCCTTAAAATAATTCTTCGCCTCCTAGAAAAGATCAAAACCAGACCTCATAAAATAAGTAAACAATCACAATGATGTACTACAAGACTAGTAAACACTGCAGTTGTTGACATCTAAATAATCAAGTTTATTCCTTCAGGATCATGGAGCCACCAAAGGGTTTTGACATAAAACAAGTGTTGATTCACATATCAAAAAAGACATAGGTAAGATGACACACAAATTTATTGGCATAAATCAGAGGTTCCTCATCAACCGCTTTCTCTTCTGATAGAGGAAATACATTGATATTTCTAGTCGCAGACATCGCTTTATTAGCTTCCTGCAATTAAGAGGAATTTTAAACACAAGGTTAAAATAGATCAAATTATAAGCCAAAACATTCTATAAAATAACACACTCATTTAGCTACCGTACCAAATCAAAACATATGTTGAGAATTATAGCTCATTCAGGAATTTCAGCACGGGTTCAGTGTGAATGTACAATAAGTAATTTTAGATACTTTTGAAAAGTAAAACTATTTTTTAATTCACTTTAGGGAAAAAAAAGGTGAGCCTTATATTTAGTTGTTAACTCTAAAAGGGTGTATCTCTTGCATTTATGATTGACTTAAACTAGGAGTACACTCAAAAAAATATTAGGATCTTGGTCTTGACTAAAAGTACAAATACAGGTCAAGATAGAGGTTTTGAACACACACAGTTGAGGAGTTGATTAAGTCGAGCAACTTAGAGAAAGAGATTAAGGATTCATGCAAAGGAAAATCCAGGTAGTGGTAGAAGCCATACATGGATCCACCCAGTTCTATACAACCATGTAAATCAACTCCATATTGTCATATGGAAGTCCATTTAGTTATACTCTACATACATTTGGTCATATGGAAATATCAATCATACAGTCTATGCAGAAGGCCATGGTTCTCAGGTATGTCATTCCACTCAGATCAGGTGATTTCAATGGCAGTGTAGTACTCATTGTTTCTTATTTTTTTTGCACCTTGTGGAGGTTTCCTTGTAAGCTTTTTTAAGAATGAAAAAGTGGTTTTGAGGAAGTAATTACCCCTGTATGTGTGAAATTGATTTTATTCTTTCCAATATATAACTTTTCCAGCTATTGTGTGATGGATGCTATTGTCTGAATTCAATTTCAACATTAATTAAATTAAAAAAGTACTTGTTTAATTGAGATCATAAGGACATTATTCACCTAGGGCTGTAATTTTTACAACATAAGGTATGATTTTTAGCCAAAAGGAAAGAATATAATGAAATCAAAGTAACCTAAAAAAACTGGATTATATATTATTAGCATATCATTCAAGGCTAATCACTAAATTATATCTTGCTAGTAAAAAAATAATCATACGCATTCATCCAATAGAAGAATACAATAATGCTAATTTGTTGCCCGCAAACTTTTTCAAATTGAAAAAAGAGTATTTATCAGTGAACCAATGTTATTGGAATATGTCAGTCTTGATCAGCCTAGAAGGTTTACACTTGAACCAGAGTTGTTGAACTAGATTTGACCAAATCCACAAGGTTTTGCAATCAGTCCCCACGAACCTACACCATACCAGCACACAAGGACCCATTGAAAACTAAAAAAATGTAAACCCTAAACGTTTTTTCAATTAATTAATGATGCCCGCCTTTAATTTGCCTCAAACCCTCTCCGTTGATCCTTTGTGAGCTTGTGAGGACTTAGTAATTGCGAAAATAACATTCTATTGGAATTATTGGTGAAAGTAGTTCGGTGGCCAGTGCCATCATTTGCAAAAAGTTGCAATACAAATCTTGATCCAGAAATGAAATTCTTCTCATTGTGAAAAAGGATAGTGATCCCACCTCAAATTATGTTGTGGAGAGTCATCCAACATCATTTGAAAACAAATACACATGTTGGAAAACATTGGACCCAATTCCCTTGCCACGATATCCAAACATCAATATTTTCCATTTGAATCAAGTTACCACATGTTAGCGTTCTGTAATTTGCAAGAGATTGTGAGAAATAATCACATAGGCCAACATCAAATCAACTTTGGAAACTGGGATCTAGCCATGCCAGCTTTAGAGAGGGCTCTCTCTATAAGATTTATCTTTGTTTGGATAAGTGTTAGGCTAGTTATGATAAAACCTGGGGTTTTGAGTTTGTTTTTAATTTTGGAAGATTGATTGTATTAAATTTATTAATATCTATTGGGAAATGGAGTCAAAATATCACTGGATGGTTGCATCAAATTTTCACAGAGTAAACACAGGGAAACCTAGGAGTATTTACTGGATCTTTCAAATTATAAATGGATTATGACAGAAATATGAATAAATTCAGCAGAACTAAAGAGAAATTAAGAATGATTTAGTCTAGCCTTCAGTGGAAAACATTGTGATTGCAAAGGCAGCCAAAATAAGGTACTCAACAGTAAATTCTATTCATCAAGATTTCTGCTTTACAATTGGAATTCAGATGATTACAATGAAAGATGAAAATGAAAAAAAATAACAGAAGAAACACATCACCATTATTTAAGCCACAAGAATACTGTGAATGGTCTGATTATTATTGATGCTCCAGTGCTTTGGAAAAGCTTACAGTACTCCAAAAGACAGTAATAGTTATGATCTCAATCAATCGACCTTTGATACTTCCAAAACTAAAGTATTTATACAAAAAATTACAATCATACTGTCTCTAACAGACTTGGACTAAAAAACTCTAACTATACAAAATTATAGCTTCGATGGAATGTGTTGTGCAAAGCAGGTGCTAATGTAGTGGGATAGTTAGGACGTGGACCACTATTTACTAATGTGCTGGCAGACTAAATGTTGTGCTGGTGAATGAACTGTTTAATGAATGGAGTGTTGAACGGCTTTTGTTGTCTGACTCGACCTTTTTGTCTTTTTGTCACCTGAAATCCTTTTTTCTTGTTAAAACCCTTTTGTAAACAAAACAGCGTGAAAAACCAATATATCGGACTTGAAATCTTTTAAATTTCAATTATGAAGCCACATCACATCCACACACTTCGCAATATTTAGAGTTTAAGTTTATGAATAATGTTATCGATGATGCGATGCGAAGTGGGAGTTGAGGTGGAGGGCAAGTGGGACCAGACCGCATCGCAAATCACACATTTTAAAGTTTAGCTGTAAGTGGGGAAGTAAACTCTAAATCCTTCGAAGTGCGATGCATAGGGAGGGCGGAGTGATGTGGCAGGTAATGTGGGATTAGAATGCATCACAAATCGCAAACTTTAAGTTTTAGCTATAAGTGCGAGGGTTAAATTCTAAAACTTGCGAAGTGCGGGGAGAGGGACCCACTGCAATCAATGGAGTTTATAAATTGACGAATGTTTTATATGGTTTCATATGATATGTGATATGATTGCAAACAGATGTGAAGTGGGGGGAGGAACTGCTATGGTGGGGCTAACTGTCACATTGCAAGTTAAGGAAAATATATTGCAGGCACTTCAAAGGTAAGTTAAAACAAATGTGATACGATAAATCGCAAATCGGAAATTGCAGGTTTTAAATGTTAGTTGCGATGGGAAAAGGTTTAAAATATGCGATCTGTGATGGATGGTGGGGAAGAAAAGGTGACGTGGAGGGATGGCCCACTTTAATTGCAATCGGGGAATAGGAAGCAGGAGTAAAAAATGATATAGCGGTGAAAGATAAAGTGGAATATAAAGCGGAAAAAGGCGGAAAAGGTAAATTTGAATGTTTTCAAAGGAAAATGAAATTAAAGGGAAGTGTGGTGGGTAAAATGGGTCCCACTTCATCATATATTGTCCTTCGAAAGTTTTTTAGGAGACGACAATCAAAGGTTTTTTGGTATTTGGCCTACGGGAAAAGTGATTTCGAATGTGCGGGATTATAATGAAATGTATGGAAATATATGAACAGGGAAGGAAATGTAAATAAAGGGAATTGAATGAAATAAAAGTATGGGGGGATATATGCTATGGTTTAAAACTTTAGGATATAAGTTAATAATCATAATTTAAACCATACAAATAAATTTTCCATAGGCGGATTTAGACTAACAGTCAATCAAAACATTTAAAACAGAATAAAGTTGTTCTTTTTCTTTCTTGCTTCCGTAACATTTTATTTTTCCTCCTTTTTTTAGAGCATATAACACCTAACATTTTATTTTGCCTTCATTATTTAGAACATTTACCACCTAACATTTTATTGACGTGGATGCCTATAAAAATAATAATCTTCCTAACATTTTCAACTTTATCATTCTTTTGCATCCATATCCTACCTTATCATTTTGAAATTTATTCAACTACTTATGCTAACTTATCAAAAACAAATGATGTTACAACATCTCCCTTGGTTCAGATTAAACTATTGAACCAATTTTATTTTCTACCTAACTAATTAATTTGTCAAGATTAATCAGTTTGAAAAATTATTTTTCACTACCTATTGACAAGCAATTTAAACCTAATTCAATCATGCTTAAACTATATGATTGAATTTTATTGAACTATTGTGGCATTTTAAACAAGTTGCACACAATTGATTCTCAGAAATAAGCTAAACTAGGAGTAGTGGCATTTGGATGTGCAACACTTTTAGAATTTATTGTTTTTCTTCTTTTTGATGGGGTTCGCATCTTATATATATATATTTTTTTATAAAATATACCCTCTTTTGATTTTTTATGTTATTTCCTTCTTCTTTTTTTGAAAATTATTTGCAGATTGGAAATCATTTTACGAAATAAATTTTACAGATATAATAAACTTGGTCACCTTGAGATCCTATGAAATATAGGACCCTATCAGTGTCTCCAATTGGGGATGGCACTTCCATGCATTGAAGTGTCAAGAACCTACGATCAGTAGCCTTATCCATATGCACATCTGAGCAATCTGCAATCTGATTCCTTTCTGTTTCAAATATTATGATGAACTATTGACCATGGCTTAGGGCCTTCTCTATGGGCTTCAACCTTAATCAACAACATCCATTCCAATCTATGTTGACTATGATATTTACAATGATGTAAAAGAATCTTTAGACTAAGAGAAATAATGCTTCAACATCCTTCCATTTACAGGACCCCCAAGTAACTCTTTTCCATCTATATTTGTGAGAAAAAATGCATTGTCACCTCTAATAGAATTTATAATATATGGTCCCATCCATATATTATCAAACTTGTTATGTGTCCCTTTGTCTTCTCTCCTTGCATCCCATTTTAAAACTTTCTTACCAATAGCAAAATCATCTTCCTTGGTCCTTTTGTCAAAGGTTTTCTTGATATTTTCCTGGATGGGCTATGTTCTGTTATACACCTCTTCTCTTGTTTGCTGCAACTGTATGGTTTTATGGATCCTTCTGAGTGCATCATTTGGTTCCACTTGTAACTCTTGCATTATCTTCATCAATGGTTGTGCTAGAGACGATGGAAAAACAACATCCATTCCATAGACAAGTTGGTATGGTGACATACCAATGGAAATCTTTGTAGTAAGCCTATCAGCCCAAAGTGCACTAACTAACTTATTATTTCAAGACTTTTTATTATGTTCTAATAACTTCTTGATTATGTTTACTAGACTCTCATTAGATGATTCAACCAATATATTACCTTTTGGGTCATAGGTTGTTGAATGTCCTAAAGAAATATGATATTTATTACAGAACTCAATCATTTTCTTGGATTTAAAAGTTGATGCATTGTTAATGATGATTTTTCTTGGGCAACCAAACCTGGACAGTATATTGGTGTCAAGGAACTTGGTAATAACAACATCAGTGGCATTTCTGTAAGGGATGGCTTCTATCCACTTAGTGAAGTAATATGTGGCTCTTAAAATCCACTTGTGTTACGTAGAGGAAGGAGGATGGATTTCACCTATAAATCCAAACCCCATTATTGGAATGAGCTTTCAACAAAAATGGGTTTGAGAAGCAAGGGTAGGAGTTTCTTTTTACCTTAAAAAATTTGATACTTATGGCAGGTTGTGATTTTCCTATGAACATTAGAAAAAAGGGTAGGCCAGTAAAAACCAACCCTGAGAATTTTATTAGCATTAGTCCTCCAATACAGGTGGCCACCACAGTCTCCTTCATGAAAATCGTGCATAATCTTGTCTGCATCATTCTTCAACAAACATTTGAGTAATAGGCCACCAGAATCTTTCCAATAAAGGACATTATCAATGATGAAAAATTTTATTGCCTTTAATTTCAGAAATCTAGCTTTAGTTTTTGCAAGACCAGGAGGAGCATTTAATTAAAAAAATACATAAAGAAGGTCTGCATACCAGGGAGAATTTAAAAATTATTCATTGATTTGTGGAGTCGCCTGCTCCTCTTGATCATCCAAATCTACTACCAAATTTATGTCTAGAGCTTGAAAATTGGACTCAGCCATAAGCTAGGCAAGTCCTTGCTCTTTAATTATTTTGGTAGATTTTATTTCTAGATCATACTCTAAAATTACTACAATCCATTTACCTCTTTTTCCATCTGGTCCATTCTGTGTTAAAATATCCTTTACCACAACAATTATATATGAATGCAGAATATAAACTCTAAAATCTTTAATTGCTTTGACTAGTGCAAAGGCCTGTTTTTCCATGATTTTTTACTTGAGAGAAGTATCTCTTAAAGCTTTGTTGAAGAAGGCTATTGGCTGCTCAAATCCTTCACTGTTTTTCTGCAGTAAAATAGCTGCAATAGTGTGCTCAGAAGCAAAAGAAAAGATTATAAAATCTTTAGTAAAATCTGGAATGATTATTACTGGTGCTTTAGTTAATGCCTTTTTTACCATGTCAAAATATTTCCTAGCCTCTATGCTCCATTTGATCGTAGAATCTTTCTTGAGCATATTGTTTATGTTTATAATAAGTTCAACAAGATTAGGGATAAATCTTCTTAGGAAATTTATTTTACCTATGAAGGATTGAAGTTCCTTAATGCTTTTTGGGGGATTGATCTTTAGGATTGCTTCAATTCTCTTAGGGTCAATTCTAACTCCATATTTTGACATGATATGTCCTAACAGTTTGCCTTCTTCCATGAAAAATAGTGTTTTCTTAGGATTTAATGATATGCCAAAATTTATGCCTTTCTCAAAGACTCGTCTCAAATGTCTCATGTGTTCTTCGTCAGATTTTGAATACACAGTTATATCATCCAGATAGATTACAATAAAGAGGCCAATCTCTTCGGAAAAATAAATGTCCATTTCTCTTTGGAACGTGGCCCCTGCATTCATCAGTCCAAAAGGCATTTTCACATACATGAAATTGCCCCATGGAGTGGTAAAAGTTGTCTTATCCTGATCTTATGGATCAACCAAGACTTGGTTATGGCTAGAGAAACCATATAGTAATGATATCCTAGTTGATCCTATCACATTTTGTAAGATATGGTCCATTTTGGGTAAGGGATAGTTATCTTCCAGAGAAACCTTATTCAGATTTCTGAAATCAATGCACAACCTAATTTCTCCAGTTTTATTTATGGTTGGTACTATGTTTGACACCCATTTGGAATATATGAGGGGAACCATTATTTTAGCATCATAAATTCGTTTAACTTCTTTCTCAACTAAAGGTAACAAAACTGGATTTATCCTCCAAAGTTCTGTTTGAAAGGATTTTTTTCTTCTTTAATTGGACTTTTGTGTTGAATGATGTTGGAATCATAAACTTTCAGGTCCTCATAATTCCAAGTGAAAACATCAATGTATTCTTTGAAAATGGCTATATATATCCGTTTGGTCATAAGAGGTAATTTTTTTACAGTTTGATCATTTTCGGGTTTTTTTCAGTACCTATGTTAGATTCCTCAACATATACTCCTATGGGCTCAATTTTAGGCTTCTTTGCTACATCATTGAAGTCAAAAAGGTCTTCTAACGGAGCTAATCCCCGGGGAAAAACGTCATCTTTTAGTTGAAGCATTTCAAAATCTTCTTTTTTCAGGATCTATTTCATGAATTTCTAATTTAGGCACACGTTCATCTAAAGGATTATTTACATCTAATCTATCACACCAGTTTACCAAAGGATTAAATACAACTATTTGATTTTCTACATGATCTTCTTGTTTCATTTGATTTTGTTCATGATTATCCAAATATAAATGTGTTTCCTCAAACTCATCTTTTTACAGTAATAAATTTTCAATCTGTTTGTCATTTCCGAACACCTGCCATTATCACATGTTGTCTAGTACTGCAGGGCGATGTTTAATTTCAATTGTGTGTGGTTTGTTCGGGTGAGGGATTTTACAAGTGCTTGTAGAGATAACAAGACTATCAGCTATGACATTTTGAGTTCTTGGAATTACTACTAGACAATATTCCACAAAAGTATCTAATAAATGGTGCACTGCGTTTTAGTAGGTTCTTAATACTACTAAAACCCTACTAAAAGGAGAATATGCTGCTAAACACCCTACTAAAACCTACACAAAAATCCTTTTAGCACCTAATTTCTTAAGTAACTGCAGACCTAACATTAGAGCTTCATATTCAACAATATTGTTGGTGCACTGAAAATTAAGTTTATAGGAATGCCCTTCACAATGATTATTAGATAGATTAGATAACCAAATTCATGTTCCAAAGCCTTCTTTACTACAGGCTCCATCAAAGCTCATATTACAAAATAGTTTTGGAGGAGGATCTAATTGGTCGAGTTGAACTGGGTTTTCATCAATACTATTTCCAAATTGTGCTTCAATTTCAGTATCATTGAATAATATGAATGAATCCAAATCAGTGTGAACAGAATATAGAGGGTAATTATGAGGTTTTTCTTGACTTCTTACCATATATTTCATGAGAGTTTCCATGTACAACCTTCTCTGCTAACCAGAAATTGGTATTGAAGCATAGGTCCTATCTAGTTGAAGGGTTCCTTGTAACTTTTCTCCCCAATAACGTGATAAAAGAATGCCATATTTAGGAGAAATGTTTGCTACGACAATGTCCATAACTAGGCTTTTGGATAATATTTGAGACAAAGTTACACACAGGTCCTTGATGAGACCTAAACACTTCACTTTACTTGAATCAAATGAATATAGATCTTTGTACAACCTAGTGATGTCAAGACCTAACTTTTCCATTACAGTTTTGGGCATTAATTTGTGTGAAGCACCTGAATCCAGCATAACGTTGTGTAGTATTTTATCAAGTATGTTTAAGCTGACATAGAATGAAGGAACTACTCCTTCTTGTAACTTACCATCTACATTTGGACCAAAAATTAATTCAAGTTGATCATCATTAAGGTTGAGAGTGTATGCGGTTTCCCTAATCTTCAGTACTTCCATTACCTGTGTTCTGTATGTTTGTTTTTTCATTAGCTCTATCAAAGGGATGGGAATTTTGACTTTAACTAGTTCGTTTTCAAGATTAAATGATGATGGAATCTTTACAATATTGGGAATGTCAGGTCTATCGACATTTTATTTAAATTTAAGTAGGGTTTGATGACTGGTAGTTGGAACATCAGTTTGAGTTGGTTTAAAAACAAAATCAACTATCTTTTTAGTAGAAACCTCTGAAGGTTTATTTCCAGGAATTTCACCAGATCTCTTAGAAGACTTCTCTATTGTTTTCTTAGGATTTGAACCAGAGGCAATTTTTGCAGGTTGATTAGTGTTCTTCTTAGGAGTATTGTCAGAATTTTTTCTACTCCTAAGATTATATTTTTTGTGAACCTCCATAATAGCATTTTCAAATCCTTGTTTATATCCTTCGGATTCTTCTGACTCAAGTTCTATTTGGGCTAATGAAAATAGCTGTTGGTCTTCTTCTGTGAGAAAAATAGTATCATTATTTTGTAAACCAAACAAATTTATTTGGTTTTCTTCTTCCCCTTGAGGGATACCTTCATTTTCAACAACATAATTGTCCTGAAAATGGGGTCTAATTTTTTGGTGAGGTCCCCTTTGTTTGATCTATGGTTGATTTATTCTATTGTTTTGATTGCGATTTTGGGGAGGGTTTTGATTTTCCATAGGGATGTTTCTATCAATCACCATTCTTTCCATTTCCCCAAATAAATAATCTATCTTGGCATCAGTGCTAGAGGTTGATGCTTCTTTTTTTATGGTAAATCTCTTCTCAGCTCTCATTCTAGCTCTTTTTGCCAACAAATTGACTTCTACACTAACTGCTATGGCCTGCATTTCCTCTAAGGTGCCAGGATTTCTCTCTCTTAACTGATAAGCTATGTCTATTTCAAAACCATCTGGAAACTTAATCAACATTAATCCTAAAGGTGGTTTTATGCGAGAAGGAATAGAATTATAAATATATTTGAATCTTGCATAATAATCTTGCACACTCTCTCCATTATCTCTTTTGATATTTTCGAATTCTGAGAGAATTTGGAGGGGGTTGTTTTCTACTTGCCATCTATCTAGAAATTGACATTGTAGGACTGCTAGATCATTGATGGAAGCAACTGGTAAAACTCTAAACCATTTCCTAACGTCACCTCCAAGGGTTTGAACGAATAACCTCATCATAACATCATCAACATCAATCTCATAGAGATCAAAGAAATCATTCATTATGTCTACATGTTGTTGAGCAGTAATGGGTTGGGTGTTATCAAACTGGGGTATTTTTTATTGATAATCTTGGGGCATAGCCCCTAGATTTTGAGGAAGAACCAAGGGAGAATAACGTGTAGTTATGATTGGAGGTGGAGGGTTGACATGAGGTGGATTAATAGGGGGTGGAGGAGGTGGTAAAGAATGAAATATATGTGAAGGAGAGGATGGATGAAGTGATGGAGATGAAGGCCTTTGAGTGTTTATGAGAGGATAAGTAGTAAAATTTTCAGAAGAGGCTAGACTCACAAATCTTTGTTGAACTGTTTGGGATGTAATGGATGAAGCAACAATATTTGATGTAGACAATTCTACTGATTGTTGGAGATAGGCATCTATAACTACTGAAGTGAAGTGTAATACCAAATATTTGAGGATCTTAAAATCTAGGACAATTTCTTGATCAGATTTTGTTAAAGAAGGTGGAATTTTAAGTGAATCTGGATGCAGAAACGGTTGGTCAATGACTAATGTGTCTACCCAATTTAGGGATTTTCTTCTAAACATGCTTTGCTAAAACTTTAAGTCAAAGTCAATATCATGTAAGGTTTCAAGCTTATCAGGGAGGGATTGTGCTCTAGGGAGACAATTATTACTTCCCTAGATTTTTGATGAACTAATCTATTTCTATGAAGTATCCTTAACTCTTTTTCCAATCCTTTGAGGATCATCCACTATTTCAGGAGGTTTGGGATCGAATGGGATCTTGTAAAAGGTCTCTTGGAAGCCAATTTTAAAAATCAAAACACACACTATAAAATGTAACTCACACAAATCTTTTGAATTTGAAATTGCAGATTATATTTTAAAAAAATAAAAAAAGATAGAAATCTCTATGAAATATTAATACAGTGATTATTTAACCAGGGATTAAATTTGAAAGAAATTACGATTGATTTCAATTATTCCCCGGTATGGTCGCCACTATGTTAGTGTTATGTAATTTGCTAGATATTGTGAGAACTAATCACATAGGCCAACATCAAACCAACTTTGGAAACTGGGATCTAGCCATGCCAGCTTTAGATAGGGCTCTCTCTATAAGATTTATCTTTTTTTAGATAAGTTTTAGGCTAGTTATCATAGAACTTGGGGTTTTGAGTTTGTTTTGGATTTTGGAAGATTGATTGTATTCAATTTATTAATATCTATTGGGAAATGGAGTCAAAATATTATTGGATGGTTGCATCAACTTTTCACAGAGTAAACATGGGACAAGCTAGGAGTATTTACTAGATCTTTCGAATTATAAATGGATTATGAAAGAAATATGAAGAAATTCAGTAGAACTAAAGAGAAATTAAGAATTATTTAGTTTGGCCTTCAGTGGAAAACATTATGATTGGAAAGGCAACCAAAATAAGGTACTCAATAGTAAACCCTATTCATCGTGATTTCTGCTTTATAATTGGAATTCAGATGATTACAATGAAACAAAATAACAAAAGAAACACATCACTAGTATTTAAGCCACAAGAATCCTGTGAATGGTCTGATTATTATTGATGCTCTAGTGCTTTGGAAAAGCCTACAGTACTCCAAAAGACAGTAATAGTTCTGATCTCAATCAAATGACCTTTGATATTTCCAAAACTGAATTATTTATACAAAAAATTACAATCATACTGTCTCTAATAGACTTGGACTAAAAACCTCTAACTATTACAAAATTATAGCTTCAGTGGAATGTGTTATGCAAAGCAGGTGTTGATGTAGTGGAACAGTTAGGACGTGGACCACTATTTACTGATGTGCTGGCAAACTAAATGTTGTGTTGGTGATTGAATTGTTGTATGAACGAAGTGATGAACACCTTTTGCTACTCGACTCGACCTTTCTGTCTTTTTTTCGCTTGAAATCCTTTTGTCGTGTTAAAACATTTTTGTAAACAAAACATCATGAAAACCAATATACCGGACTTGAAATATTTTAAATTTAAATTTTGAAGCTGCATCGCATCCATGCACTTCGCAATATTTAGAATTTAATTTTATGAAGAATGTTATCGGCGATGCGATGCGAAGTGTGAGTTGAGGTGGAGGGCAGGTTGGACTGGACCACATCACAAATCGCACATTTTAAATTTTAGTTGTAAGCGGGGAGGTAAACTCTAAATCCTACGAAGTGCGATGTGCGGGGAGGGTGGAGTGACGTGGTAGGTAAGGTGGGACCGGACTACATCACAAATTGCAAACTTTAAGTTTTAGTTATAAGTGAGGGGATTAAATCCTAAAACTTGTGAAGTATGGGGAGAGGGACCACTGCAATCGACAGAGTTTATAAATCAGAAAATGTTTTATGCATTTTCATATGATATGTGATATGATTACAAATGGCTTTGAAGTGGGGGACGGAGCTTCTATGGTGGGGAAAACCGTCACATCACAAGTTGAAGAAAATAGATTGCGAGCACTTCAAAGGTAAGTTAAAACAGATGCGTTGTGATAAATCGCAAATTGACAGTCACATGTTTTAAAGTTTAGTTGTGATGGGAAAAGGTTTATAATATGTGATCTGCGATGGATGGTGGGGAAGAAAATGTGACATGGATGGATGGCCCACTTTAATCACAATCGGGGAATAGGAAGCGGGAGTAAACAATGATATAGCGGTGAAAGGTAAAGTGGAATATAAAGCAGAAAAAGGCGAAAAAGGTAAAGTTGAATGTTTTCAAAGGAAAATGTAATGGAAGGGAAGTTTGGAAAATAAAATAGGTCCCACTTAATCGTATATTGACCTTTGAAAGGTTTGTAGGAAATGATAATCCAATGCTTTTTGGCATTTGGCCTATGGGCAAAGTGATTTCGATTGTGCGGGATTATAGTGAAATGTATGGAAATATATGAACGGGGAAGGGAATGTAAATAAAGGGAAATGAATGAAATTAAAGTATGGGGGGATATATGATATGGTTTAAAAATTTAGGATCTAAGTTAATAATCGGAATTTAAACCATACAAATAACTTTTCCATAGGCACATTTAGACTAGCAGCCAATCAAAAATTTAAAACAGAATGAATATTTTCTTTTTCTTTCTTGCTTCCCTAAAATTTTGTTTTGCCTCCTTTGTTTAGAGCATCTAACACCTAAAATTTTATTTTGCCTTCATTATTTAGAGAATTTACCACCTAACATTTTATTGACGTGGATGCCTATAAAAATAATAATCTTCCTAACATTTTCAACTTTTTCATTCTTTTGCATCCATATCCTACCTTATCATTTTGAAAATTATTCAACTACTTATGCTAACTTATCAAAAACAAATGATGTTACAAAATCTCCCTTGGTTCAGATTAAACTATTGAACATATTTTATTTTCTACCTAACTAATTAATCTGTCAAGATTAAACAGTTTGACAAATTATTTTTCACTACCTATTGACAAGCAATTTAAACCTAATTCAATCATGCTTAAACTATATGATTTAATTTTATTGAACTATTGTGGCATTTGAAACAAGCTACACACAATTGATTCTCAAAAATAATCTAAACTAGGAGTAGTGGCATTTAAATTTTTATTTATTTATAACATATACCCTCTTCTGATTTTTTATGTTATTTCCTTCTTCTTTTTTTGAAAATTATTTGCAGATTGGAAATCATTTTACGAAATAAATTTTACAGATAGAATAAACTCAGTCACATTGAGATCCTATGAAATATAGGACCCTAACACCACCCATGCATATATATTGGAGATTCTAGGGTCTAGAATATAGTAAATATGTTTTACCCCATCATGAAAACACTCATTTTAGGTAAACTTTTATTGTAGCCAATGAAGTGATAAGAAACTGCAAATAATAATCTTAATTGTCATTGGAATATGACAATGTAAAAGTAATCTACATTAATAATGGCCTTTTTAAGCCTAATCATCGTTGAATACATCCTCAAACAAAATTAAGTGCATGGGTATTATGATATGTCAATCCAAGGCCTCCTTTATATTTATTCAGTAATCCCTTGAGGGGGATATAAATATGTTTTTTATACATGTTTAATCACAATTTTTTTCATATTTAAACCTAGTTATGTAATAGAGTATATGAAATAAGGGAACATGTTCAAGCAAGTACAATGAAAAAGTGAATAAATGGACATATTTTCATTTTTTTGTAATAAAAAAAATGTCTAATAACAATAATGAAAAATTGAATGCTAAATGTAATGTTACCATTTTGAGCTATTTTTTTCTGATAATTGTTCCACTTCAACATCTGAATTGATACTATTTGTCCTACACATTCATGAGACCAATAAGGAAAACTTAAATTAAATTTGATCAAATATTAAATTTAGTTGCATGAATAAATAATAATTAAAAAGACTCGAGTGCATGAATACCTGAATGAGCTCCTCTCGGTTTCGATAATAAATTGTTGGAGTAGTTTAATCTTGGAGCAAACCTCACTCCAGTCAATGAAACAAAAACAAATTCAACATTGAATTTTTTGTTGCTCTGTTGGATCAAGGGTGTTTTTCTCCAACATTATCCGAATTCTCAGTTTCAAGAGACACTCCACCATCATTAGGCTCATGTGTTCCATTATTACTTGGGAAATTTATATCTACATTGCTTTCCTACTTTTTACAATCAAGCACATTACTTTATGGCCAAATATAATAACAATAATACATTCTAGCTTTCGTGGCTTTGGATGTATCTGCGAGCCTATGCTCAAAATATTGAAAAAATAATTAGATGTCGTAATGATGGTAATGAATCATAATTGCATTATTAAAGTGCCTCATACCTTCCTGGTCCAAGTGGTGTCTTACCTTCTTTTCAAAGCACCTTCTCGATTGCATCTACCACGAGGGATTTCCACTCCCTCTCTGGAATCGCTAGAGAGTGCTCATACAACAAGTTATTTTCCAAACGAACCCTATATTGGTCCTGCATATTTTTTAAATGTAAGCTTGCCTTGGCAGTAACTCTATTTTTGTTGAAGGTAACCTCACCAAATAGGCCAACCATCTTGTTCATAAGTTGATCCTTCAACTTGGAAATTTAGGATTTCCATTTTTTGTGAATGATGGCCCAAAGAGTTCAAATATTAGGTCATACAAGTGCCTATAGAATACGTCGTTTCCTACAAAACGATATTATCATTAGTTTAAAATAATCACATACTATACATAAATTTCAATTAAATTGTACTTAATATTTAATACACTTATTAAATACCTAGAAGCTTCTCTAATTTGATGGGGACATGGTCATCATCAACCAAAAACGTAATTGGTATTGTTCTTGAGCTAGTAACATGGGAAGATTTAGGAAATATCACTTCAAAATGTGCAATGAGATCACACTTTGCATCCACAACATCATGTGCAGATCCTGGCATATGTTTTTCGTGGGGTGCACATCTTGGTGTGTGTTGTTCAAGGGGTGTACTGGTCTCAGTGACTAGTGTGTCACTCACAAGAAAAGCAACGACAGTGCTACCAGTGCCGACCCCCATAGTCACACCATAATGAGTATCGTACTTACTCAAAAACTCCTATAAAATAAAGATTTTTTCATAAAGGATGAGATAATCAAAATCATAAATAAATAAAATGGGATAATTAAATGAGTTTCTTACCCCATAGTGATAAATTTGTCCCATCAATATTTTTATTTGGCCTCTTAACTCTTCCATCTGCAGCTAAATCATAATTAAAGAATTGAGTTTCTTGTTTAATTTCATTTGAAGCTCCCTTATTGTTTGTATTGGATCGGTTGACAAAAAAAATTGCTTCTTCACTAAGCACTTCCTTAGGAGCATTTGGGGACTGCTCTGAGGCTGGTGACTTCCCCTTGTCACCCTATTGACAAATAAGTGTAATTTTGAATTTTTTCCACCATCCTCAACTATAAACATTCAAATATTGAATTAAATGAAACATTTAGATCAATAAAGTTTCCATTTTTTACATAAGAGGGGAAGTTTATCCAATTAAATACTTGCTCGTAAATATTATGATATCTTTAAAGTTCATTATGACACATTAAAAAAAAATCAAAAAATTAATCCACAATTAATCATCATTATATTAATAAGAAAACCACTACTAACATATTTCTAAATTTATATAGAAACTTCACGTTATATCATGGCCAATAGAAAAGGTTCTAAATTTATAAAAACTTCATTTCAAATCATTATATTAATACATGGACTACTCATATTATATAAAGAAGTGTTGAAATTTATAGAAACTTCATTTATTTCTACCGAAGAACATGATTTAATTAATTATATTCACAAAAAAAAAGTGATGATGACAAATTCAAATGAAGATAATTTCAATAAATTTGTTCTTTAAATACAAAATTGAATATTCTTAAAGTAATGGAATGAGAACATTAAAGTGAATCTCGTGGTTATATTATTTTATGTATAGTTACATTGATGGTTACCTACTGCGAGGTCGGTGCCCTTTTACCTTGATCAGCGTACCACAATATTATAACCATGACGTATTAAATTTTTTCCTTAATTGAAAAGATGCATGATAATATATTGTGGTAAATGACAATCATAACATATAATAGAAATTACTTACAAGTTGGGTAAAATAGAACACATACCACCCCCATAATAGTAGTGTTTGTATCTATTCAATTCAAATTGTAATTAATAAGCTACTCTTCCCCTACAACTATTGATTTTATGGCACATACGAATACATGGTTTTCCTCACGCCCCTCAAAGATGAAATTGGGCTACTTATTTTTAGATGAGGGACGTGTACTATTTATAAACCCTGTAATATTCCCTATTGTTTTTGGCCTTCTATCAATATACACAGTTTCACATTTATTTTTATCATTGTATTTTAGTTGTATATAATTTGTAGCCAGGTCATTTATTTGCATACTTTTGGTATATTGGACTAGTCGTACCCAATAATTATAGACATAACAAGGTCTAACATACTCCTTCAATTCAATTAATCCGTCATAACATACATTTTTACCATCCATGGAAAATAACCCCAAACCATTTAATGATGATGGGGAAATGCAGTATATCCTTTCATTGATAGAAAAATCAGTGTTTATTTCAGGAAGATCCTTGGGTACCCATTGTTACTCTATATGTTAGTACCTCAAGGGAACTTCGATATCATATATTCTCTCATTATCATAAGAACATGAGCCCCCTTTAGCGAATAAAAATTTCATGCATCTATGGAATTTTCTTCTATTTTTTCAACCTTTAGTTGATATTCGCCTGTTAGTCGACATACCAGATGTTTGGTCAATTTCTTCTATCCTACCTGAACTTACATCACTCAAAAAATATAGATCTGACAAATACCTATTTGGTTGAACGTCCTATAACACTCCATCAAATGAGAGAAATTGTTAGCGAGTGTCATAAGGGATATTGAGAAATGTTTTGCCAAAACCACAAGAACACTATAATAGTACAAGTGACTTACAAGGAAGTTCTTTGCATTTAAAATATTCAAGTAATATTTAAAAACTTGAAAAATTGAGGATCTATGCATCCTAACCAATGAACTCACTCAATAACTTGAGAACTCAACATAATGTGATAGCATTTAATCTTCCATTATAATAAAATACCCACTATTACACTAAATGTTGTCACCATGAATGTTGATTTAGAATTATCGCCATCCAATGGAGTATATCAAGTGAATCCCCTATGAAGCTTGAAGTAAAATAATACCAGGGATAAAAGGAATTTTGGTTTTCACTACTTAAAAACCATTTTTGAGCATCTACATAGTTTTCATAAACAAAACTCATGCATGTGCAGTTTATTCCACTGTAAACTGCATAGATCTGCGCAGTTTCTTCCACTATAAACTGTGTAGGTCTACTCACGCAGGTAAAAAGAAAAAATTAAGTTCTAGAAGCTTTGGCTAAGGAATCTTATCCAAATTAGAAACCTTGGACCACTACATACTTGCGCCTCATCCCTTGGTACATGGAACTAATATCATTTTCTTAATCATCACATCCTTTGAGAAGAGGAACTAAAAACCTCCTCATCCTTTCTATAAATTGAGCATAGGACTAAAGGAACGGGAGACTAGGATTTGTAAGCTCATGTTTTTGGTTTGGGTTTGAAGAGCTTGTCATCAAGGGAAGGAAATGAGACCATTGGAAGAGGCTTGTGACATCAAGGAAACTAGGTTGTAAGCTTGTTCTCCTTTTGAATTTAATAGACAGTCAATTTTTCTTTCCTAATTGCATTTATTTTGATGTTATTGTGGGATTCCTTGATCACTCACATGGTTTATAGCTAATTTATGATTCAATTATATGTTGTATGCTAAATTATGGATTTCATTTAACTTTGGTTTCATATGCGAAATGATTTGATCCCTTTGAATGTTTTTGTCTATGCGGATCTCTTTTGGAGCATCATGGAGAAGTTGTGGAAAGCATTCGGAAAGAATCTAAGGCATTGAGGGAAAGTTGATTGTAGAAAGTGCTGAAAATATTTCTACAAGCACTTCGTTAATAGGTAAGTGATCATTCTCATACTACATGTTTCATGTTTTGGTTATAGCCTAAGGAAAGAGCTATCGTTTTGTCTTTTTGTTTCTAGTTTTCCTTTAGGATTCTAGGGAGATCGCTTACTTACGCAGAAGGGATTTATCCGTGTAACAAATTAGCGACCATACTGGGGAACAAGAGTTCTCCTTTGTGTCCCTTTGTGACCCTTGACACCTTTAAACCCTTTTAAGAATTGAAATTTCTTGTTTGAGACCTTTTCTTTTTATTTTTTCTTAATTTTCTCGGACTACACATTTTTCCTTTGGCCACAGTGTGCATGTGCACTGGATTACACTGATTTCCTGCACAACCCTATAAAAAAAATTAAAGTTGAGGTTTCTCTGATTTATGTCCATATTTTTTGTTTTTGTGATATAGTTAGCTTGTTTAAGGTCGCATTAAGTCTTTGTTAAGTTGATTAGGCGTTTTGAATTTTATTTTTGAGAATTCTTAATTTGATTTCCTTTGGTCATTACTCAGAGGTTTACCTTAGTTTTTTGACAATTTTTGCATGTTTTTGTGTGTGGGTGTTAATCGCCTTTGAGTGTTATTACTTTTGACCTCTAGATTTTTCACCCAATTTTATTTACTTACATTGTATTGGTTCTCTAGATTACATTAGTGAAGGAAAATAATCTTGTTATTATTTCGCTGATTTGGAATCATCTTGTATTTATTTTGAAGAATTATGTTGCATAGATTACATTTGCATAAGTCAGAATTCTCATTTTCAGAATATGAACGAAAATTGTGCATAGATTACATTTGCATAGTTTTCAAGCGAATTGTGCATAGATTACATCTGCATAGTTTACATTCAATAAAAGTCAATCATAGATTTAGATTAGTGTATTTGATTTTATTTTTGAGGAAAATCACTTATCTTTACAGTTTTGGGTTTTGGGTTTTGAGTTTTTTTGGTTTGTTGATCTATCAAAAAATAATATTTCTCTTTTGGAATTGTTTGTGTAAATCTCTTTTCTTTCAGTGAATTTCATCATATATTCATTTATTTCTGTTGTAAAGAGTTCTTTCATCAATTGAAAAGATAGTGTCTCTCATTAAAATATAGTCCTAATTTGAATTTTCATGTTTCTATGCTTGTTTTAAACATAAAAATGTTTTATTTTGCTTGGAATTGATTAACATTAGTATTTTCTTGCTGAAATTAGTGCATTAGAGAATTTGTTATATTTTCTCTTATTTATCAATTCTTGCATTGTTGGAAGTGAATGGAACCTATCTCCTTACTTTAGTTAGGATTCATTGAAGTGAAAATATTACATTATCATATTCAATTGAATTCAGTTTTGGGTCAGGTCATAACACCACTGGTTTCACATCCATTTACCTACTGAGTAAATAATAGCCAAATAACACGACACTGATAAAATTAATCTAGAAATTTTTACATTTTTTAGGGCTCATTCCACCAACATAGATCAGGTTAGTGCTTTGGAATAGAGAAGTGAGTAAATTTTCCAAAGAAATAAACAAACAATAGAATCTTGCAGTATGGAGTAAATCCAGTCATTACAGTTTTGCTTTGGGAAGCTCTGCTTACACAAGAGTTAAGCATGAGGTCATATTGGACCCGATGAAGTAATCGTACCTTCTTAATTGGTAAATATAGAATATTTTCACGCATTACAAACAGTGCCAAGAGGTACTTGGGGTCACTTTCTAGTAAACCTCGGATTTACCATGTCAAGGAGATCTCAAGTGTATTTAGTTTAGTTAATCTACCTTTGCGTGTACGTAAGACCTATGACTGTCCCCCCAAGTAAAATTTTTGCAGTTGGTAACCTTAGTGACCATAATCTTAGGGCTTTTCCCCAAGGTGACGGTGGAGGAAAGGTCCCACTCTACCTAGAACATACGCTGACTAGACTCACTTGGAATTTTTGGAGGGTAATCTTCACTCGAGATGGCATAATTGGAGTTACTTGCAAAATATTGTTTCATTAAGCAGATTGTCAGAGTAACTAGTTCCATCCGCTATATTTTCACATTGATTTCTGCGAAATTGGATTTCATCACTAACTAGTGATTTCGTTGTGAAAACAAATTGTTTGTGTGTGGCTTGACTCCTAGATTTGCTAGTGCATGTTCATTTGTTTGTTTTTACTTTTGAGAGACCTTAGGTGTGGATTGTGAATTTGGATTTTTAATATTTTTAATTATTAATAAAATTCACTGAAGTTGAAACTAATGGAAACAGTTTCGGAATTTACCAACCAAGGAACCCCTCTTAACGAGAATCCTAGTCCTTTTCCTTGCTTTGGAAATGTTGTTCCTCATTACATGGCTACATTGCCATTACCTAGATTTACCATAGGTTTACGAGTATGGTTATTTTCAACTTCGTTGGCCTCGAATACTCAAATTTTTCCACCTCATCCAGATGCTTCACCTCAATAGAGTTCACCATCTCAACATTACCAACCTCATGTTGACCCTTTACCTTCTTCACCCAACATGTCTTCCTCCCTTCCTTCTTCTTCGCTTGGTAAAAGCATTGATTCTAGTAACCAGGTGGCTAAGAAGAAGAAGAAAGGGAGGAAGAAGAAGAAGCAATATAAGAAAGAATTCAACCAACCAAACATTGATGTAAGTATTGGTAATGTTGAGGAAACCTCCGACATGCATCACAAGCCAAAATACCCTTGCAATATTTGTAAGGGTGACTACATCCTTATCAATTTTCTTGGTATTCCTAAGGTGTTGGAAGTATGATCAGAAATAATTATCAACTTATTGTTGATCCATCAATCGGTGATTGTCAGGTTCCTAGGAAAAAGGGTAAAGTTAGGTTTCCTTGTAGGTTATGCAAAGGGAGTCATCATAGTCACCTTTTCCCTCATATGGATGAAGCCTAAAAATTGTTGTAAAAACTTACTGTTCCACAGCAACAACTTCTAACTGGATACCATAAAATTTCTCCAAACCTCTCGTCAATTGATGAAGTGAATGATCTAATTCCAAGTACTTTCGATCCCACTCATCCATTGGAGAGTGAAACACATATCACTCAGGTTTATGAACCATTAGTTGATCAAGTGGTCGACTTGATTTCACATTCGGTCAAACCCATTCTCCCTATAGAGAGTGAAATTTATATCTCCCAGGCTCTTATGGTTACTTCATATTATTCTACACAAGGGGGAATTTTACATGTTCCCACAAAACCCCCTTCAAGTACTGAGGTATTTTCCTTTGATTGGATTAGACTGACAGAACCTCGTTTTCCTTATTCCATCCCTTTCCAAATCATTGTGAAGACTTTTGGTAAGAATGTGCATCGCATAAATTTAGATGAAGGTGCTTTTGTTAGTATTTTATCCTCAACTGCTTGGCAACATTTTCTTTCCCCTCAGCTTCTACCCGTTACACAGAATCTGCTAGCCTCTAACATAACCATTAGTGAACCTTTAGGGACCCTTCCTTAGTTTCCTATTACCTTGGAAGGTAAAATTGTCTATATTTATCTTATGGTAGTCCAAGGCCCCTTGGATTTCAATTTTCTCCCTGGGAGAGACTATTTCTATGTAATGAATGTTATCATATTGACACTCTTTTATGTGATTTCTTTCCCTCACAATGGAAACATTGTGACTATTGACCGGCTTTCGTTTGTTTGTCTTGACTACCAACCATCTGGCATCCCTGAATTTTCCTTTTATGGAAGTGGTATCTACCCCGCCACGGGTTAATTATGTGGAAACCTATCCCATGCATTTAGTTACCGATGCAAGTGAGCCTATCATTGTTTTCTTGAATTATTTTGACTTAGATCCCATAATTGACATGGTAAACCCTATGGGGGTATTTTAACATGATTTTCTTATCCCTATTGAGTCCCTTGACCTGTGTTCCTTCCAGATAATTGTTCTTCCATCTGATGAAGATCTCTTGGAAGCCATGATCTAGGTGTGTTCCTTGACATGTGTTTCTTCCAGTTGGAAGCCACGATCAAGATCCCTCTGAGGATAATTCATTTTACTGTGTCAACCTCATTAAAAAATGAAACATGTCATCATGAGAATAGTTTCTTTTAATGTGTCAACCTCATTAAAAAATGAAACAAGTCCTTATGAGGATAGTTTTGTTACTGTGTCAACCTCGTTAAAAAATGAAATAGGTCCCTATGAGGATGGTTCTTTTACCATGTCATCCTTGTTAAAAAATGAATCAGGTCACTATGAGGATAGTTCTTTTACTGTGTCAACCTCATTGAAATATGAATAAGGTGCTTATGAGCATAGTTCCTTTTCTTTTGTTACGCTCGTTAAAAAATGAAACAAGGTTCCATGAGCATAGTTCTTTTACTGTGTCAAGCTCATTAAAAAATGAAACAAATCCTCCCCTAATTGAGTCGAGTCTTTCATCTCATCACATAAATGAACCTCCATTCCATCCACCTATTAGTAATGAGTAGTCTACTTAGGTGAATGAAATGAAGCTTGGGTTCATGTACCCTTGTAGGTTATGCTTGGGGGGCATTGAAACCTATCTCAAACACAATTTTTTACATTTCAAGTTTGTGTAAAAATGAAACCACTCTCAAGCATAGTTTTTATTTGTTTCAATATTGTATAAAAATGAAACCTATCTCGAGTCCGTTTAGGTTATTATTTTCAAAGCTCATTAAAATCATGAAAATCCCGAGCTTATTTTTATATTATTTTCATGCTTGTAAAAATACACATGAAAATGTCGAGTTCATTCTGTCTTTTCCTACTTATTAACTAAACTTAAAGTCGGCCATATGAGTAAACTTTTATCACTTTTTGGAACTCATTAAAACTTACGAAAAAGTGAAACACCGGAGTTACCTTTAAGCCTTTTTCAAACTGTCTAAATACAAAAATATTGTCAAGCACTTGACTCTTCGAACTCGAAAAAATAAATGAGCAATCGTCTATTTAGTATAAATTTACCCCTTTTCTGGACTGAACTAGACTATTTACGAAAAAGGTATGTGTTGACTAAGCATGGTCAATAGAGTTCTCTCTTGCACCATTTTATACTTTTTCGGGCTTGAGGGACTAAATTTACGAAAATTAACATTTGGATTTTGCTTACGTTTTTCTTCTAACTCCCTAAAAATGAAAAAAACTAATTTTTAATTTCTCTGGGCTTGTTAAAAATTTACATTGAAAGAACAAAATGAGTTTTATTTTTGCATATTTTCAAAATCTTTAAACATGAAATGACATCGAGTTACCCCTTCACTGGACTTGTAAAATTTAAACAGTGTAGGACTTGTCGATCATGACAAGTTTGAACCACTCATTCTTAGCATTCGTTAAAAATACTTCGAATGACTCATTCTAAGGATGAGCTTAAAGGATAAGAAAATGTTATCCTCCTTAAGCTTGACAAAAATAAAGAGGTACTTGCCAGTAATGGTGGGGGGAAATTGAGAAGGAAAGTTCATTTTTGTATTATTAAAGGCAATATGCCACTCTTGAACATGACATTCTGTCACATTTGTGCCCGAGTTGGGAAATCCATTTGTCTCACAGTTAATCAAACCTCATTGAAAGTATTCAATTGGTTTTGGGTATTATCGTTGAGTTAAATGTTGCCAAATCTAAGTGTCGTGTCACTAATATGTTCAAGAGAAGTCCAACCTCAGTCAATATTACCTTGAAAATCATAACCTTCAATCACGTCGAACATCCCTAAGTCAATCCTGAATCATTTCAAATATTGTTCTTCAAAACTTGACATGAAGTTTCATGTTGTAGGTCATCCTGCGACAGATCACTTCCTATTGACTTCAGCTCATTATCTAGGAAGTTGATTTAGAAACCATTTTTAGTGCCTTGAGGCTTGCATTCCCTAATGGCAGGTTTCTTAATTTCGATAATAGGTTCTCATCATTGGCCTTCGATCAAATGATTCTATGAGTGTTAGACTTCCAAACATTTAATCACACTTCATAAATTGTACTAGAGTACCTGAGAGCCATTTTCATTATTGGTAGTTTCTCTCGCACTTTTTAATGGTTCACATCATTGACCGGTAATCAAGTGGTTTCTATTGTTCGAATTTGAGACATTCACTCGCATGGTTATAATCGTACTATGGATTGAGAGATGGAGATCCAAAACCTGGATCTAGTTTCATCCATCCATGCTGCGTGGAGTTATTAAATATCCATGATTGTAAACATATGTCCATTGATGGCTGCATCCATACTGTTTCTTTTATTGACATAGATATTTATATGTATTTCCATCATGATTCTTTGAGTTATTTTTACTCTGAGTATGGGAATTCCTACCTTAGTGATGTCTATATGAAAGCATGATATTGTAATCCTTGATTGTTTGTTTTTGGTCCTCAACCAATTGGTCTCTAATCCGAACCTTTGACATGATAAAGTGATTCATTCATCAAACATATTTTATGGGTTTGTACTTTAGGGAAAAATCTGTTACACTAAATTTTGTCACCATGACTGTCGATTCATATTTCTCTCCATCCGATGGAGTGTCTCAAGTGAATCTCCTATGAAGATTGATGTAAAATAATACCATGGACAAAAGGAATTTTGGTTTTCACTGCTTAAAACCCATTTTTGAGCATATGCACATTTTTCCTGAACAAAACCCGCACATGCACAATTTATTCCATCGTAAACTACGCAGGTCTGCGTAGTTTCTTCCAATATAAATTGTGCGGGTCTTTTCATGTAGGTAAAAATAAAAACTAATTTCTATAAGCTTTGGTTGAGGAATATTATCCAAATTAGAAACCTCGAACCACTACATACATGTGACTCATCCCTTAGTACATGGAACTAATCTCCTTTTCTTAACAATCATATCCCTTGAGAAGAGGAGCCAAAAACCTCCTCATCCTTACTATAAATTGAGCATAGGACTAAAGGAATGGGAGACTGGGATTTGTAAACTCATGTTGTTGGTTTGGGTCGGAATAGCTTGTCATCAAGGGGAGGAAAGGATGTCATTGGAAGAGGCTTGTGACATCAAGGCAACCAGGTTTTAAGCTTGTTCTCCCTTTGAATTTAATACAAATTCGATTGTTCTTTCCTAATTGGGTTTATTTTGATGTTATTTGTGGGATTCCTTGATCACTCACATGGTTTATAACTAACTATTGATTCAATTATATGTTGTATGATAAATTAGGAATTTCATTTACCTTTTCTTTCATATGCGAGATGATTTTATCCCTTTGAATGTTTTTGTCTATGCAGATCTCTTTTGGATCATCATGGAGAAGTTGTGGAAAGAATTCGGAAAGCATCTAAGGAATTGAGGTAAATTTAGCTGTAGAAAGTGCTGAAAGGAATTCTACAAGCACTTCGTTAATAGGTAAGTGATCCTTCGCATACTACATGTTTCATGTTTTGGTTATAGGCTAAGGAAAGAGTTATTGTTTTGTTTGTTTGTTTCTAGTTTTCCTTTAGGATTCTAGGGAGATCGCTTCTATCCGCAAAAGGGATTTATCCATGTAACACCCACATACTTCAATATGTTGAATAATTTAACTAGTTTCAATCTTCATAGTTGTCATTTGACTCGTGTCATGATGTAATTCTTATGTATCTATCAAAATAAGAAGTAAAATGATTTTTGTAATGCACGGGTTTCATGCTCAAGTCACTTTGTCATTAGTTCAAGCATCCATTGAATTCTCCTAGGGTTTTCCATGAGCCGAGAGTCCTTTTCATATTATAAAATACCATTTCAGGCTTTTGTATCAAGGAAAGAAAAAAAAATTTGAAATTAGAAATGTTTAGAAGGCTCCCAAGTCGAAGTCATCTAGTCAAGGAAAATTCGGCCAAGAGAGGGCCAATGGAGCCTCTTGGAAAGGCTATATAAAGATGGATATTTTACCTATTGAGAGACGCATCAAGCACATATCCTTTATTTTGATATGCAATCGGAGAGCAGTGTGAAAGTCCTCGAAAAGTAAAGAGGAGGTTAGCGAAGGAAGAAAGAAGCCCTAGAAGGGTTCATAAGTCTTTATTTTTTTTTTCTATTGTTCACACGTGTGAATACCCTAAGGTTTCTAGAGTTTCCTTAAATCCTAAATTGTAAGAGGTTTTTTCAGTTTTCCTTGTTGAATACGAAAGGCTAGAAGAGCCCTCATATTGAAGAGATCTTTTTTCGCTTCCCTTGGAGACTTACTCTTGCATTGAAGATGAAAGATTGGTTGGTTGAATTGGTTCTTAATTATGGGCATGGTCTAGGTTTTGGTCTTGGAAATATAATTTGAACGGATTCGATAAGAAGATAATTTATTTATGGGTTTTCCCCTTGGAGGGGTTTTTCCCTGGCTTGGAGCCTATATCTTGTGTTCATTTTTTTGTATGGATGTAATCTTCATTGTTTTGGAATCTATGTGATTATAATAAAATAATAAAAAGAACATAATATCACAAATAATTTTTAATAAAGGAATATTAAAAATAAAATGTTTCCCTAACCGATTTTCCAACATGGTAGCAAAGGTAAGGACAAGAGTATAGGCAACTAGAAGATCACTGGAAGTGTTTTTCATTACTCCAAAAAGGAAAAAAGAAGGGATTGTCTACATATATATTAAAGGATGAAATGATATACCTCTATCAAGAGAAGATTGTCCTTTTAATAGGACATACCTCTAAAATTTAGTCAACGTTATGTGCATTACTGTACCAAGGGTTTTGAAGAGGCTGAAAATGTTCACCTCGGCAGTGACTTCATATATTACTAAAATTACTGTTGCATTAAGTTACTGTTCAATGCTTGCTGAATGTGCACTATATGATGTAAATATTTTTTATATAAAATATGTTCACCAATATTTAATAACATTAATTGTTATGTTAATTTTAACTCTTGTAAATAATAAATTTAGCGTATAAAACCCTTGTTTATACGAGGATTCCTCCATTAACTTGGGTGCAATAGATTAATTATATCCAACGAAATGAGTAAGTGTAACATTTTACTTAATAACGTATTTTCATGGGACAAAATGGGGAAACTAAGACACGTTGAGGAGAGCAAGATTATCACTTCAAACCAAAATCAGAATGAACCCTCATTTACCCATGCCAAATCATTCTTCTTTAGGTGAAAAATGGATCTTTTTCTTCCCTAGGTGGTTCCAGACTTGCTTTACCTGTACCTTGGTTAGAGAAATAAAAACATAAAAATTCCTCACTGCAATGACCATCATAGTGTAGTATAATCATTAGAATGACTTGTTTGTTCAACTAAATGACCATTTAGCTAGATTTTCATGGTGAAATTTCAAAACTAGAGCAAACCAGTGCCATGTTTTTTTGGGAGACAACCAATCTACAGGCCATTTATATTTTCCTCAGCACAATCCACACTTTGGACTCCTCCTCCTGAATTGGGTTGACTTGAAATTTTACAAAAAAAAATATTTGTGGGCCATTCAATGTTGAATTTGGAGTAGAATCTAAAATTTGGAGGAAGATTGATGGCACTGAGACCACATTGGAAAAACATGATCATGTGGGTGAATAATAGCTAACCATTGAATATATGAATGAATTGATGATCTTGATTTAGTTGAAACTATAGCTTGGTGGGTGATTCTCGATTGGTCAAGTGTTATGACATGAAATGAATCACCAAAACCATATCATAACAAATTTATTGAATTATTTCCTAAGTTTGGACCTTAGGCATAAAGTCACTGATTAAAATTTTGACTTTAATTTCCAACTCTCCATTAGTTTGGAGATGAGGTAAAAAATTATAAAGAAGGAAATAGGTTGTTGGAGAAGAATACTGATTTGGCACAAGTAACTGTGATTTCATTTGAGAAACAAGAGGTCGAACTGACAACAAGATAAGACATGAAATGGCCAAGTTTTAGGGGTAGAAAATAGGCCATGTTTGGACATCAAGAAAACTAATTTTATCTAGGCCATACATACTGAAAATTCTTAGGTCCATACATGCTGAAATTACGAGGGTTGTATTGATCGTATTTCCTGAAGTCTTACAATAGTATTTTATGGGTCAAATTGGTCGCACAAGACAAGTTGTGATAAGGAAATTGTTGAGTTTTTTTTTGTTGTAATTTCTAGAAGTATACACTTGTTGTAATCAAACTTTAAAAGCTAGATAGAAACCAAAAATTCATTGGTTTTCCCCACATTGGGGTTTCTAGTGTAAAATTGTGTCAACACATTTTTATGTGCTTGGTATTATGGTTATTTTACTTTTTCTATGCATGTTGATTTAGGAACCTAGTGTAGTGCAATAAAATTTAGATATGAAAGTTAATTTTTATTTATTTAATGAATATAATTTTATTAGGCATAAAATCTGACCTAGGTTCAACAAATCTGACATGGTATTAGAGTAGTAGTATCTAAATATGAAACCAAGTGTTATCATCAATAACATTCAGTTTGGTTTGGAAAGTCATTTTGTATAGGTTTTAGTGTGTTGATGAATTAATTCATGAAAATTGATGAAATTTCATGATTTGGTTATAGTCCTAAGTCTTTAGAGTCCCCACGTGTCATCTCATTAAAGTCATGTCAATAAAAATCTACAAATAATCCACATGCATTGGTTCAAATTAAGTTTTAAGCCACTTGTCCACTTTTTCTTGAGTCCGCAACGAATTCTGTGGAAAACAGGGTGTTTTCGCTACGGACTCACCTGACAGTTCCATAGTGAATCTATCATACTCATAACAGAAAACTCTACGAAATCGTGTTTTTCTGCACCAGCAAGGTAATGTATGAGGTGTCAATTTGAAAATGGATAGGGGTCAGTATGAGGTCATGTGTTGAGTTGTTTGGAGTCATGGTTCATGCTTGGTCATCATTACCATCCCATCATTCTGTTTTAATTTCCTTATTTGTCCTAATTCCTCTCACATTCAAACTTACCATTTCAAATCATCCTTGTGAGTTGCTTGCTGCCACCTTTTCCCTTATGTCTGAGTATAGTTGTTTCTGTTGTCTTAAGGAAGGTCCATCCTCTGTATGGAAGTTGCTTGTTGTGTGTAATTGTATTTTGTAGGTGTCACATTGCCAAGGAGGCCAACGTTGTTTTGAAAGGAATGGCCACACATAAGAAGACCAACAAAGGAGGCTCAATGGTCAGGTATGGGCCAATGGACCTCAAATTGGTCATGGAAGATCCAAGTTTTGTAGCAGCCTTCACCAGTGTTGGTTGCATGAGGTTTTGTCAGAATTTTCAGGAGTATCATGCCCAAGTTTCCAAGGATTTTGCAGTCAATTTTGTTGGCACTGCATCAAAGGTTGGCATACTAAATTTCATGGTTTCTCCTGATTCCATCGCCCAAGAAACATAAATTCCAAGGACAAGGGAAGAGTAGTTTAAAGCCACCAAATTCAGATTTCAGAATTGTGATGAGTTCCTAAAGCTTGAGCACATAGGAGAAGTTCTCTCAAAGAGAATTAATCCAAAATATAGTTGGTAATTCAAAAGTATTTCACATGTTAAGGGAGGTTTCACATGATATATTAGTACCACTCCATAATTTTACTCCATTTCACTAGTAAACAACTTTTGGACCTTCCATTTTTTTTATTTAGAAGCTTAGGCAAAATGTCAGATAAAGTACAAGCTAGGCCTGAAAGTAGTGAAACTTATATCTTCCATCATGGATTAATTGAGTTGATGGTTATGGAAGTGTTGAAAAAATTAAATAGGTATTGGGCTACATTTCTGTTTTTAAGTAGTTATGAAATGGATGTGTTGACTCCTAAGAAAACACCCAAATCAAAGAAGAACCTTTCTAGTAAGAATGATGAGCCTATAGTTGAAGCAGAAGGTGGACAGGAAAGATAAATGCATCCAATTACAAAGCCCATGGAGGTTGAAATGGAACATTTGCAGAAGACAGAGATACCTTAGCCCACACCTACAAGCAGCAAGCATAAACCTAGCAAAAAGAGTCATGGGAGAATCAATAGGAGTCAAACAGTGGGAAAAGTTAATCTTGAAGATATTTTACAAGCCATAGATATAGAAGAAACCCCAGTGGTTAAACCTGTGGAGGTCAAAGGAGGTAAGAAGAAGAAGAAAGGCCTCACTGCCAAGACACTTGACTTTTCCAGTGAAGATGTAGGTTTTGTCTTTAGACCAAGTAATCCTCTCAATAGATTGCATGTTTCCAAAGGTATTAAGGCTGATAAGAAGCCTGAAGAGACAGAAAAGGGAAAATAGCTTATGGTAGAATAAATCATCGACCTATCCCCAACAAAAGAAGAAATTATCAAGCAGAGGAAAGGTAAGGAGAAGGTCACTGAAAAATCTGAAGTGGAGCTTTTAATGGAGCAGTTGGGGGAAGCTAGGGAAGAGGTCACTTAAACAAAGCTAGAGTTGGAAGAGGTTAATCAAGAAAGGAAGATGGTAGAGGAGTTCAAGGAGAAAGTGAATGAGCAGATTATGTATTATGATGAATACCTACAAAGTGCTAAGAAAATGTTAAAGAGAACCCTCCCTTTATGCGGAGTGATGAAGCACACAAGGAAAAGGAACATATGGCTGCAAGAAGAGAGGAAGAAGCTCAAATTCCAAGTGAAGGAGTTGGAGGTGCAGATGGAAATGGTACAAAAATAACTCAAGGAAAAAGGCTTGAAGATGACAGTGGTGAATGAACCTGTTGAAGGTGAAACCACTGCTGCCGAGGGTGAAGCCAATACTACTTGAAGGGGGGTAAAATAGATTTGAATTTTTTTTTTTCATCATTATAGCTCATCATTTACATAGCCTTGAGAAATTTTGAAGAATAAATTGAAAATTATCAAGCATGTTGTATATTAGGCAATTTTCTAGCATACTCCAGGCTTAAAGCCGAGAAAACACTATCAACTCGTTAAAGATTTTTTTGGGGAACTTATGTCAGGTTTTGTCACAAATAAGGTAGGCGAAGGAATTTTTTTAAGTTTTTAGACCCACCAGACATCCTCCAATCAGAAAAGAGGGCAAACAATTTGTAGATATGTCCAAAGTAAAAAACACTACGAACTCTCGGTACAGACTTGCCTAGAAGTCCTCTGTTTTTGTAGCGAGGAGGAATTTTGAAAATTTTCAAGCCTTAATTGTTTTTTTGGAACAGTTCAGCCACCTGGAAGGGTCAGAAATAATTATTAAATTTTTTCGTTGAAGACACACTCATCGAAAAAATATTATCAATCTACCAGCTCATCATGGAAACCACATTAGAAAATATAACATCACCTCCTCAAAGCTTGGAAGACAGACCTCCTATCTTGGTGGGGGGTGTTTATTGTTCAGTCATGGTCATTGCCACCTTAGGCACATGATCTTTTCGATGTATATCAACAAGCACGGGGCTTTTAAAGTTTGTTAAATGTAATAAAGTGTATTAGAGTCCTATTAGGTTTAAAATTCCTAAAAATAGCATATCTTTATTTTCTCTCCTTGTAATCTGCTTTTTGGTTAGTCAAGGTGTCATTAGAGGTATTCAAAGGTTTTGCCTTGCTAGCAAACTCATTATAAAGGTATATAAATTTATAAATAGCCAGATTATAGATGGAGAGAGGGTTGATGGATGTTATATTGCAGACTAATATTGTAAATCTTTTTTATCAGTAATATATAGTGGCAACAGACTACTTTTATTACCTAAGATTCATTGGTATTCTTATATTTATTTGTCTTATATATTTCATTACTCTATATTCAGTATTCTGTTTGCGTGATTACTTGGAATTCATGTTCGACATTCTCCAACTTCCTTTATGCATCTAGTCTGTTTTAAATGTTATGTTTCATTAGAATACGCATGCCTCAACTTCCATGAGATAAGTTTCATATGTCACTGAGTTTTAATACTAACCCCATATTCCCAATGGTAGTTATTTGTTTGCATCTTTCACCTGCACAAAAATAAATTTAAATCCATTTTCAGAGTTAGCCATCTATTGATCTTTATTTAATTTATATCATCTTTATCCTTGAGAGAGACCTCTCAGGTTGGAAAGGCTAAGTTCCAGCTAAAATTAGGTTTGAAATAGTTACTCTAGGTTGATTGTTGAAGTATCCCATCAGCCTCAATTCAGTGATAAAATATTAGTGCGTCTGTCGAGAGTCTGAAGAAACATTTTCCCAAAATTTTGTGCTAAAAAAGAAATACTGAACTCTTGAAGGTAGCAAGAGCTCAGAAGCATTCAAGGTTTCATTCTACCTTGGTGACTCCACTAAAATATCCATGCTTAAAGGTGGCTTTGAAAAAGATACATACAAGGTGCAATCCAGATCCTAACCCACCTGCAATTGTGGATAATCTAGAAACAATTCTCAGAGGTTTTGGAAGCTCATCAAAATAAGGTATTCCATCTCTTTTAAGAATTTCATATTTTCCCTCTGAGATTGTTCAAAGTATTGAAGATAAACAGTTTGATGAAAAGATAGAAGAGGTGATTTTTAGCTCTAAATCTGAGAATGATTTGATTGAAATAATTTTAGACTTACAAAGACTTGGGATTGATACCTCATCTCTTGTGTCAAAAGAAGAAAAGGAAAACTTTTGGAAGACTGTCACATTAACGCTGTTATTGGAAAAAGAGACTTTTGAAAAGTTAAAAGAGTTAGACCCTTTTGATTTTTTGTTTAGGAGAAAGTCGGGTTTTCCCTTGCCTGAATGGATTTCCTTTGTCTCTAGACTCCAAATTCCCATTGCAACATATCCTAACATTTCATCCTCATTCACTGCTTTTTTCCAAAGTTAGAATTTTGAGTTCATCCACTGCTTTTTCAAGTAGCACAGTCCCTATCATTATGGTTGGAGTTCGTCCTCCAGCAAGATATGCTCGCTTGTCCTTCTTGATATACTTCATGACCTTCTAGATGGATATTCTACTAGGATTAAAACATTTGGGAGTGAAGAATAAATAACTGTTAAAAAACAACTTGATCAATTTAATGAATTTATTGACGAGAGGAAGTAGATGATGATGATGTGAAAATGAGGTTGTTTTCTCATAGTTTCACAAGTGAGGTAAGAAAATGGTTTAAAGATTTAGGTTCGGGTAGTTTAAAAAATTGGGACCAATTAGAAGACATTTTTTTGACAAAATGGGGGGGTAAAGTGAACCATATTCAAGCCTTAACTGAGTATAATAGTTTGAAAAGAGCCATACAAGAATTAGTTCAATATTTCTCTAAGAGGTTTAACAAGTTTTACAATTCCATACCCTCTCATATCAAACCTCCCCTAGGAGCTACTCAATTACACTATGTTAAAGCTTTTGACTATGATTTTTCCATTTTGTTAAGAGAGAGAGAGTCTACTTCCTTGGTTGATATGAAAAATGATGTTGTTAAGGTTGAGGTGAACATGGCAGCAGCCATGAGGTCTAATATGGGAAAATCCGAATTAAAGGAAGAAGATAAACCTTCCTCATCTTCAGACAATGATGAAGACCACAGAGAGGCTTATGGATAGGCTTGCTCTTGGTGAAAATCGTTTACCTCCTACACAACAAGAAACACATATTAGAAATCCTCAATTTAGGAGGCCTCAAATTTAGCAAAGACCGAGAGACAATAGAAATCAATTCGATTAATTTGTTAGACCTCCTTTCCAGAAAAATTTACTAGATGAAGAGGAAACATAACCTGAATTCCAAGAAGATATTATTCATTGTTTAGATGAATATGTGTCAGGAATGTTTCTAACTAAATAAGAACATGATGAATCTAGTCATGGTATGGGAGGAAATGAGGGACAATCTGATTACTTGAAAGGTTATCAACATGCTATCTTTGAGATGCAAAAAAAATATAATTTAAGGAATATAAATTTTCCCATTACAGCTAATAAAGCTCAGCCAAAGAAAGATGCTTCTAAGCCAGTTGAACCAAAGAAAGACACACCACCACCTCATGGAAAAAAAATTGAAAAAAAATCATCTACTTTCAATTTAGAAAATGAGATTTCCAAAATCAAAGTTCTAGTTCCCTTTGGTGAGATCAATAAGGTCACTGAGTATAGGAGCCAAATTTTCAAGATGGTTCACACTCAGCCCTAACATTCAGACATCTTAAATCTGCAAGAAGACCATCCTACCATTTTCTTGGTAGCAAGGGTAGAAGAGGAACATAATGAAGAAGTTCTGCCTTTTTATGTGAGTCTGAACATTCATGAAATGACTTTGTATAACGCCATGTTAGACTCGGGTGATTCCCACAAATTAATGCCTAAGGTTTTCATGGAAAGAAAGGGTTTAGACATTACTAGACCTTATAAAGACTTGTTTTCTTTTGATTCCAAGAGAGTGCAATGCATTGGTCTCATTAAAGATGTGGTTGTTGGCCTAACTTAAGTGCCTGCTAAGACAGTGGTAATGGATATAGTTGTAGTTGACATTCTTCCAAAATTTGGTATGCTTTTATCTAGATCTTGGGCAGCCAAAATTAAAGGAACTATGCAGATGGATATGACTTATTCCACCATTCCAGTATTTTGCAAAAAAAGGAGGTTGTATAGAGAAATTAGGATGGAATATATGGTAAGTAGCAAGGATGAACCAAAAAAATTTCCTATTTATGCACTAGAGACTGAACTGTGATCTTCAATTTTGTTCAATAAACTCATTAATGAGGCAGAAAATGAGAAAACAATAGAAAATCAGAGAAGTATGGAGGAAAATGAAGAAGGTTGGTGGAATTTACATTTTGATGGCGTTGCTGGAAGAGAAGGAGCTGGTACAAGAATGTGGATTACCACGCCTAATGATGAAAGTAAGTTTTTCTCTTATAAATTGAACTTTGATTGTACAAACAATATGGCCGAATATGAGTCTTTGTTATTTGGTCTAGAAACTTTGAAGAGTTTAGGCGCTAATAAAATAGCAGTTTGTGGTGATTCTGAATTATTAATCAAGCAAGTAGAAGGATCTTATCAGACCAAATATGTGAGGATGAGGGCTTATATAAATTTAATCCTTGAAATGCTTGATAATTTCAAAGAATATAGTTTCACTATCAAAACTAAAGACTAGAATTTGGTGGTTGATTCATTGGTTGTCTCTGCTAGTTTCTTTGCCATTCCTACTCATTCTAGTAAGAGCTATGAAGTTGAGGTCAAGCATAGACCAGCTATCCCTAATAATATTATACATTGACAAGTGTTTGATAGTGATCAGCAGGTCCGAAATTTTCTTAAGCTAAAAGAAAAAATTGAAAACATTCAAGAAGATCAACAGAATATGTTTTTTGAAACTAAAGTCAATCTGAAGGTCCTTCAACTGAAAAATAATTGCATTCCCAAAGGCTTAATACCCCTTGAGAATTTGTTTGTTCAACATGATGTTTTCAAGTCCCCAAAGATTAAATTCGATGATGAAGAGGTGGAAAGTTACAACCTTGGTACTGCATAAATTCCCAAGATGGTCAAGTTGCCTAGATTTCTTGCTTCATAGATGAGACAAAGGAATGTGGATATGATGAAAAATTATATTGATGTTTTTGCATGAAGCTATGCAGACTTGAAAAGGTATGATCCCAATATTATTCAACATAATATCCCCATAAAAGAGAATGAAAAGCCTTTTAAATAGAAGTTGAGAATAATTAATCATTTTCTCATCCCACTGATTGAGAAACAAATTAAGAAGTTTTTTGATGCAAAAAAAATTGTCCCTTTGAGGTTTTCGAAGTGGCATGCTAATTTGGTACATGTAAGGAAGAAGAATGGTGAGATTATAATTTGCATTGATTTCATAAATTTAAATAAGCATCTCTGAAAGACAATTACCCTCTTCCAAAGATGGATCAAATTCTACAAAATATTGTTGGCTCTCAAAGAATGTCTATGCTTGATTGTTTCTTAGGCTACAATCAAATATTAGTACATCCAGAGGACCAAGATAAAACTTCTTTTACTACGCCATGGGGGACATTTATGTATTCCAAAATTCCTTTTGGTCTCATGAATGCAGGGGTGACTTTCCAAAGGGCAATGGATATTGAATTTGTTGAATAAAAGGAAAAATAAATGGTGGTTTATTTGGATGATATCACTGTGTTTTCAAAGAAGGAGGAAGAACACCTGAAGCACTTGGAGAAAATTATGCAAAAATGCATAAAATTTGGTATATCTCTTAATCCTACTAAAATTTTCTTTGATTTGACCACTAGGAAATTGTTAGGACACATTATATCAAAGGAAGGAATAAGGGTTGATACAATTAGGGTCACTACCATATAGAAAATATAATTACCAAGAAACAGAAAGGAGATTCAATCCTTTCTCGGAAAAATAAACTTTGTTAGGAGATTCATTCCTAAATTTCTTGAGATTTTCAAACACATTACTAAGATGCTTAGGAAATAATATGATGTTAAATGGATAGTAGAAGTAAAGAAATCTTTTGAAAAAATAAGTAAGGCCCTCACTCAAGCCCCAATGCTCATTATCCCTAACTTTTCAAGTGATTTTCTAGTTTTTACCTTCACCTCTGAATATACAATTGCTAGAGTATTATTACAAAAAATACAGCAAGGTGGTGAGAAGCCTACTTCTTTCTTAAGTAAAACTCTTGAAAAATCTGAATTGAAGTATAATATCATGGAGAAACAGTCATATGCTTTAGTATAGGTGCTTAAAGTTTTCATAATTTACATTCTGCATTCATATTATAGCATGTGTGCCTAATACCGTGGTGAAAGAGATATGACCCAAGCTGATCCTGATGGAAAAAGAGGTAATTGGATTGCCACTTTGTTAGAATATGATATAGAAATTAAGCCTACCAAGTTGGTAAAAGGTCAAGGGCTAGAAAAACTAATGGCACAATTAAATTTTGAGTGCCTAGACATGGATTTCATTGCAGAAATTTCAGAAGTGGTTGAAAAAGAAGAATTGGTTCCTATTGAAGAAAAATTCACCATGTCTGAATGGTATAGAGATGTGATTTTTGTTTTAAAGCATCATAAAGCTCCTCCTCAATTTACCAAGTCCAAATCCAGGTTTGTGAATTTTAATTCTTTAAGGTATTGCATTTTGAACAAAAACTAGTATTGGAGGTGTTAGAGTCAATATTTGCATCCTGCCATCAGTGATAAAATCCCCCCTTTTCATATCATTTTAGGAGTCCCACTCAGAAATTTTTATCATTCCACTAGGTCATGCAAAAAACTAGTCATTGATGGTAGCCCTAGTCCAAAAACATCACTCTTCCTCAAATTTAATTACTTGCTAGAATAGTTTCATACCTTGCTGACTGTACACCATCCATAAAGTAATATCAGTCGTGTCATCTTGAAATTCAGTCCTTCAAGGGCTCATTAGGTCATTAGGGTTTCCAAGGTTCAATAAAACTTCATCTCCACTGCATTAGACTAGCAAGTAAAGGGTGATCCAATAAACTTCTCTTCACTATGTGAAGATGACTTGTAAAGAAAAATTCTTATTTCATCATGTAATTTTGAGTTCAAATGCACTTTTTTATATTTTCATTATGGAATTTGATGTCTTTCAAATGTAATAATTTCACCATCCCAAGTTGTTAATTCAGTGTTCCAAAGATTCCAAAACACCAAAATGTAAATTCAAAGAGTTCTCAAAGCATATCAAGTGATCAATTTTCCAAAGGAAACTGTTAAGTGAAAATATAATGTTTCAAAAGTTCAAGTTAATGATAAAGGAAGAAAGTGGGTCCCAAGGCCCAAATCATCAACTTCATGAAGTATAAAATCCCTCAAGACATCAAATCCATCCTCATTTTTCCTCTATAGCATTGAACAACCATCTCCACAGCACGATTTCAAAATCTAGAGAGCGAAAAAAGTGGCAGCGCTTCACTCCTGGACTGGTCGCATTGCCCTCCTACATCTCACGCTGCGCATAGCCTTCAAGCACTGTGCACCTACCCGACTTTCTCAGCAAGATCAAAAACAAAGTGCAATCGCTTTAAACCTTAAGCATTGGTTGCCTTCACCCTCCAGCAAGTAAGTAACATCAAAATTCCATCTATAATTCCTCAAGTCAAATTATCATGGTGTTTGAATGTTCTAAACAAAATTTGGTGTCTTCTTTGTTATAAACCCTAGTTCCATTCTGAATTTCAATTACACTCCCTAATAATTCCACTACCCTTCCCAGATTACAATTAACCTATCCCACCCCTATTTCACTATATCCCCTTCCCCAAAGCCCTTTATCACCTAAATCCTAAGACCTAGGTATTTCAATTTCCTAGGCTCCCAAATCCCCATAAATGTAATAAAATTCCTATTCCCAAATCCCACGACATTTCTACTCCTTGTCACCTCCCTTAATTTAATAATCCCTTTTCCCATCTCCCTATTTTCTTCCATCCTATTCCCCACTCCCTAAACATACATTTCACTCCCAATTCATCTCTCTAGGGTTTCTAGCCAAGACACTATGGAAGAAGAAAACAGAGAATTTATTAAGGAAGAATAGAGGGAAGAGAGGAGGCCACACAAAGGAGGGAGGATCCTTAGACTTGAACCTAAAAATAACTCATGGCCTCTCCCATGGTTGTGACATGTTTCAAGCATGTAGGATGCTTTGACTTTTGTGAAAAAATACAAAGGGTCCAACATCACCCTGTTTTGAGCAGGCTATTCAACTCTAATATTCATGACAACCAGGTAACCCTTGCTAGTGTCAATTTCACAGTATCCACAGCCATTATAGTAGCTTCCACTGGAATTCCAAATGTTGGTGAAAAGTGGTTCAAGGAATAAATCTTGGAGGATCATTACTATGAGCCATACATCAAGCCAAGGTACAAGAATGAAGGAAAGAAGGTATTTCCTTCTCTTACCTCCTGGATAGGTATTCCCCCATGATGAAAATCATCATGAAGTACTTTTCTTGTGAAGGAAGGTTCTCTAGAATCTACACCTATCATATCCGGTTATTAATGCACTTCATAAGGGTCAAAATTCTCAACATACCTTATTATCTCTTTAGGAACATTGACAAAATGGCATACATTGCTTAAAAGAGAGATTATGACTAGCAGATGAAAATTATTTTTCACCGCTCTCTCATCAAGATCATTGTCCTCCATCACCTCAATAAATTTAACATATCATGGGACACTTTCATAGATAATGACATCTTTACTGCTCCACCAATTCAACAAGCTCAAGTTGTGCCTCCACCATCTCATCCTTCCATGTACGCTCCTCCATCTCAACCCACAGTACGTACTTCTACATCAACTCAAACTACTTCACCCATTTCACCACCATCATCACCATTTCACACTCATATTGGGTCATCTAGCATGGATAAGATCAGTGAGCTTAAAAATACCAAAGTGGTTGCGATAGAGACATTGGAAAAACATATCAGAGAGATCATAGACAAGTGTTTGCTCCACAGATTGTGGAAGGGGCCTTTCCTTCTTCATCGGCAAAGCAGGAAAACGAAGGAAAGAAAAAGATGACAAAGGCATATATTTAGGAAGAGATCAGGAATGAGGAGGGAAATATTCATGAGACATAAATGGATTTTTACCTTGTGGACTTGGATCATCAATATGACTCTGAGATCACTAGCATATTCATGAAGGAAAAAGAAGCCAAGATTAGAGAGCTACAAACTAATCTTGATAGATCTAAATTTGTAATTACCTTTCTTGAGCATGAGAACCAGCAGTTAAAGAAAAAACACTTCATTGATGAATTTGTTAGTGTCAGTATTTTCATACTGCCATCAGAGATCAAAAATACTCTTTTCATACCATTTTAGGAGTCCCACTTATAAATTTTTAATCATTCCTTTAAGTCATGCAAAAAATTCACTCGCTGATGGTAGCCCTAGTCATAAAATATCACTCCTCAAAATTTATACTTTTTGGCCCACCTTCATGTCTTGTTGAGCATAAATAAGTCTTGAAAGTCCATTTCATCATGTAATTATGTTAGTCAAGTCACCATGGAGTTTATTCATTCAAGGTCCCATTAGGTCACTAGGTTTCTTTTTTCGAGGTAAAAATAAAACATCATTTCAATTGCATAAGGTCAGAAAAAATAATGAGAGTGATCCAAATAATATTCATTTATCATCTGAAGAGGTTTTTCCAACATGAAAGATGATCTCCAAGGAATATTTTGAAAGTTATAATTCTTCTTTCAAGTTATGATTTTTATTCTGCAATGTAATTTTATTCAAAAAACATAGATGTAATTTATTTTTATTTTAAAGTAATTTGACGTTCATTATATGTAATAAGTACTATTCCCAAGCTGCCAATTCAACTCAATATTCCAAACTGAACACCAAAAAAAGCAATGTAAAGAGTGCCAAACTACAACATCATCAACCTGCAAAGAAAAATTCGGAGTGTAAAGGATATTTTCCAAAGTTTTCAAAGGTGAAATTAAAACATCAGAAAGTGGGTTTTAAATCAAAAGATCAATTCCACACAAGTATAAGATCCTTCATGACATCAAAATAGACTTCATTTGTCTCCTATACCATAGAGCACACTTCGTTTTTTATTCCTCATTCTGCACTTTTTGACTGGTCTTGGGAGAATTGATTTTTTAGGGGCTATACTTTATCATTTTCAATTCTTGATAGGTCCATTGTGTAGCCAAGAGAGATATATTTCCAACGAGATATCATGAGCTCAATTTTGAGCTCGGGAAGGCCTCCAAATGTGGCATGCAAGAGGGCACTGCACGCCTATGTGTTGTGTTGCGCGTTTTCCTTTTGCACTATGCGCCTGCCCTATGCGCTACGCGTTTACCCATCTTCCTCGAAAATTCTCAGAAGGGCCTCCAAACTTCAAAAAATCAACCTAAAACTCTCAGAAATGGTTTCTCAAGCCTCAAACAAGCAAGTAAGCTACCATTTATGCACTCCTCTTCTCCATCAAATCATTTTGTGTTGTGTGAAGTTTGTTAAATAAATTTGGTGTCTTTCTTCAAATTTAAAACCCTAGTATTCCTAAAATACCCAATTACAGTTAAATTTCAGTCCCTAAACCTTAATAACCCTTCCTACATTGCAATATACCCTTTCAAAAATCCTTATATTGACATCTTCTTTCCCTAAGCCTTCATTTCCTTAAAACCCTAAGCCCTAGGTACACCAATTTCCTAGGCTCCCAATTTCCCTAAACCTATAATTAATTCCCTATTCCAAACCCCTCTACATCCTTATTCCCTGTCACATTCCTTAACTCACAAATCCATACCCTCATCTCCCTCAATTACCCTATCCCATTCCCTATTCCTAAAAATTACATTCCACCATCATCACACCTCCCTAGGGTTTTGACAATAAGACATTATGGAAGAAGAAGAAAACAGACCATACAGTGAGGGAGAAGAAACATAGGAGAAGAGGCCACACAAAGGGGGAATAATAATCAGATTATAGCTAATAAATACTAGGGAAATCTTGGCATCTCCTATGGCTGTGACATGTTTCAAACATATTAGATGTTTTGAGTTCTGTGAGAAAATTCAGAAGGTCCAACACCAGGCTATGTTGACCAAACTTTTCATTTCTAATCTCTATGACAACCAAGTTACTCTAGTTGGTGTCACTTTCATTGTGTCAACTGCCATCATCTCAGCTGCCACAAGGATCCCAAATGTTGGGGAGAAATGGTTCAAACATAAAGACATGGAGGAGCATTACTATGAGCCTTTCATCAAACCTAGGTACAAGAATGAGAGAAAGATGATTTTTTCTCTTACTTCCTGGAGAGATATGCTCCCATGATGCAGATCATCATGAAATAATTTTCATTTGAAGTTATATTTTCTAGATTGTATGTCTATCACATCCGGTTACTTATGCACTTCACTAGGGTAAATATGCTTAACATAACCTACAACCTCTTCCAGAGCATTGATAATATGGAATTTATTGTCTAGAAGAGAGACTTTGAACACCAAATGAATAGTCTTGTTCACCACTCCCTCATCAAAATAATATTCCTCTGTTACCTCAAACAATTGAAAATTCGATGGAGTTCATTCATAGCTAATGACATATTCACTACTCCACCTATTCAGCATGCCCAAAATGTACCTTCATCATCTCATCCTTCCACATCCATTCCTCCATCTCAGCCCACAGTTCATTCATCATCATCAGAGCAGTCTCCTTCATCTATTTCACCGCTATCATATTCATCCCACATTGAGACTGGGTCACCTAGCAGAGCTAAGATCAATGAGACTAAGCAGGCTAATGTGGCTGAGATAGAGTCATTGGAAAAAACATACCAGAGGGGTCATAGGCAGGTGTTTGCTCCACAGATTGCAGAAGGGGCCCTGTCTTCTTCACCAACAAAGCAGGTACATAAGGGGAAAGAAAATATGGTAGAGGAGGATGTACATGAGGCAATCATTCATGATGAGGATGACCTCCATGAGACAGAACAAGATTTTGACCTTGTTGACCTAGATGAGCATGATGATGATGAGATCACTAGTATAGTAATCAAGGGGAAGGATGCCAATATTAGAGAGCTCCAAACTAATATTGATAGTTCCAAATAGGTCATAAACTTCCTTAAGCAGGAGAACCAGCAGCTAAAGACAAAGCATGTCATTAATGAGGTCAAATACATCACAACACAAAGGGAGGTAGAAAAATCCAGGGTTTTGTTGGAAGAGACACTTGAAAAGCATGGTTTTCTTGAAGAAAAAGAAGAACAACCACCAAGAGGCAGACCTAGAACTAGAGGGTTGAAAAGAGCTCTAGCACTAGAAAGACAAAAAGAGGTTGAGATTATTGATCAGCAAACCTTGAATGAAAAATTTGCAATGGTAATCAATGAAAACCGGGAGCCATGGCTTGATAGAGCTAACCCGCACTTGGAGAAGCTTTCAGAGAAGGCAAACAAATATAATGACTTATTGAGGAGGAAGGTCAAACATTATGCCCAAATAGACAAAATTGGAATGGCTAAGCTCAAAAAAACCAATGAAAAAATTGAGGCTTTGACCATGCAAAAAGAGAAAAGGAAGTTGGATATACTTGCAGAGGCTTAAATCCAAGCCTAGCCATATCATCAGCACTCACTTCACCAATTTTGAAAGTTTTTGGGTCATTTTTTCAAAGTTCTGTCTTTTGATTGTGTTTTTGGACAGTCATGTGATAGAGAAAGTGTCAAACGTGCAGCACCCTTGGCGCTGTGCTCTTTTTTGAGCCATATTTTGACAAAACATTCACCACCATAGGATTCCAAATGAAAAATACATCCAATAAAACCACTTTTCCAGCCTTGGTTTGCAAAACAAGCAGGTCAAAATTTCAAAAAACTAGCAAAAAATCATGTTTCCGCCTCAAGTTTTGTACAAGCGCTGGGCGCTGAGAAGTCTTGGGAGGATTGACTTTTGACAGGGCAATCCATCTTGGAGAAAATTTGGACACCTACAACCCAGTAAAAAGTAGCTTGCAAGATGGAGAGCGTGGTTTCCAAATGGAGGGCGCACCTGGCAAAGAGAGGGTGTGTTTGATAGTTTGTTGATATTTTTGAATTTTCACTACAAATTTGACTTTTGTCTTTGAAATGATGATTTCACCTATGTAATTGAGGATGGTAAATGTAATTATGGTATGGATAATTTATCTGGAAGTATATTCATGATGTAAATTTAATCATCAAAGTCAAATGAATCAGTTTCAATGTAATTAGGGAGGAGTCACTTGCAACTTCCTACACTCTAGCTTTCAGTTCAGAATTTTTTGGATCTCATCCACAACTCAGGGATTAGACCCCTAAGGATGAGAGAATGTAGTTTGGATTTCTATATTTTCCCTTTCTTCACTCTTAGCAAGGGTTTAAATCAGTTGGATGCTATTGTATTGATCAAGGACTGTGTAATCAGTTTGGCCAGAAATTAGTGAAGAATTGCAGCTATTTCTCTGGGATACTTGTGGTATGAATGTTTGGCATCACTTCTTCTCTGAAATCATTTGTATGAATGTTTTGTAAGATCATGAACCATTTCATTTCTATTATATGATAATTTTCAATTTAATAGGCAGAATATTGTTCTTTCATGCTCTGTTTTGGGAAAGTTGTCATAATTTGACCATTTTCTTTAGTTTAGGAAGAATACATCTCTTATGCTCTTCCTAGCTCCTCATCAGTCTTAAACCATCTCACCAGCTCGCCTTGAAGTGCTAAGCCTTCAACCTACCTTTCCCCATCGAATGGACTACAATTCCATCTCATTTTCCCTGACCTAGTCCCCTTAACCTAATCCTCATCCAACAAACCCAATCAAAATACCCTTCTGCATTTCATTGCTAGCCTAAAACCTTTTCATCCAGCCCTCTTGGTTGTGACTTTTGTGAAGAGAGCCATCTCCGATTTGGTAGGGCTAGATACCAAGCCAAAATATTGGTATGTGGTTACCTTTGTTGGGATTTCTTCTTTAGTCTTATAGATATGGCGGAGTGATAACATACTGGCGTTGTTACCGGGGAATGAAATATTTATTCTCCCTGGGTGTACGACAAGAAATTTTGGAATTTGATCCTTTGGATGATAGGGTTAAGTTTCCGAAAGGCTGATTCGATAATTTCAATGCTAAGATTGTAGAGCTGGCTTCCAGAAGATATACTAGAGCAAATACCGACCATGATCCAGTTGATCCGATAGATGATCCAGAGAAGATATTTCGAAGGCATAGATATCAAACTGCGAACATTCAATCAGGACCAGTTCCATTGGTAAGATCCGTTTCTCTACCTGCTAAGCTACTTTCTCTTGAAGATATACCATATGATCTGAAATTTGAATTGTCATTGTTTAAATCCAAATCCGAAACCTCTTTATTCGACATAGTATTCGATCCTTTAAGCTTATCTAAGGTCAATTAATTGTCTGAATTAGACCTTAGTCCTCTGAAAGATTGGTTTTTTGAAGATATTAAGCCCAAATATGACCTTGACATCAAAGATTGGATTAGATTTTACCATCAAGAGGAATTTTATGTTTCATCTCAACCTCAAACTCAATAAATTGTAGTTTATTCATCTTCACCTTCGACTTCATCATTCATACCTACTACTTCAGTACCTACACCTTCTGTTCCTTTACCTATTCAGCCAATCCCTCCTATTGTTAACCCAGTACTCCATTTAGCAGGAATTATGGCAAGATTTTCCCCAATTATCTTACCATCCCAATTGAATGAATTACCTCAGGGTTATGGCCAAAGACTCCCCTTGTTTGATGAAAATTCCACCATATCTACAAGAAAACATACTGTTAAGGTCATTGACTTCATATATTTGGAGGAATTTGATGCTGACAATGAAAAAATGAGGATTATAGCCTAGAGTTTCTCTGGATATGTCAAAGTTTGGTTTAGGTCTCTCACTGTTAATTCCATTGTCACTCCAAACCAGCTCACTGATTTTTTCATATCCCGATGGGAGGTAAATAAAAATCATTTACAGTTTCTTGATGAGTATGAGAACATTAAAACAAATCTCAATGAATTAGTTCAATATTCCAATACTTGCTTTAATAGGATTTACAATGCAATTCGCGTTGAGATCAAGCCTCCTCCAGGCTTAGCTCTCATACATTATCTAGATGCATTTGATGTTGACATGGCTTACCAATTAAGGGAAATAAATCTATATGCATTTGAAGATATGCAAAAGAACACGGTCAACGTTAAATCAAATATGCTGATGAAGAGAGCTAAAGCTAGGAATGAGAGGAGATTTATTATTAAAGATGAGCCATCCACTTCATCTTCTGATGCTAAGATGGATACTTCGATAAGAACTATTGAACGGATGGTTGACAGGATGTCCATCACACAGAGATAGCCTGAGGTCAAAAATCCTAAATATAGAGGTTAGCAACAGCCTCAGTTACAGATTAAGTAGAGAGAATAGTGGGCTCTGAACAACCACCACAGTAGAAACAACAAATCAAGAAACTCTTACAATATAACTATGCTCAAGGAGAAGAAGAATATGAATACACAATTGTTGAGGAAAACCTTCTTTTCAAAGCTGATGATTTGCCTATGTTTTTGACCGAATATGAGGAATATTTTCAAAAGAAATATTAGCCTAAAGATGAATATTTTATCCTTTCTAATGATCACGAATTAGAGACTAAATCAGATGATCACCAACGGGGGTACTTGAATGCACTTAGATCACAAAAAAGGAAGATGTCATTGAGGTGAAGAGATTATCTCAGCAGAAAGACACTCAAACAAGGCAGAATCCTCCGAGTAATCATAGTAAGGGAAAAGAGCCTGTGATCACATATAAGAATAAAGTAAATCTGCCATCTACAAGTTCAGCCAATAAGGAAAAGGATAATCAGAAGAAATAATTTCCATCAAAAGACCATGCTGGACAGTGAGACATCGTCATTAAAGAGGTAGACAAAAGTTTAGATACAGAAATTTCAAAGTTAAAAGTGTATATCCCCTTAATCGATCTTGTTAAGAACAACTAGTACAAATCCCATGTTGTTAAGATGCTTAAAGTAGATCCTTTGTCTGACATGGTGAATGTCGAAGATGATCAGCCTGAACTCATTTTTGGTCCTACTACTGACGGTTAATTAGAAGATAGCGAGGTTCCTCCTTTTTACTTGAGTCTAAGAATCCAATAGTGCATTTTACATAATTCCATGTTAGACTCTGGAGCCTCCGACAATCTGATGCCAAAATCCATAATGGAGAAGTTGGGCCTTGACATCACTCATCCCTACCATGATTTATAAACTTCGATTCAGGTAGGGTCTGTTGTATTTGTCTGATTAAAGTTTTGGTAGTCTCCATAGAGCAGATTCCGACAAAGAACATTCTAATGGATGTGGTGGTAGTTGACATACCGCCACACTTTGGAATGTTGTTGTCAAGATCCTGGGGGAAACAATTATGAGGTACATTGCAATTATATTTTTCTTATGCAACTATCCCTGTTTTCGAGAAATTGAGAAAATTGTACCATGAAACTAATATGAAATATATGATCACAAGAAAAGAAAAGCCCAACAATCATTTGATAAACGTTGTACATAAAGATTTAGATTCATTCATTTTGTTTAATGATAGTGGCTTAAATGATGTAGATAGCCAAATAGTAGATGTGGAAGATGTTCCAGATATCCATAATTGTGTTAGAGAAGTTATATCAAAAGAAAATATGAATATATCAAGCTTAATAGAACATCCATCAGATGAAGCATTAAAAAATTCAAAACAACAATCAGAGGAAGCAGTGAAATATTTAGAACAACCATTGGATAAAGTGGAAGAAAATCTAGAAAAGCATGAAGAGACAGTTCAGAAATTTGAGCCAAAATAGAAATCAAAGTTTCAGCATTTAGAGGATGAGAAGGATGAGAATGGTTTATGGTCCATGGCTTTTGATGGTGCCCTTGGGAAAGACAAGGCAGGCATTGGAATCTGGGTTCGCAGTCATTTTCATCAGTAGAATAAGGTCCTTACAAATGTAAGGTTGTGATCTTATAAATTAGCTTTTGATTGCAATAAAATGAAGCCGAGTATGAAGAACTGATTAATGGCTTAAAGTACTTGAAGTAGCTGGGTGCAAGAAGGATTGCGGTGTATGGTGATTCAGAAGTTGTGATCAAGCAAGTTAAAGGTGAATATCACGCCAACCATCCTCGAATGAGACAATATAGGAATGTTGTACTTTATATTTTGAAAAATTTTCAGGAGTGTATACTTACAGTGGTGTCAAGAAATCAAAATCTCATGGTAGATTCATTGGCTAAAACTGCAACCAATTTCAAAATCCCCATATTTTCAAACAGAAAATTTGATATTTATATGAAGCACCATCCCACTGTTCCCGATAACTTGCAATATTGGCAAGTTTCCTGGGATGATAAGCAGATAAAAAAATTTCTTCAAGGCCAAGAATAATTTGAGAATTTTTCTATAAGATCGGATATTCGATAAATATGACCAAGATATAGAAGAAAATCAGATGGATATACTACAATCGAAAGACAACAATATTCCAAAGGGTCTCATACCTTTGGAATAATTTTTTGACCAAGATGACATAGCAAGGAAGCCTAAATTGATGCCTACGAAAAAGGGTGTTGAAGATGTAAACATTGGGACAGCTGAAAAACCAAAGATGGTGAAACTATCCAAGTCCTTATCTCCCAAGGTAAAGGTTGAATATGTTAAATTACTTTCTAATTTTTCTGATGTTTTCGCATGGGAATATTCAGATTTAAAGTTGATGATAAGAACAAAATTCAGAACACTATTCTGATCAAGTCTGATGAAAAGCCCTTTCGTCCAAAGTTGAGTCGAAGGATAAATTCTAGATTACCGCCATCAATTGAAAAATAGGTAAATCAACTTTTCAATTCTGGTACCATTGTCCTGATCAGATTCTCTGATTGGATTTCAAATTTGGTCCCAGTGAGAAAGAAGACTGGAGAAATCCGGCTATGCATAGATTTCAGAAAATTGAACAAAGTGACCCTTGAGGACAACTATCCACTTCTAAAGATGGACCATATACTTCAAAGAGTTGTTGGTTCTTCCCGGATGTCACTATTGGATGGTTATTCAGACTACAACCAAATTCTGGTGCACGAAGATGATCATGACAAGACAACATTTACTACACCTTGGGGCACCTTCAAATATGCCAAAATGCCATTTGGTTTGAAAAATGCAGGGGCCACATTCCAACAGACCATGGACATAGAATTCGCCAATGAAAAATATGTTTTCTTGGTTGTTTGCTTAGATGATTTGACAGTGTTTTCACATTATGATGATGAACATTTGCACCATTTGAGAATTTTTTTCTAGAGATGCAAGAAGTTCAGAATATCTGTCAACCCAAAGAAAATTATTTTTGCTATGGAGGAAGGTATACTCCTCCGTCACATCATCTCCAAGGATGGGATCCGGATTGACCCTTCCCGTGTTCAAGCAATTCAACAAATTAATTTCCCTCGCAAAAAAAAGGAATTACAAGCATTCAACGGTAATATGAATTTCTTACATAGATTCATTCTTGATTTAGCTGAGCATCTTAGAGAATTGGCAAACATGTTGAAGAAATATAGTGATGTGAAGTGGTTTGAATATGCCCAGACATCTTTCCATTCAGTTAAGTTTGCCTTGAATACTACCACAGTGTTAATAAGTCTTGATTATGCCAGTGATTTCATAATATTATCATTTTCTTCTGAGCACACTATGGCAGCAGTCTTGATGCAGAAAAGGGACAAAACAGAGCTACCAATTGCATTTTTCAGTCACAATATCAGAGATGCAAACCTTCGCTACAACATCATAGAGAAACAGGCTTTGTCTTTGGTTAATGCACTTAAATATTTTAGAGTCTACATATTACATTCACACACTCTTGCCTATGTACCTAATGCAGCTGTGAAAGAATTTCTCATGTAGACAGACCCAGAAGGTATGAGAGGAAGATGGATAGCATCCTTACTGGAGTATGACCTTGAGATCAAGCCCACTAAGCTAATCAAAGGTCAAGGCTTAGCCAAGCTCATGGCTGAGTCAAATCTTCATGCTCCTGACATGAATTTGATTTCATATTTGTCTGAAAATGAAGAAGAAGTGAATATCATTCAGGTATCCGATATATTTTTGTCATCTCCATGATATTCTGATATTGTTTATGTTTTGCAACACCTAAAACCTCCTATAGGCATGACTAAGATTCAAGGCAGATCTTTGAAACTCAAAGCTTCAAAGTATTGCATACTAGATAATGCACTTACTGGAAGGATCTCGGAGGTGTGTTTTTGAACTGTTTAGTCGAAGAAGAATCTAAGTGATGAATGACTTCCACAAAGGAGATTGTTGGGGCCACCTATATTGGAAGATCACGGCTAATAAAATATTGAGAGTGTGATATTATTGGCCGACACTTTTTGCAGATGTTTACAAAGCAGTAATGAGCTGTCATGAATGCTAATTTTTTCAGGGTAAGAAAAATCTGCTCTCGTTGCCTCTTCAACCTATTTCATTCCATGCACCATTTCAGCAGTGGGGCCTAGATTTCATATGCAAAATTCACCCAGCATCATCCGATCATCACAAGTGGATATTGACAGCCACAGATTACTTCACAAAGTGGATCGAAGCAATCCTGACCAGGCAAGCAACAGATTTTGTCATCATTCAGTTTTTAGAAACTAATATTTTGTCTCGTTTTGGTTGTCCTACTAATATTATCACAAATAACGTGACAACATTAAATTCTAAGAAGATGACTGAGTTTTGTGACAGATATAATAGTAATTTGGGACACTCTATAGCCTACTACCTGAAAGGTAATGGATTGACGAAGTCCTCTAATAAGTCATTGATCGGTATCATTAAGAAGATGTTAGAGGTGAATAAAAATAATTGGCATAAGAAGCTAATTAATGAATTATGGGAAGATCGGGTGAGTAATAAAAAGTCTATTGGTATGTCTCCTTTTCAAGTTGCATATGGTTTCGATACTGTGTTTCCTTCATCATTAGCAATCTCGGTAATTAAATTGTTGCAAGAATCAGGGACTGAGGAAAATGACATACAACATCGTATTAATCAAATGATACACCTTCAGTAGAAAAGGGATGAAGTATTTCATAACACTTAAAAACTTCATGACAGGATAAAGAATATCTATGATCGGAAAAATAAGGAAGACAACTTCAAGATAGGAGATGTGGTACTTCGCTGGGATGCCAGGAATGAAGAGAAGGGTAAGCACGATAAATTTGAGAATTTATGGAAACGGACATATCAGATTTTAGCTTGTCGAGGACAGAATTATTATTTGCTTGAAGAGATGAATGGACAGGAGTGTTTAGGAGGACCAGTTAGTGGTAGGCTCCTGAAACACTATCTTTTCTTAAACAAATTTCTCAATCAGTTTTCCATTTCATTGTAAATATCAGTTACATTTTCTACAAGTGTGAAGTAGAGATTCACTAGAGTTCGAAGCCCAAAGTGAAGGCCATGGAGCTTCACTGATTTTCTGCCATTTTCAAAAAATTTAGTTTTCAGTCAAGTAAGTCGGTATTGAGTCAATTGTCAGTCATTTGAGTTTGCATTGAGTTATTCTATTTTTCCAAGTTATAAGTTTTCAGTCAAGTTTTTCAATTTGAATTTTTGACCGTATTGGCCCAATGGAAGAGGCACTGATCCACAAAATCCAGAGTTATGTGGTTCTTGACACCTCTTTCAAATACATCTTCCCCAATAAGGAAAATGTTAGTGTCAGTGTTTGCATATTTCCATCAGTGATCAAAAATACTCTTTTCATATCATTTTAGGAGTCCCGCTCAGAAATTTTTAATCATTCCATTAGGTCATGCAAAAAATTCACTCACTGATGGTAGCCCTAGTCATAAAATATCACTCCTCAAAATTTATACTTGTTGGCCCACCTTCATGTTTTTTTGAGCATAAATCAATCTTGAAATTCCATTTCATCATGTCATTATGTCAGTCAAGTCACCATGGAGCCTGGTCATTCAAGGTCCCATTAGGTCACTAGGTTTAATTTTTCAAGTTCAAAATAAAACACCATTTCATTTGCATAAGGTCAAAAAAAATAATGAGAGTGATCCAAATAATCTTCCTTTATCATCTGAATATGATTTTCCAACATGAAATATGATCTCCAAGTAAGATTTCCAAAGTTCTAATTTTGGTTTCAAGTTATGATTTTTATTCTGCAATGTAATTTTATTCAAAAAATAGAGATGTAATTTATTTTTATTTTTATGTAATTTTATGTTCATTATATGTAATAAGTACTATACCCAAGCTTCCAATTCAACTCCATATGAAAAACTGAACACCAAACAAAGCGGTGTAAAGAGTGTCAAACTCCAGCATGATCAACCTGCAAAGAAAAATCTCGAGTGTAAAGGATATTCTTCAAAGTTTTCAAAGGTGAAATTGAAACATTAGAAAGTGGGTTTTAAATCAAAATATAAATTCCACACAATTATAATATCCTTCATGACATCAAAAGAGGCTTCATTTTTCTCCTCTACCATAGAGCACACTTCATTCTTGCACCCTCATTCTGCACTTTTTTACCATTCTTGGACGAATTGATTTTTTAGGGGCTATACTTGATCATTTTCAGTGCTTGTTAGGTCCATTGTTTAGCCAAGAGAGAGATATTTCCAAAGAGCTATCATTACCTCAATTTTGAGCTCAGGAAGGCCTACAACACAATGATGTGCGCTTGTTTGTTGCGCTGTGTGTTTTCCTTTTGCACTGCACGCCTGCTTTATGTGTTTCATGCTTGCATTATGCACTGCGCTTTTTCCCATCTTCTTAAGAAATTTCCAAAAGGGCCTCCAAACTTCACAAAATCACCCTAAATATCTCAGTAGTGGTTCCTCAAGCCTCAAACAAGCAAGTAAGCTACCATTGCTTCATTCCTCTTCTCCATAAAATCATTTTGTGTTGTGTGAAGTTTGTTAAAGAAATTTGGTGTCTTTCTTCAAATTTAGAACCCTAATATTCCTCAAATACCCAATTAAATTTCAATTTCAGTCCCTAAACCTTCATAAACCTTCCCACATTGCAATATTCCCTTTCCCAAATCCCTACATTGACATCCCCTTTCCCTAAGCCTTCATTTCCTTAAAACCCTAAGTCCTCGGTACACCAATTACCTAGGCTCCCAATTCCCTAAAAATATAATGAATTCCCTATTCCAAAACCCTCTACATACTTATTCCCTGTCACATTCCTTAACTCACAAATCCATACCCTCATCTCCCTCAATTACCCTATCCCATTCCCTATTCCTAAAAATTACATTCCACCATCATCGCACCTCCCTAGGGTTTTGACAATAAGACATCATGGCAAAAGAAGAAAACAGACCATACAGTGAGGGAGAAGAAACAGAGGAGAAGAGGCCACACAAAGGGGGAATAATACTTAGATTATAGCTAAAAAATACCAGGGAACTCTTGGCAGCTCCTATGGTTGTGACATGTTGCAACGTGTTAGATGTTTTGAGTTCTGTGAGCAAATTCAGAAGTTCCAACGCCATGCTATGTTGACCAGACTTTTCATTTCCAATCTCCATGACAACCAAGTTACTCTAGTTGGTGTCACTTTAATTGTGTAAAATTCCATCATCTCATCTGCCACCGGGATCCCAAATGTTGGGGGGAAATGGTTCAAACATAAAGACATGGAGGATCATTACTATGAGCCTTTCTTCAAACCTAGGTACAAGAAAGAGAGAAAGAACATTTTTTATTTCTCTTACTTCCCGGAGAGATATGCTCCCATGATGCAGATCATCATGAAATAATTTTCATGTGAAGTTAGATTTTCTAGATTGTATCCCTATCACATCCGGTTACTTATGAAGTTCACTAGGGTAAAGATGCTCAACATACCCGACTACCTATTTCGGAGCATTGATAAGATGGAATTTATTGTCTAGAAGAGATATTATGAACACCAAATGAACAGTATTTTTCACCACTCCCTCATCAAATGCATATCCCTCCATCACCTCAAACAATTGAACATTCCATGGAGTTTATTCATAGCTAATGACATATTCACTGCTCCACCTATTCAGCATGCCCAAAATGTACCTTCATCATCTCATCCTTCCACATCCATTCCTCCATCTCAGCCCATAGTTTATTCATCATTATCAGAGTAGTCTCCTTCATCTATTTCACCACCATAATATTCATCCCACATTGAGACTGGGTCACCTAGAAAAGTTGAGATCAATGAGCCTAAGCAGGCTAATGTGGCTGAGATAGAGCCATTGGTAAAATCAAACTAGAGGGGTCATAGACAGGTGTTTTCTCCACAGATTGTGGAAGGGGCCTTGCTTCCTTCACCAAAAAATTAGGTATAGAAGGGGAAATAAAATATGGTAGAGGAGGATGTACATGAGGAAATCATTCATGATGAGGATGACCTCCATGAGATAGAATAAGATTTTGACCTTGTTGACCTAGATGAGCATGATGATGATGAGATCACTAGTATAGTCGTAAAGGGGAAGGATGCCAAGATTATAGACCTCCAAACTAATCTTGACAGGTCCAAATATGCCATAAACTTCCTTGAGTAGGAGAACCAACAACTGAAGACAAAGCATGTCATTGATGAGGTCAAATACATCACAGCTCAAACAGAGGTAGAAAAATCCAAGGTTTTGTTAGAAGAGACACTTGAAAAGCATGTTTGCTTGAAGAACAAGAATAACAAGAACCAAGACGCAAACATAGAACTAGAGGGCTGAAAAGAGCTCTAGCACTAGAAATACAAAAATAGGTTGAGCTTGCTAATCATCTAACATTGAATGAACAACTTGAAATGGTAATCAATGAAAATCGGGAGCCATGGCTTGATAGAGCTAACCAAAAATTTGATAAGCACTTGAAGAAGGAAAATAAAGATAATCACATACTGAGGAGGGAGGTCAAACATTATGCCCAAAGAGACAAAATTGCAATGGCCAAGCTCAAAAGAGCCAATGCAAAATTTGAGGCTTTGCCTATCCAAAAAGAGAAAAGGAAGTTGGATATTCTTGCAGAGGCTTCACTCCAAGCCTAGCCACATCATCAACACTCACTTCACCTATTTTTAAAGGTTTTGGGTCATTTTTGCAAAGTTCTATCTTTTCATTGTGTTTTTGGACAGTCATGTGACAGAGGAAGTGTCAAACACGCAGTGCTCTTGGTGCTGCGCTCTTTTTTTAGCCATATTTTGACCAAAAGGCCACCACCATTCCAAATGAAAAATACATCCAAGAAAACCACTTTTCTAGCCTTGGCTGTCAAAACAAATAGGTCAAAATGTCAAAATACTAGCAAAAAAACATGTTTATGCCTCATATTTGGCTTTGTCGATGCGCACTGAGAAGTCTTGGGAGGATTGCATTTTGGTAGGGAAAATTAGTTTCATTTTTCAAAATTAAGGCATATCTAGAAATTATACTTGAAGGGCTTTTCAACAAGCCATCTTGGAGCCAATTTGGACACCTACAACCCAGTCAAAAGCAGCCTGCAAGATAGGGGGCATGTTTTCCAAAGGGAGGGCGCACCTGGCAAAGAGAGGGCACGTTTGACAGTTTGCTGATATTTTTGAATTTTCATTACAAATTTGAATTTTGTCTTTGAAATGACGATTTCACATATGTAATTAAGGATGTTAAATGTAATTATGATATGGATAAGTTACCTAGGTGTAGATTCATGATGTAAATGTAATCATCAAAGTCAAATGAATCAGTTTCAATTTAATTAAGGAGGAGTCACTTGCACCTTCCTACACTCTAGCTTTCAATTCAGAATTTTGTGGACTTCATCCTCAACTCAGGGATTCGACCCCTGAGGATGAGAGAATGTAGTTTTGATTTCTATATTTTCCCTTTCTTCACTCTTATCAAGGGTTGGAATCAGTTGGATGTTATTGTATTGATCAAGGACTGTGTAATCAGTTTGGCCACAAATTAATGAAGAATTGTAGCTATTTCTCTGGGATACATGTGGTATGAATGTTTGGCATATTTTATTCTCTATTATAATTTGTATGAATGTTTTGTAAGCTCATAAACCATTTCATGTATATTATATGATAATTTTCAAGTTGATATGCAGAATACATGTTATTTCATGCTCTGTTTTGGGAAAGTTGTCATAATTTTCCCATTTTCTTCATTTTAGGAAGAATATATCTCTTATGCTCTTCCTAACTCCTCATCAGTCTTAAACCATCTCACCAAATCACCTTTAAGTGCTAAGCCTTCTACCTACCTTGCCCCATCGAATGGACTGCAATTCCATCTCATTTTCCCTGGCCTAGTCCCATTGACCTAATCCTCATCCAACAAACCTAATCAAAATAAAAAAACCCTTCTGCATTTTATAGCTAGCCTAAAAAATTTTCATCCAACCCTCTTAGCTATGATTTTTGTGGAGATATCCCTCTCTGATTTGGTAAGGCTAGATACCAAGCCAAAATATAGGTATGTGGTTACCTCTCTTAGGATTTCTTCTTCAGCCTTAGAGATATGGCGCAGTAATAAAATATTGGTGTCATTTTCGGGGAACGAAATATTTATTCTCTCTGGGTTTACGACAAGAAATTTTGGAATTTGATTCTTTGGATGATTGGGTTAAGATTCAGAAAGGCTGATTCGATAATTGCAGTGTTAATATTGTAGAGCTGGCTTCCAGAAGTTATACCAGATCAAATCCTGACCTTGATCAAGTTGAAACAGTAGATGATCCAAAGAATATCTTTCGAAGGCATAGATATCAAACTGCAGACTTTCAATCAGTACCAGTTCCATTGGTAAGATATGTTTTCTCTACCTGCTAAGCTACTTTCTCTTGAAGATATATTGTATGATCTTAAATTTGAATTGTCAATGTTTAAATCCAAATCTAAAAAATCTTTATCCTTCATAGTATTCGATCCTTTAAGATTATCTGAGCTCAAGTCAATATCTGAATTAGACCTTAGTCCTCTGAAATATTGGTTTTTCGAAGAGATTAAGCCCGAATCTGACCTTGACATCAAAGATTGGATCCAATTTTATGATCAAGAGGAAGTTTATGTTTCATCTCAACCTCAAACTCAGTCAATTATAGTTTATTCATCTGCACCTTCGACTTCATCATTCATACCTACTAATTCAGTACCTACAACTTATGTTCCATTACCTGTTCAGCCAATCCCTCCTGTTGCTAATCCATTACTCCATTCAGCAAGAATATGGAAATATTTGCCCCAATTATCTTACCATCCCAATTGAATGACTTGCCTCAGGGTTATGGCCAAATTCTCCCCTTGTTTGATGAAAATTCCACCATATCTGCAAGACAACATATTTTTAAGGTCACTGAATTCATATATTTGGAGGAAGTCGATGTTGATAATGAAAAAATGAGGATTATAGCCCAGAGTTTCTCTGGAGGTGTCGAATTTTGGTTTAGGTATCTCACTGCTAATTACATTGCGACTCCAAACCAGCTCATTGATTTGTTTATAGCCCGATGGGAGGTAAAGAAAAATCATTTAGATTTGCTTGATGAGTACAAGAACATTAAAATAAATCTCAATGAATTAGTTCAATATTTCAATACTTGCTTTAATAGGATTTACAATGCAATTCCCGTTGAGGTCAAGCCTTCTCCAGGCTCAGCTCTCATACGTTATCCAAATGCATTTGATGCTAGCATGGCTTACCAATTAAGGGAAAGAAATCCAGATACACTAGAAGATATGAAAAAGAACGCGATTAGCGTTGAAGAAAATATGCTGATGAAGAGAGCTAGAGCTAGGAATGAGAGGAGAGTTACTATTAAATATGAGACATCCACTTCATCTTCCAATGTTAAGATGGATACTTTGATAAGAAATATTGAACGGATGGTTGAAAGGATTTCCATCACGGAGAGATAGCCCGAGGTCAAAAATCCTAACTATAGAGATCAGCAACAGCCTTAGTTAAGGCTTAAGCAGAGAGAACATCATGCTCTTGAACAACCACCATAGTAGCAACAGCAAATCATGACACCCTTGTAGCAGAACTATGCTCAAGGAGAAGAAGAATATGAAGAGATAATTGTTGAGGAAAACCTTATTTTCAAAGTTGATGATCTGCTTATGTTTTTTACCAAAGATGAGGAATATTTTCAAAAGAAAGATCAACCTAAAGATGAATATTTTATCCTTTCTAATGATAATGAATTAGAGATTGAATTAGATGATTACCAATGGGGGTACTTGAATGCACTTAGTTCATAAAATAGGAATATTTCATTGAGGAGCAAATATGTACCAGTTAATCCCATTCAGAAGAGGGCATCTCAGGAGAAATGTTGATCAGCGGTTGTCATTGATGTCAACCCAAGCAGCACCAGGGGCTAACCCAATATTGCATGGGAATTTTTACCTACCAAATTACAATATTATGCTTCAAGAATGCCTATGACGGTTTCTACTTGTTGAGATATTTTCGTTGATATATGGCACACCACGTAATTCTTCACGGTTTGAGAGATATTCATGTTTGAAGTTTATACCCCCAGTTAGTGGGATAAAAACCCATAGGTTTGTGGAATGGATCATTGAAAAGCCATAATTAATATTTTTTAAGCTCCTAAAATCCCTCCCACGTTCACTTGTTGAAGCCCCTCTCAACCTAAGCATTTATATAAATTGTGATACTCATTTCCTCCTTATGCAAGGGATTTCGCCATATGAAACAGGTCATCATGGAATTTTCACCCTAACTTTTTTTCTACAAAGGTTCAGAAGCTGAATTTTTTATGAGGAGAAGCCAAAATCTTGAGGAAGATTCTGTGAAAATTTCAGATGAAGGTGCGCAATATTTTCGGAGATATGATCTGTGGAAGTCAGTGTTTTTGCAGGCTCCTGTAATTCATCTCAAATAAGTGACCTTGGTAAAATCATCATAACTCTTTCTCTGAGTATCGGATTGGAATTCAGTAAAAATGGGAAGATAGTGCATAGATTTTAGTTTTCTCTCTATCAATTTCAAAGCCAAATGAAGAAACAGTGACACGTGGCATGTCGTACAAGTTTGCTCTGCTGAAATAGTCGATAATTAGGGAATTGTGAGATATTGGGTATAACTCTCTCTTGAAGAATCCAAATTGGGTCAGACCTATGGCATTGGAAAGAAGACTCAGAGGAATAATATAGGACCAAAATTTATATATTGGGGATCTGAAATAACAGAGATACACCAGATTTAATATCGAGCTCCCAGAAGGAAAAAAAAATCTAGATCATGTGTTGTCAAAGGCTACAAAGGACTAGAATTTCTAGGGAAGAAAAGAAAAGAAAGGTGTAGCAGAGGGTAGCATGACAAGAGAAGTAACCAAGGTGTAAAACAGCAGCAAGAAGTTCATCACATGAAGTCTTCAAATGGGCAGCACTGCATACAATCATTATAAAGGTATCATTGTACTAAGTCATTGTAAATACATTATTGTACAAATTGTACTAGTGTCTATCTGCCAAGAGTTGAAGAGATAGTTTCGGGTGGTCTAGGATCATCATTAGGTGGTTGTGTCAAAGTTGGGGTTATGGTCTAGTGTATCTTCTTCTTCTACATCATTCTATATCATTGTAAAGTGGACCATTTTCCCTGGTACAAGAGTCCATTCTTCTTTTATTCTTCTATAGGGTGGTAGGGTGGTGCTAGGGTGAGTTGTAGCTCATTGGGTGTTGGGGCATCCATTCAGTTGAATAATGAAGAATCTCGGGCATTGGAGCGTCCATCCAGTGGGAGCTCGAGAAGAATTTTTTTCTAGATTCTAGGAAGTTGGAGCTTTATTTTCAATTGGAGTTGAATATTAAAGAATTATTAGAAAAGCATTAGGTGGTTTTTGTCCCAGAGTGGTTTTCCACCTTAAAAACTGTGTGCATTTGTGTTCCTTTTGTTTACTACTATCATTGTACAAACACTGATAATAATTGAAGATTAACTAATTCTCTAATTGAAAGGAATACTGATTCACCCCCCCTCTCAGTATTTCCAACAATTGGTATCAGAGCTTGGTTCCTTCAATAGCAGTTTAACAGCTGGAAGGAGGTCATGGAGCATACCAAGAATGGTGTACCTTTGTTCAATGAAAATAATTATGCACTCTGGAAAGGAAGAATGGAGGTCTATCTCTTGGCGCAAGGTTACGAAGTATGGGACACTGTTTAAAATGGATTTACATCAACCGCGGATGAACAAGGTAAGAAGAATTTGGTAAATGATGCAAAAGCAAAGAATATTATTATCAGTGGACTTATTGAATCTGCTTATCATAAGGTGTTGGGTTGTAAAACCACCAAAAATGTATGGGCCAAGCTTGAGAATATATATGCAGGTGACTCAAATGTCAAAGAAGCAAAGCTTCAAATCTATAGAGAAAAATTTGAGCAACTCAGAATGAAAGAAGATTGCAACATTACTGCATACTTCCAATACGTTGATGAAATAACCAATACTCTGGAAGGATTGGGAGAGCCAGTTGACGAGAATACTATTATACGGAAGATTCTTAGAACGTTACCAGGGAGATTCAACCCAAAGGTATCAGTCTTAGAATACAATGCAAATATGGAAAAACTTAGCAAAGAGGAATTACATGGAGTTCTCATAGCATATGAAATGAGACTTGATGAAGAAGAGGGTACTTCAAATCTAGAAACTGCATTCGTTGCATCTAAGAAAACCAATAAGGACAAACAACCTTCAATTGAAATGCCATGCACCTGCAAGTGTGAAGAAAAGGGAGATGATGGAGAAGGTCTTTCAGATGAAGAATATGCTTAATTTACGAGAAAACTAAAAACTGGTAAGGGAAAATTCAAAGGTAAACTTCCATTGATATGTATCGGTTGTGGTGAGGTTGGGAATTTCGCAACAAAATGTTCGAACAAAAGTGATGGCAACTCAAAAGGAAAGAAAGGCTTTAATAAATTCAACAAGCAAGGCAAAAAGAAAGGATTCAAAAGGAAATTTCTCTCTAAAGAAGATAGCTCATCATCCGATGAAGAAAGTGACAGCAAAGAAGAAGCCAATAAGAAAGTATTGTTTATGGCCGAGCACAATAAACAAGAAGTATCAAACAATGAATAAGAAGGGTTGACCATAGAAGAATTTTATGAGGAGGCAATCAAGCTTATAAAATAGCTCAATGTTGAGAAGATCCATTCCAATACTCTTGAAGAACAAGTTCAAGGTCTCAAAATTGAAGTTGAAGAACACAAATGTATTGAAGAGTCACTTCAAAAGAAGTTGGAAGAAAGCAACCAAGAAAGGGAAGCATTAGAAGCCGAAGTATTCTCGCTGCGTAGGGAAGTGAAGAAGGGAAAAACTATCCAAAACTATGCCAACAGCTCAAGGGTATTGAAAGAACTCATCAAAAATCAACGATCTTAGAACGACAGAACTGGCCTCGGCTATAAAGAAGAAGAAGCAGGACCTTCTACAACAAAATACAATGAACATGTGATATTTGACATACATGTAGACTTCATTGGACAAGATTCGCAAGCACGTCCTTGGAAGAAAATTCCTCGACGAAGATTTCCATCCAGGTACCAACATATTTTTCATGGCTATTGCTATTCATGTGGAAAATTTGGTCATAAAGCTGTAGAATGTCGCACGTACCCTAGGAACCAATACAATTCCGAAGATCCTTCAAATATGAACCTCCAAGGGCTCAACGAAACATAAATAAATTTGAACATTTAAGAAATAATATGGAATGTTACAAATTTCAGAAATTTGGACACATAGCTAGAGACTGCAGACTTGAAAATCCTCCAGAAGAATCTTCGAAGCCATAGAATGAACGAACATGGAAGAAGAAGAAGACTGATAATTGTTCCCCCGCTCTCAAGGCTCAAAACAACAAAGATGTGTGGTATGTTGACAGCGGTTTCTCAACACATATGACTGGAGATAGAAGGAAATTTGTATCTCTGAAAGAGAAGAAGGATGGAACCGTATCCTTTGGAAATACTGGATCTTCAAATGTTATAGGATCAGGTATCGTCACTCTCAGAAGCAAAGATGTTATAGCCAAGAATGTTCTATTGGTTGAAAACATGAATCACAATCTGCTCAGTGTTGGAAAAATGTGTGATCAAGGACACATAATGCTATTCAAATCCACAAAATGTGAAATCAGGAAAGGTAGGTATGGTAAAATTGTGGCTACAGCAAGTCGAGCTCCAAATGACATATATGTTCTGGATGAAGCAACTAAAGCATGTCTACTAGCTAAATAATATGAAAGCTGGTTATGGCACAAACGAATGGGTCACATAAACTTTGACAATCTTGTCAGGATAAGCAAAAAGGAAGCAGTACGAGAAATGCCGAAAATCTCAAAACCATCCAACACACTATGTGAGGCCTGTCGGCATGGAAAGCAAACAAAAGTCCAATTTAAAACAAAAGAACACTTTGCATCACATCCATTGGAATTGATACATACTGATCTATGTGGTTCTGTGAGAACAAAAGGCTTGGATGGAGAATTATATTTCATGTTAATGATAGATGACTATACTAGGATGACAGTCGTCAGTTTCCTAAAGAAAAAATCTGAAGCATTTGAGTGCTTTAAGATCTACAAGGATTTGGTTGAAAATGAAACTGATTTGAAAATAAAGTGTCTAAGATCAGATAATGGTGGAGAATTCACTTCCAAATTATTTCAGCAATACTGTGATGAAAATGGAATAAAAAGACAATTTTCAACAGCACGAACAACTCAGCAAAATGGAGTTGCTGAAAGAAAGAACAGAACCGTACAAGAAATGGGTAGAACAATGTTGAAGGACTCAAAATTGGATGAAAAATTATGGGTTCAATCAATTGATATAGTAGTCTTCATTATCATCCGAAGTCTTCTCATAAATAATTGCAACAAGACTCCATATGAATTATGGAAAGGAAAACCAGCTAATGTAAAATATTTCAGAATCTTCGGAAGCAAATGTTGTATCAAAAGAGAAGATCAAAATTTGGGTAAGTTTGAATTACGTGTTGATGAAAGTATCTTTGTTGGTTACTCACGCAAAAGAAAGGCCTATAAATGTTATAATCTAAGATGAAAACAGATAGTGGAGAGCATAAATGGTACATTTGACGAAGATGGTGTTCTAGCGAATAATGATGAGGATCTCGAATCTTTGAAACTTGAGACAGAGGTTGTAAAAGACACAGATAAGATTGTAGAACAAGAAGCAACTATCAACAAGGAAGAAGTAAATAATGATCATCAAAATATACCAGAACAACAACAAGAAGCTCCTCCAAGGAGAACAAAAGAATGGATTCAAAGGAACCTGTTATGGTTCCTATGTTTTGGCCAGATTGGAAAGACCAAAAGATAAGACAACATCAAACCACTTTGGGATCCTAGGATCTAGCCCTCCTGGATCCAGAGAGGGATCTCTCTATAAATGTAAAGAATGATATATCTTTAAAGCTCAAAATGAGTTATTAGGCTAGGTATGAAGCACAAGGGTTTTTGATTTGGTTTGTTTGGTAGGGGATCATTAACTGAGAAGGTTAAAGAAGAAAGGAAGGAACTGAATAGAAGGATGTTTCAGCATGGGAAGATAGGTCAAAAGAAAGTTTAATCCATTGGGCTATGGAGTCATGAAAGGAGATTACTTGCATAACAACTATCCAAGACTTTTCATAGGGCAAGTCATCTATACTAAAGGATCTTTTTAGATAGATGGTGGAATGGAACATTAAGAATGGGTGAAAGAAAGAAACCAAAGTGCAGCCTAAGATCAGGTCAAATGTCATTTAAATCTAGGCCTGCTTTTGACATACTTCAAAGGAAACTCTCATCAAAGACACAAAGGGTAGCTTAATATTAGGTCAGATGTCATTTAAATCCAGACTTTCTTTTAGCATACTCTCAAGGAAGACAATCCAACAGTCCTCATAAGCTCTTTTAGAATGGTAGAAAACATTTGAGATTAAACACAGAGTGAGGCCTAGGATCAGAGAAAGATTTTGAACCTTCAATGCTTTTGACACTAACTCAAAGGGCTCTTAGAAAGGCTAACTGTTGGAAGAGGCACCTAGTGAGACAGGGCTAACTCTAATCTCCCATTTTCGAAATTCTTTCAGCTAAACCATACCAGAACATCTAAGAAAACAACTCTAGATTCATACATCAATAAGCATGGACAGGCCAACTTCTATACTGGTTGAATCATGATGAATTTTCTCTTAGATACACAATAGCAGAAAACATATAGATAAATATTACAATGAGATTTAGGGTACTTCCAATAGTATATCCTAATCTATGCTTGATGTTCTTTATCTGAGAAATCTGGACAGTATCTAAAACATGAAAAGAGACAATTACAGTAAGAGTAACATCACCAATAATATAGACCAGGATCCTGTGAATCTGCTTGTTTAATTGATGTGAAAAACTAGTCACATACTTTGAGCTTAGTGGCTTTTTACAATCCAGACTTCTCTTCCCAGCCTACTATATTACAGACTACTCAACTGCTTCCCCTCAATAACAGTTCTAACAACTAATAGAATCCCAACCACCAACAACGTATTTTCAGTGAGTTCTTATAGGAGAATGAGTAGCAGTAGTAGTAGATGTAAACTTAAATGATCCATTAAGACAGAGGGGAGGAAGTATGCGTATGCCCACTCTGCATAATGGCTGTGCATTAACATGTTTTGTACTCTTTAGGCTGGTCTAGAAGTCTCTGTCAGGTTGACAATCTCTTCAAGTATTTTTTTTGAAGTACTTTCTAACTGTAGGTACTATGTTCTGTCTTCTGATATAAGTAAGGTGACTGAAAGTCTTTCAGGTCTTCCATACTCCCATAATTGTTGTCCTGACAAGTTTAGAAGCTTCTATTAATGTAATAAATTTTCTGGGGTTCGATGGAAGATGGAGGAAATCAAGTAGATAGTCCTTCCGGAGAAAAAGTGTCCTGCTGATATTAAAACCAAGATATGGCTTTGTTTCATGTGCTTTAGGCCTTATCAGGCCTTTTAATCATCTTTATGGTCTTCATCTGTGTCTTCGTCCTTTAAACGTAGGATTATAGGCACTAAATCTTCAATAATAGGCTTTAGTCCTTTTAATTCTCTCTGCGGATACACTTTGCCGCTTCTACTAATTTTTCTTGTGAATGTACAGGTTTCAATGGTGCTGGAGGCTTTTAATCAGGGTTTGTGACACTGATTTTTGATAAAACTTGCTTTAAAAACCTTCACGGGCCTTTTCGCCCGCTACTTTTGGCTTTGGAAATGATGTTCTGCGCTCTCAAAAACTCTGTCAGTGACTATGAGACAGAGTGAATTCACACCACTGAAACCTACAAAAAGACAACAAACTTATTATGAAAAAACCTGTGGGAGTGGGTGAGGCTTGCTGCGGAGGCTCATGGAAATGGTGGCGCAAGCGAGTTTTGGACCGTTGGATTAAATTAATCAACGATGATCTACAGTGAATACTCGTTGATGAAGCCCTTTGGAAAGTTAGGTGGAGAAATGACTTCAGAGTTAAAACGCAAAAATTTACGCCTGGGAAAATAGAAATTGAATAGGTGAAAAAGAGAGGAACGGGGGCGTTTTGGTGGTGGGACCGGGAGCACAGGAGGATTGAATGTGGGCCGTTTGATCATAAAAGAGATCAACGGTGGAGATCTCATGAAGAATTCGTTTAGAGGTCGTTTGAATGTAGAACAGAGAGGGGTCGAGGTTAAATCTGGACCGTTGGATCAAACCAATCGACGGCCACGATTAAACCTGAGAACACAACACGAAAGGTGGTGAGGGGAAAACCGGAGTGGTTTTCGCGCAAGGTAGGAGGTGGTAAATGGAAGTAACAACAATCACACGATTCCACTCATCGTGCGCCACATGGATCCTCAAAACCGCTTATATCGCGCGATTTTAAAACGTTAAAGCCCAGATGCAAAAATTACGCAATATGAGTTGTCAACCGTCGGATGGGATGGCGGAAGATCTAACAGTGCAGGTTTAGCATGATAAAGGTAAGATGCATGGGTGGAAATGGACCGTCGGGTTAATTGCGGAACGTTGGATCTTTAGATCGGACGGTGGAGATTTAAAAGAGAAACGGAGGGCAAAGGGGTAAGAGAATGAGCGGGGAGAAGGAGAGCCGTCGGATCTGAAGGGGTGGATGGTTAAGATTCAATCAGAGAAATTTTTCAGGCCCGGCGGACAGACAAAAAATGGGCAGTGTGATTGGATCTCAACCATTGGATCTGTAAGAATGAACAGTCGAGATTTGATCGGGGATCGCATATCGAAGGAGGCGAAGGAATGGCACTTAGGTTTTGCGATGCACGATTAAGCGCCAGCCATCCAATCTGGAACAAGATCGACAGTGGAAATTAAATTGACGGGGGAACAAAGAGAGGTGTTGGGCGCGCTGCAATTTTAGCGCTGGTCATTGGATCTGTAAATATTGACGGTGGAGATTGAATCTGTGGTCGAGCGGAGCAAACTCATCGCATCGGAATATTTTTGGAAAACAAAGGAAAAGGCGTTAATATAAAGTTTCAATTGCTATTAGTGCCTCGTTCCGATGTCGAGTTATATGCGGATAAAGGTGTTAAGGGCTAAGCCAGAAGGGGCTTAAGTCCTAAATGTAAAAAGGGGTGTTTTTAGGCCAAATTCAGTGTTTTTAAGGCTAAGAAAGGGGTTCTGGTAGGCAGAAAAGGGCATTTTTAAACCAAATAAAGGGAGCTATCAGGTTTAAAAAGGAATTTTAATGAGATGGAGGTTCAATGAAGGGATTTTAGAGGAATTTTGAAAGGGGAAAAAGTGGTGAAAATGGAGGCTTTTTTGAAGCATTCGTTTTCTCAAAACAGCAGGGCTTTTTCAATGGAAACAATAGTGAAGATCTCTTCAAAGGAAAAAGACACATCGAGGCTTCAAGAATGAAAGATTTTCAAGGGAAATGTTTCTCTTGAAGGCTCAGAAACATTTTAGCCACATGTTTTCTATGTCAAAAATTTATAGGTGGCTAACAGAACCATCCATCAAATCAAATCATTGGTGACATAAATGAAGGTCGACAGCTTCGTTCATCACAACAAGCTCACATTGCTTTTCTAGAAACCTTTGAGCCTAGTAGTTTTGAGGAAGCCAACCATAATGAACATTGGGTAGCAGTTATGAATGAAGAATTGGATCAAATCGAGAAGAATAACACCTGGTAATTAGTTCCATGACCAAAAGATAAAAATGTCATTGGGACTAAATGGGTGTTCAGGAACAAAATGAATGAACATGGGCAGGTTACCACAAGCAAAGCAAGATTGGTTTGCAAAGACTATGCACAAGTGGAAGGAATTAATTTCAACGAAACATTTGCACCAGTTACCAGAATGGAATCCATCCGAATGCTTCTCGCCTATGCTTGTTCAAGAAAAATCAAAGTCTACCAAATGGATGTTAAGTCAACATTTCTAAATGGATAATTAGAAGAAAAATTTTACATCGAACAACCTGAAGGTTTCCTACTATCAGAAAAAGAAGACTATGTTTGCAGGTTAAAGAAGGTTCTATATGGTCTCAATGTTGTGAAACCAGCTCCAAAAAGAGAAGAAAAGAGATATCAACACCTTATAAATAAGCCACTTCGAGGGGGCAACCTCCAATACATTACATGAATGAACAATTCTTGGATGATTCAAATTACAAAACCTCCTTTCAATATATAGGATTCCATGGGGCTACAATGTAATCCTAGTGGGGCCACAATGTAATCCTAGCTGACCTAACAATAATAATTTAAGGGCACAATAATAACAATATGGGGGTTACAAGGGTACAATAATAAAAATATGGGGGTTACAAGGGTACAATAATAACAATAAGTGGGTTACACTAACAACAATAAGGGACTATACTAGTAATATAGGGACCTAACATTCCCCTCTCCTTCAAAAAAGTGTTTTCCTCAACGCTTGAGTAGCTCTGGGTGCTTATGTATAAAATTATCATCCTCCCATGTAGAATATTCAGTGGGTAAGTTCTTCCACTTGATGAGATACTCTGAAATTGATCGATTATGTAGCTATCGAGTTCTTGTTTCCATGACCGCTTCAGGTTCCAATATGATTTTTCCTTCTTCATCAAGTTCTGGAAACACTGTTTGAACTGGAATATTTTCACCTATAACCTTCTTTAAGCATGAAACGTGGAAAATTGGATGCACTCGTGAAGAAGCAGGAAGCTCCAATTTGTATGCCATAGTACCAATCTTTTGCAACACCTTGTAAGGACCATAGTACTTTGGCGATAATTTATTATCCTTCTTAGCTTGCTTGAGGGAATTTTGTTTGTATGGTTGTAGCCATAAAAATACCCAGTCTCCTACATCAAAACTTCTCTCGTTGCGATGTTGATCTGCCTGTTGTTTCATTCGATTTTGTGCCAAATTCAAGTTGTCCTTTAAGAGTTGGAGAACTTCTTATTGATGCTCGATGTGATCTTCCACTGCTTGAACCTTCGAATTTTCTCTTAAATATGATGTGATGGATGGTGGATGATATCCATAAAGTGCCATAAATGGGGTCATTTTTGCTGCAGTATGGAAGGAAGTGTTATACCACCATTCAGCTAGAGGTAACCACTTGACCCATTGTGTTTGTTTATCAAGTACAAAACAACGAAGATATCCTTCCAAACATTTATTTACTATCTCAGTTTGACCATCGGATTGAGGATGATAAGATGAGCTATGAGCTAATTGAGTACCCAAACAAGAAAATAACTCCGTCCAAAAATTTCCAGTAAAAATGGGATCTCTGTCGCTCGCAATAACCCTTGGGTTTCCATGTAGATTTTGAATTGTGTCCATAAATGTAGTAGCAACTGCACTTGCTTTAAATGGATGAGATAATGCACAAAAGTGTGCATACTTGGTAAGTCTATCAACTACCACCATGATGACACTCTTTCCTTCGGACTTAGGTAAACCAGTGATAAAATCCATTGAAATCTCCTCCCAACGTTGACTTGGAATGGATAAAGGTTGTAGAAGTCCTGGGGTCTTAATTGTTTCCACTTTATTCTGTTGGCAAACCAAACATTCCGCCACAAACTTTTGAATATCGGATTTAAGGCCATCCCAAAAAAATTCTTTCTTCACCCTGTGGTAAGTTTTTAAAAATCCTGAGTGTCCTCCTAAAGGAGAAGTGTGCAATTCCAGAAGAATCTTTTGTTTTAGTTGGGAGTTCTTACAAAGATATAAGCGATCTTTGTACCATAAGGAATCATTTTTCCAACTAAATGTATCAGATGTACTAGGATCTTGCTGCAACTTTTGAATGAGTGTCCATACATCTTTGTCCTTCTTCCATTCATCTCTTGCTTCGGTTATCTAATCCGGTTGGATAATAGAAATGGCACAAAGCAATGCTTCCACCTCTTCATTCTTTCTTGAGAGTGCATCTGCAACAACATTAAGCTTTCCTTTTTTGTAGATTATTTCAAAGTCATAACCCAACATCTTTGTGACCCATTTTTGCTGCTCTTCTGAAGATAGTCTTTGTTCCAAAAAAGTGTTTAAGACTATCATGATCAGTTTTTACCTTGAAGTGTCTTCCCATTAGGTAAGTTCGCCATTTCTTTAGTGCATGTAGTATTGCTAACATTTCCTTCTCATAAATAGGTTTCTGTAAATACTTTCCTTTGATTGGACGACTTTCAAAAGCAATGGGTCTTCCTTCTTGCATTAAAATAACACCAATTCCATTTCCTGAGGCATCACATTCCACAATAAAGGTTTTTGTGAAGTCTGGCGTAGCTAAGACTGGTGCTAGGCACATTGCCTCTTTAAGATGTTCAAAGGCCTTAGTTGCTTTAGGAGTCCATGAAAATGCATCTTTATTCAATAATGTTGTTAGAGGTGCTACTATTCTCCCAAAATTCTTAACAAACTTTCGATAATACCCTATTAACCCGAGAAATCCTCGCAACTGCTTTATGGTTGTGGGGACTTTCCATTCCTTAATGGCTTTAACTTTGTTAGGATCTACCTTAACACCCTCGTGAGATACAATATGACCCAGATATTCCACCTCTTGTACTCCAAAGAAACATTTGGATTTTTTTGCATATAATTGTTTCTCCTGCAATAGTTTGAGCACCCTGTCAACATGTTCAACATGATCCTTCCAAGACCTGCTGTAGATTTGTATATCATCAAAAAATACTAGCACAAATTTTCTAAGGAAGGGTTTGAAAATGGAATTCATCAACCCTTGAAATGTAGAAGGTGCATTGGTAAGGCCAAAAGGCATGACCAAAATTCATAATGACCCTCATGAGTTCGAAATGTTGTTTTTGGAATATCTTCAGTCTTCATTCTAATTTGATGATATCCTGAACGAAGATCCAACTTGGTAAAATAAATTGCTCCATGTAACTCATCCAATAATTCATCAATCACAGGAATGGGAAATTTGTCTTTAATGGTGAGCTTATTGAGCTCCCTATAATCCGGACACATTCACCATGATCCATCCTTTTTGTGTACCAATACTACAGGAGCAGAGAAAGAACTTTGACTAGGTTGAATTATACCCGCCTCTAACATTTCTGCAATCATACGTTCAATTTCGCTCTTTTGGAAGTAAGGATATCTATAAGGCCTGATGTTTGGAGGAACACTTCCGGGAATCAAATGAATAGCATGATCATGATCACGAATAGGTGGGAGTCCTTTGGGAGTTTCAAACACCTTGGAATGATTGTCCAAGACTTGTTGGAGATCTGCAGAAATAGATGATTTTGATGTTGGAACTTCTAGTGAGCATAATTGTGCAATTGCGCCTCGCTGTTCTTTCTTTAGAAGCTTTGTCATGACATTAGAGCTTATTATCCTTCCTGGCTTCCCCGCAATACCCCGTAATTCAACTTCCTTTCCTTCTGAAAAAAAATTCAAGAAAAGTTCTTGAAAATTAAAAGCTACCGTCCCCAAAGATTGTAACCATTGTACTCCTAGTACAACATCAGCACCTCCCATAGGAATGGCAAGCATTGGACTAGTCAATACATATTCCCCCATGGTTAGCTTGATATTATGGCATTTTCCAGAGCAATTGATAGTTCCTCCATTTGCAACCATCACTTGACATTCTGGTGCTGGGTATAGGAAACAATTTAATTCCTTGGCTACCTTACAATGAATAAAATTATGGGTGCTACCTAAATAAATCAACACTATTACCTTTTTCTTCTTGATATGTCCTTCTATCTTGAGAGTTTGAGGAGTGGTAATTCCTGCCAATGCATTACACGATATGGTCGAACTCATTTCTTCCTCTTCTAGGGCTGGTTCCTAGTGTATATCCTCTTCTTGTTCATTTTCTTCTTCCTCTTCACAATCTATGTAAAATAATTTCTTCTCAGCACACTTATGACCTTTAGTGTATTTTCTATCACAACTATAGCAAAGCCCTTTTGCTCCTTTTTCTTCCAATTGTTGTGGTGTCAACCTTGTAGGTTGTGGAAATCTAGGAGTAGCAACACTTCCCTCTATATAGAAGTGAGTGGTAGGCTTCCTTGTCGCCATAATTTTACATTCAATTTTTCTTGCCAACCTAAATGCCTTCTCCAATGAATCAGGTTTCAAAACGTGAACTTCATGTTGGATGTTATCCTTTAAAGTACCTATGAAGAGATCAATCTTGTGTTCCTTTGGAACATCAGTTACCATTATATTCAATTTTTGGAATTCCTCAATGTGCTCCCCCATTAAACCTTTTGTTTGAGATTTATCAATTGGCTAAAGAAGGTGTTGCTCTTTGTATCCTCATAATGTGCTATCATTTCCTTCGTAAAAATTGACCAAGTGACAATTTTTTACGAGAGCAAAGCCATCAATACCATACAAATGTATTTTGTTCTAAATGTAAAGTTTCAATGCGTACCTTTTGTGTTTTTTGCACATTATGGAGATCAAAATATTGCTCCATCTGTAGTATCCATGTTACAGGATCCTTTCCATCAAACTTTTTCATATCCATTTTTGGAATATGGTGGTTCTTCCCGCCAACATTAGATTTTATGAAATAATTTATTTTGTTCTCATCATGATTTTCCTCCTTTGGCTCTAAAATTGATAGACCGAAAACTAAATTCTGTGCACTTGCGGCCACTTTTTACAGCATTCCAATCTGATGCTCAGAGAGAGAACTATGAATATTTTCCCACGATCACCTCTTTGAGATGAAATTCAGAAGCCTGAAAAAGCCCTAACTTCCACAAATTGTATCTCCTAAAATATTGCAAAACAATATCTGAAATTTTTTTACGATGTTACTCAGGATTGTGGCTTCGCACTCTAAAAATTTCAGCTTCTGAACCTTCATAGAAAAAAATTTATTATGAAAATACCACGATGACCTGTTTAGGTTAAATTCAGGATCCTGCAAAATGACCTAAATTGCACAGATCATATCTCTGAAAATATTGCGAACCAAGATCTGAAATGTTTTGACGATGTTTCTCAGGATTTTGGCTTCACACTCTAAAAATTTAAGATTCTAAACCTTCGTAGAAAAAAAATTATAGCTAAAATTCCATGCTGACCTGTTTGGAGCAGTGAAACCCTAGAATCTTAAAGCTCTGATACCAAATGTTGTGAAAGCAGCTCCAAAAAGAGAAGAAAAGAGATATCAATGCCTTAGAAATAAGCCACTTCGAGGGGGAAACCTCCAATACATTACATGAATGAACAATTCTTGGATGATTCAAATTACAAAACCTCCTTTCAATATATAGGAGTCCATTGGGCCACAATGTAATCCTAGCCGTGTTGGAAATATTGTCATTGATGGAAAAGGAGAGTTACAAAGGACAAGAAAGGAGTTACACCTGAACTATCACAAAGAAGAACCAACAATAAGACAAAGGATACAGACAAGGAGCAAAGGCAGCGAGGGCAGCAAAAAGAGGCAGCTCAGACACCAGGAAGAAGCAGAGGCAACAGAGAAAGCATTAGACAAGAAGCTGTTTTAGAATAATATGAATATTGGTTGATTTAATTTCTATGTGAGAATGTTTTGAATCTCCATGAATTATGTATGAATAAGACTCTGTGATAGGGGTTTAGATGGTGCTCTGTTCTAATGAGAAATTCGATTTCAATTATCATGATTCCGTGTTGAATGCATAAAGGGTCGATTTGAATGAGGCATTATTGAATGATTGAGGGTTTTTTAAAGCCTATTAAAAAGGTTGAATTAGATCACTGTGGAGTGAAGTCGCAAGGGTGAAGAATGGAATTGAGTTGCCCAAGTAAATGGAACTGCAATTGAAGGTGCAGAGAATTTAAGGCCTGAAAAGAATTTCTCCATGTAAATACTGGTTTAATACAAGCGTTTTATTTATGAATTATAGAGTTTGTAGATGAATTGATTTTGAGAATCTGAACTCTGGTTGATTTGTATTATTGAGAAATTATTCATTATTTGAGTTTGCATGGCATTGATTTAGTAATTCAGCATCACAGTAGATCGAATCTATGAAAATGCATAGATTTGGATTGAAGTATAAAAGCGCCTGAACATCTTATGAAGAGTGGAATGCTGGGAGGTATTAAACATTTGATTATGGAAATACCATATAGCAGGATTGGGTTTTGAAGTAACATTTGGTTTTGATAGCCGAATGAGAAAAACTACAAATTAAAATCAAATTCAGAGTTTGTGCATGTACAGAGCAGTAAGAGCGAAGGTCAAAATCGCATTTGCAGGTTGTCAAAGGCGTAGAGCTAAAAATTGGAGATAGAAATCATCCATGCGTTGGTTAAGATTGGGGTTTATTTAAACCTGTTTGAATGTTGAATACGCCTTAAGTCCCGTGTGAAGGTTTCAATAAGCATCGATGAATTCTGGTCCTTTTAATGCAAGTGGTCTCAGCGTTTGATTATTGAATATGGTTAATTGTGCATTGAAATCTGTTTTCCTATTTTGATTAAGGAAGATCGACTTGTTATTTGATTTGAGACATCAGGTTGCACACGGAGAAGGATGTTCGAATCTTGAAATGGTACGAGGGTTTTAAACCTAGTCCAATGTTCAATTGCAAATATGCGTAGTGGGAGAATGAAATGGAACCTTGAACTAGCGGGCAGATGGAACCATAAAGCATGAACAGGAAAGGCGGTTTTTAAAATCAAACCGGCAGTATCGCGTGGCCCTTTGAATGGTAAGTGGAATTCCTCAAAAAAACGCGATATCACCCATTTCTCGACACGTGTTTTTTAGTGGTATTTCGAAACTAGTTATATCGCGTGATTTTGAGAGGTTAAAGAGAGTGCAGTGAGATTGTGCGATATCCGTCGGATGTGCACCCAAAGTATTTTTGGAGCGCGAGAGCAGCTTGATCGTTGGATTTCCAGTAAAGTTGCAGGAACAATAAAGTAAGGTACGTTAACTGAGTTGTGGGCCCGAACATTCATTTATATTTTGATGGGTTTGATTTTTAATCAAAGTCGGTACCTTTGCGTGAAGGGATAGATGTGGGCCAGGGAAACCTTAATACTTCTTGGTAAATGAGAATAGTGAGAGTCATAAAATAGACTACAATGGCCTTGAGGTAGATTTATGAAGCCTGAGTTATATGTTGACACTTATAACATGGTTTCATTGTAATATTCGAATAAGTATAGTATGGGTTGTTGTATTATGAGCAAATATTTATAATTATCATTGATGGTAGGCCCAACTATTTGGCCGAAGGTTTGTATTATGGGATATAAATATCCATTTTATATAGTGGACCATTATGGGTTGAATTACGAAGTTCGAATAACGAGTCGACCTCATGAAGTGGGTTGGACTATGGTTTAACCATAGATTTGAAACAGGCAAAGTTCCTGCATATGAAGATTGTGAATTGGGTTTGTAATATGTGGGTTCTAACCATAGTGTTAAGAACAAGAATTTAAATTTCGCACATGAGGCTTATTGTAAGCTTTTAAAATAGAGATTTGAAGCTCAAAGCTTCCGCATGAGACAAATATATGTTCTAAAGATGTGAACACAGGTGTGATGGTGATGGAAAAGAGATCAGATTTAAATCTGACAGGACAGCGTGTAGTGCAGTAGAGCATTGGAAGAAATTGCAGAAGTAATTGCAAATGATAAGTTCCTAAGGGTTTAACAATATCATTTCATATGGTAAGTCTGCAAAGTAGATTTTGGCTATGGTTGGAACAATGAAGGTTGAATAAAACTTCTGCATTGATAAAGCTGCCATATTTGGAACATAATTTGGGAAATGAATTCTACATGCATAGAAAGCAGGAGAGTATGCAGAACTGTTACACTATAGCAGCAGAAAAGACAAACACACGGTGAGCCAAGAACTGAAAGGGTTGAATGAGATATATATGTTGCAAATGTAAATGTAAATGTTTTAATTAATTTTATATTGTTTGTGATGCAAAGGCAAGTCTCCGTAGGCAAAGAAATACCCCACTGTAATATTGAAATGTATACATATTGTTATATTGTTCTGAATGTGCTAGGCAAGAAAACGAGAAGGTGGAAGGCAAAGAGTCATGGCTGTTCATTTCGAATTCCCTATGGAATGCAAACAGTCATGAGGTGAACTCTATAAATGATATCACATAGATATGCATAGAGAGGTTAGAGAATGGAGAAATGAGGCAGAGAGGGTAAGAATAAGGAGGAGCAGATAGAGAAGCTGTGAAGATTCAGAGATGATTTAAGGCAGATATGAAGGCTGGTGGACAACAGTAAATAAGGAACAGAACAGAGCTGATATCCAAGTAAATCAACATGTGTTTTTTTATAAAAGAGTGAGGAAGTTGGTGCTTCCATATCAAGTTGTATCTTGATAGATGTCAGTTGTAGTTGGCTGAGGTAGGAGCCTCCAGTAGGTTGTAGCCTGCAGAAAATAGATGGGAGTTGGAGCTTCCTTGCAAGTTGTAGCTTGCAGAATTGAGGTAGGAGCCTCCTGTGGGTTGGAGCCTATAGAAAATCAGTGGTGAGAGCGAGTTGGAGCTTGCCTTTGCATCACAACAATAATAAGATGTGGTTTTCTCCCTTTTGGGTTTCCACTTATATCTGTTGTCTATGTGCATGATGTTTATGTGTTGATATGGTTTATCTAATCTGCTTAATACTTGTTGCTCACATATTAAGATTGTTGTTACATTATGTAATAAGTTGATCATGAAATGAAGGTGTAAATAAGTTTAAAGGAAAGTTTTAAAATTCCATGAATGTGTTAAACTGATTCACCCCCCCCCCCCCTCTCAGTTTAACTAAGGGTTCAACAAGCCGACCTGACAATAATAATTTAAGGGCACAATAATAACAATATGGGGGTTACAAGGGTACAATAATAACAATAAGGGGGTTACACTAACTACAATAAGGGACTATACTTGTAATATAGGGACCTAACACTCAAGCAGGCTCCCAGAGCATGGTATGCTCATCTTGATAGATATCTACGTCAACAAGAGTTCAAGAAAGGTACTGTTGATAGCAATCTTTATGTACAAATAGATAAAGATAATTTAACAATCGTTGAGGTATATGTGGATGATATAATATTTGGTAGCAATGATGATCGACTAAGTAAGAACTTTTCTACAAAGATGCAAAGTGGGTTCGAGATGTATTTACTTGGTGAGTTGACATACTTCTTAGGGCTTCAAATATGTTAGCAAGAGAAAGGAATATTATATGTCAAGCCAAGTACATCAAGGAAATGCTCAAGAAATTCAAAATGGAAGATTGTAAACCTGTCCTTACTCTGATGGTAACAGGTTGCAAATTGAGCATAGACAACTCATCTAAGGATGTGGATCAGAGGTTGTACATATCTATGATTGGTAGTCTTCTATATGTAACAACCTCTCATCCAGATGTTATGCAAGCAGTTGGACAAGTAAAAAGATTCCAAGTAGCACCAAAAGAATCACATATTATTGCCGTCAAAAGAATTCTTCGATATCTAAAGGGCATAGAAGAATATGGCTTGTGGTATCCCAAGGGTAACAATCTCATTATTCAAGCCTTTACAGATGCAGATTGGGCAGGAAGCATTGATGATCATAAGAGTACTAGTGGAGCAGCATTCTATCTAGGTGGTTGTCTCACATCATGGTTGAGAAAAAAGAAAACCCCAATCTCGTTATCTACAACGGAAGCAGAATACATTGAAGCAGCATCATGTTGTACTCAAGTCCTTTCGATGAAACAAAATTTGCAAGATATTCAAGTACAATTCAGTGAGCCTATTCCCATATTCTGTGACAACACTAGTGCCATCAGCATCTCCAAGAATCCTGTCATGCATTAAAAAATAAAACACATTCCAATCAAATATCATTTTGTTAGAGAACAAGTCGCTGAAAAGAATATCAAACTTGAGTATGTTTGTAAAAAAGAAAAAATTGCTGATATCTTCACTAAACCTTTACCTCGTGAAGCATTTGAATATCTTCATCAGAAGCTTGGGATTCTCCCAAGTTCTCATTAGATTACAGGTCTGCAGGACAATTGTGTGTCAGGGGGAGTGGAAGTGTGTACAGGTCCGCAGGATGGTTGTGTTTAAGGGGGAGTTACCCTTTGAAATTGATGTCAAAGGGGGAGAGAATGTTGTAGGGAGACGTTTCATGATCGCAGGGGGAGTACTTGTGTTGCCATCAATGCCAAAGGGGGTCATTGTTGATCAGTGGTTGTCATTGATGTCAACCCAATCAACACCAGGGGCTAACCCAATATTGCATGGGAATTTTGACCTACCAAATGACTATATTCTGGTTCAATAATGCTTTGGATAGCTTCTACTTGTCAAGATGTTTCTGTTGATATATGGCACGCCACATAATTCTTCACGGTTTGAGAGATATTCATGTTTGAAGTTTATACCCCCAGTTAGTGGGCTAAAACACCATAGGGTTGTGGCATGGGTCATTGAAAAGTCATAATTAATATTTTTTTAAGCTCCTAAAATCCCTCCCACGTTCACTTATTGAAGCCCCTCTCAACCTAACCATTTATATAAATTGTGATCCTTATTTCCTCCTTATGCAAGGGATTTCGCCATCTGAAACAAGTCATTGTAGCATTTTCTCTCTAACTTTTTTTCTACGAAGTTTCAGAAGCTGAAATTTCTATGAAGCGAAGCCGAAATACTGAGGAAGCTTATGTGAAAATTTTAGATCAAGGTGCGCAGCATTTTAGGAGATATGATATGTGGAATTTAGTGTTTTTGCAGGCCCCTGAAATTCATCTCAAAGAAGTGACCTTGGTAAAATCGTCATAACTCTCTCTCTAAGTATCGGATTGGAATTCTGTAAAAATCAGTAGATATTGAATAGATTTTGGTTTTATCTCTATCAATTTCAGAGCTAAATGAAGAAACAGTGACACGTGGCACGCCATACAAGTTAGCTCTGCTGAAACAGTCCATACTTAGGGCATTGTGAGATATTGGTTATAACTCTCTCTTTAAGAATCCAAATTGGGTCAGACCTGTGGCATTAGAAATATGACTCAGAGGACTACTACAAGACCAAAAATTGGATATTGGGAATCTGAAATAACCGAGATACAACATATTCAATATCGAGCTCCCAGAAGGCAAAAAAAAGCTAGATCATGTGTTGTCAAGGGCTACAAAGGACCAAAATTTCTAGGGAAGCAAAGAAAAGCAAGGTGCAGCAGAGGGTAGCATGACAAGATCAGCAACCAAGGTGTAAAATAGTAGTAATAATTTCATCACATGAAGTCTTCAAGTGGGCAGCACTACATACAATCATTGTAAAGGTATCATTGTACTAAGTCATTGTAAATACATTATTGTACAAATTGTACTAGTGTCTATCTGCCAAGAGTTGAAGAGATAGTTTCAAGTGGTCTAGGATCATCATTAGGTGGTTGTGCCAAAGTTTGGGTTATGGTCTAGTGTATCTTCTTCTTCTACATCATTATATATCATTGTAAAGTGGACCATTTTCCCTGGTACAGGAGTCCATTCTTATTTTATTCTTCCATAGGGTGGTAGGGTGGTGCTAGGGCGAGTTGTAGTTCATTGGGTGTTGGGGCATCCATTTAGTTGAATACTGAAGAATCTTGGGCGTTGGAGCATCCATCCAATGGGAGCTGGAGAATAATGCTTTTCTAGATTCTAGGAAGTTGGAGCTTTATTTTCAATTGGAATTGAATATTAAAGAATTATTAGAAAAGCATTAGGTGGTTTTTGTCCCGAAGTGGGTTTCCACCTTAAAAACTATGTGAATTTGTGTTCCTTTTGTTTACTTCTATCATTGTACAAACACTGATAATAATTGAAGATTAACTGATGCTCTAATTGAAAATAAATACTGATTCACCCCCCCTCTTAGTATTTCCAACAAGAAAGACACTCAAACAAGGCAGAATCCTCCAAGTAATCAGAGTAAGGGAAAATAGCTTGTGATCAAAAATCAAAATAAAGTAAATCCGCCATCCAAAATTTTAGCCAATAAGGAAATGGATAATCAGAAGAAAGAAGTTCCATCAAAATACCATGTTGAACAGTGAGACAACGTCATTAAATAGGTAGACAAAATTATTCCCTTCAGTTTAGATATAGAAATTTCAAAGTTAAAAGTGTTTATCCCCTTAACCGATCTTGTTAAGAACAACCAGTACAAATCCCATGTTGCCAATATACTTAAAGTAGATCCTTTGCTTGAAATGGTGAATGTCAAAGATGATCAGCTCGAACTCATTTTTGGTCCTGCTATTGACGGTCAATTAGAAGATAGTGAGGTTCCTCCTTTTTACTTGAGTCTAAGAATCCACTAGTGCATTTTACATAATTCCATGTTAGACTCTGAAGCTCCCACAATCTGATGCAAAAATCCATAATGGAGAAGTTGGGCCTTGACATCACTCATCCCTACCATGATTTATACTCCTTCAATTCAAGTAGATTTTGTTGTATTGGTCTGATTAAAGAATGGTAGTCTACCTAGAGCAGATTCTGGCAAAGAATGTTCTAATGGATGTTGTGGTATTTGACATACCGCCATGCTTTGGAATGTTGTTCTTAAGATCCTGAGGGCGAATTATGAGGTACATTGCAATTAGATTTTTCTTATGCAACTATCCTGTTTTCGAGAAATTGAGAAAATTGTACCGTGAAACTAAGATGAAATATATGATCACAAGCAAAGAAAATACCAACAATCATCTGATAAACATTGTACATACATATTTAGAGTCATTCGTTTTGTTTAATGATAGTGGCTTAAATGATGTAGATAGCCAACTAGTAGATATGGAAGATGTTCTAGAGATCCATAATTGTATTAGAGAAGTTATAGAAAAATAAAAGATGAATCTGTCGAGCTTAATAGAACAGCCATTATATGAAGCTTTAAAAAATTCAAAACAACAATCAGAGGAAGAAGAGAAAGATTTAGAACAGCCATTGGATAAAGTGAAAGAAAATCCCGAAAATCATGAAGAGACATTTCAGAAAATTGAGCCAAAACAGAAATCATAGTTTCAAAATTTAGAGGATGAGAAGGATGAGAATGATTTATGGTCCATGGAATTTGATGGTGCCCTGGGGAAATATGGGGCAGGCATTGGAATCTGGGTTTGCAGCCCTTTGCATCAGTAGAATAAGGTTCCTACAAATGTAAGTTTGTGCTCTTATAAATTATCTTTTGATTGCACTAAAAATGAATCCGAGTATGAAGCACTGATTACTGGCTTAAATATATTGAAGAAATTGGGTGCAAGAAGGATTGTGGTGTATGGTGATTCAGAACTTGTGATCAAGCAAGTTAAAGGTGAATGTCAAGCTAACCATCCTCGAATGAGAAAATATAGGAATTTTGTACTTGATATTTTGAAAAAAAATTAGGAGTGTATACTTACAGTGGTGCCAAGGAATCAAAATCTCATGGTAGATTCATTGGCTAAATCTGCAAGCAATTTCAAAATCTCCATCTGTTCAAACAGACAATTTGGGATTCATGTGAAGCACCGGCCCACTGTTCTCGATAACTTGCGATATTGGCAAGTTTTTTTGGATGATAAGTAGATAAACAACTTTCTTCAAGGTGAAGAAGAATTTGAGAATTGTTCTATAGATCAGATTTCCGATAAATATGACCAAGATATAGAAGCTACTCAGATGGATATACTATAGCTGAAAGACAACAACATTCCAAAGGGTCTCATACCTTTGGAATAATTTTTTAACCAAGATGAAGTAGCAAGGAATCCTACATTAATGCCTATGGAAAAGGGTGTTGAAGATGTAAACATCGGGATAGCCGACAAACCAAAGAGACTGAAACTATCCAAGTCCTTATCTCCCGAGGTAAAGGTTTAATATGTTAAATTACTTTTTGAATTTTCTGATGTTTTCATATGGGAATATTCATATTTAAAGGTGTATAACAAGAACATAATTCATCACGCTATTCCGATCAAGTCTAATCAAAAGCCCTTTCATCAAAAGTTGAGAAGGATAAATCCCATATTACTGCCCTTAATTGAAAAAGACGTAAATCGACATTTCAAGTCTAGTATCATTATCCCGATCAGATTCTCTGATTGGATTTCAAATTTGGTCCCAGTGAGAAAGAAGATTGGAGAAATCTGGCTCTGGATAGATTTTATAAACTTGAACAAATTATCCCTTGAGGACAACTATCCACTTCTGAAGATGGAACATATACTTCAAAGAGTTGTTGGTTCTTCCCGGATGTCACCGTTGGATGGTTATCCAGGCTACAACCAAATTCTGGTGCACAAAGATGATCAGGACAAGACAACATTTACTACACCTTGGGGCACCTTCTAATATGCCAAAATGCCATTTGGTTTGAAAAATGCAGCAGCCATATTCCAACGGGCCATGGACATAGCATTCGCCAATGAAAAAATATGTTTTCTTGGTTGTTTACTTAGATAATTTGAAGATGTTTTCACCATTTGAGAAGTGTTTTCGAGAGATTCAAGAAGTTCAGAATATCTCTCAACCCAAAGAAAAACCTTTTTGCTATGGAGGAAGGTAAACTCCTTAGTCACATCATCTCCAAGGATGGGATCCGGATTGACCCTTCCTGTGTTCAAAAAATTCAGTAGATTGATTTCCCTCGTAGAAAAAAAGTAAGTACAAGCATTCAAGGGTAAGATGAATTTCTTATGTAGATTCATTCCTAATTTAGCGAAGCATATTAGAGAATTGAAAAACATGTTGAATAAAGATAGTGATGTGAAGTGGTCTGAAGATGCCCAGAAATCTTTCCATTCAGTTAAGTTTTCCTTGACTACTGCCTCGGTGTTGATAAGTCCTGATTATACTAGTGATCTCATAATATTCTCATTTTATTATGATCAGACTATGGCAGCAGTCTTGATGCAGAAAAGTGACAAAAAAGAGCTACCAATTTCGTTTTTCAGTCGCAATATCAGAGATGTAGCCCTTCGCTACAACATCATAGAGAAAAAGGCTCTAGCTTTGGTTAAAGCGCTACAATATTTCAAAGTTTACATATTACATTCACACACTCTTTCCTATGTACCTAATGCAGCTGTGAAATAATTTCTCATGTAGACAGACCCAGAAGGTAGGAGAGGAAGATGGATAGCAGTGTTACTGGAGTGAGACCTTCAAATCAAGCCCACCAAGCTAATCAAATGTCATGGCTTAGCCAAGCTCATGGTTGAGTCAAATATTTATGCTCTTGACATCAATTTGATTTCATCTTTTTCCGAAAATAAAGAAGAAGTGAATCTCATTTAAGTATCCGATATCTTTTTTTATCTCCATGATATGATGATATTGTTTATGTTTTGCAACACCTAAACCCTCCTATAGGCATGACTAAGAGTCAAGGCAGATCTTTGAAACTCAAAGCTTCAAATTATTTCATACTGGATAATGCACTTTACTGGAAGGATCCCGGAGGTGTGTTGCTAAATTGTTTGGTCGAAGAAGAATCTAAGGAAGTGATTAATGACTTCCACAAAGGATATTGTCAATGCCACTTATATTGGAAGACCACAACCAATAAAATATTGAGAGCAGGATATTATTGGCCAACACTTTTTGCAGATGTTTACAAATCAGTAATGAGATGCCATGAATGCCAAGTTTTTTAGGGTAAGAGAAATCTTCTCTTGTTTCCTCTTCAACCTATTTCAGTCCATGCACCATTTCAGTAGTGGGGCCTAGATTTAATAGGCGAAATTCACCCAGCATCATCCGCTCAGCACAAGTGGATATTGGCATCCACAGATTACTTCACAAAGTGGATTGAAGCAATCTTGACCAGGCAAGCAACAGATTCTGCCATCATTCAGTTTTTAGAAACTAATATTTTGTCCTTTTTTGCTTGTCCTACTAATATTATCACAAATAACGTGGCAGAATTCAATTCTAAGAAGATGACTAAGTTTTGTGATATATATAACATTAAGTTGGGACACTCTACAGCCTACTACCCACAAGTTAATGGATTGGCAGAGTCCTCTAATAGTTGATTGATCGGTATCATTAAGAAGATGTTAGAGGCGAATAAAAATAATTGGCATAAGAATTTGATTAATGCATTATGGGGAGATCGGGTGAGTAATAAAAAGTCAATTGGTATGTCTCCTTTTCAAGTTGCATATGGTGTCAATATTATGTTTCCTTCATCATCAACAGTCTTGGTAATAAAATTGATGCAAGAATCGGGGACTAAGGAAAATGAGATACAACGTTGTATTAACTAAATGATACACCTTCAGTAGACAAGGGATGAAGTATTTCAGAATACTTCAAAAATTCATGATAGGATAAAGAATATCTATGATCAAAAAACTAAGGAAGACACCTTCAAGATAGGAGATGTGGTACTCTGCTGGGATGCCAGGAATGAAGAGAAGGGCAAGCTTGGTAAATTTGAGAATTTATGGAAAGGACCATATCAGATTTCAGCTTTTCAAGGAAAAAATTCTTATTTGCTTGAAGATATAAATGGATAGGAGTGTTTAGGAGGACCAGTTAATGGTAGGCTCCTGAAAAACTATCTTTTCTGAAACAAATGTCTCGAACAGTTTTCCATTTCATTGTAAATATCTGTTACATTTTCTACAAGTGTGAAGTAGAGAGTCACTGGAGCTCGGAGGCTGAAGTGAAGGCCATGGAGCTTCACTGATTTTCTACCATTTTCAAAAAGTTCAGTTTTCAGTCAAGTAAGTTAGTATTGAGTCAATTTTCAGTCAATTGACTTTGCATTGAGTTAGTCTATTTTTCCAAGTTATTAGTTTTCAGTCAAGTTTTTTAGTTTGAGTTTTTTACCGTATTGGCCTAATGGAAGAGGCACTGATCTGAAAAATCCATAGTTTTGTGGTTCTTGACACCTCTTTCAGAGCTATCATCCCCAATAAGGTCAATTTTAGTGTCAGTATTTTCATACTTCCATCAGTGATCAAAAATACACTTTTCATGCCATTTTAGGAGTCCCACCTAGAAATTTTTAATCATTCCATTAGGTCATGCAAAAAATTCACTCACTGATGGTAGCCCTAGTCATAAAATATCACTCCTCCTCAAAATTTATACAATCTGGCCCACCTTCATGTCTTTCTGAGCATAAATCAGCCTTGAAAGTCCATTTCATCATGTCATTATGTTAATCAAGTCACCATGGAGTCTAGTCATTCAAGGTCCCATTAGGTCACTAGGTTTCATTTTTCAAGGTAAAAAAAACACCATTTCATTTGCATAAGGTCAGCAAAAATAATGAGAGTGATCCAAATAATATTCCTTTATCATCTGAAGAGGATTTTCCAACATGAAAGATGATCTCCAAGTAATATTTCCAAAGTTCTAATTCTGCTTTCAAGTTATGATTTTTTCTTCTGCAATGTAATTTTATTCAAAAAACAGAGATGTAATTTATTTGTATTTTTATGTAATTTTATGTTCATTATATGTAATAATTACTATTCCCAAGCTGCTGATTCAACTCCATATTCCAAACTGAACACCAAACAAAGCAATGTAAAGAGTGCCAAACTCCAGCATCATCAACCTGCAAAGAAAAAACCAGTGTAAATGATATTTCCAAAGTTTTCAAAGGTGAAATTGAAACATTAGAAAGCAGGTTTTAAATAAAAATATCAATTCCACACAAGTATAATATCCTTCATGACATCAAAAGAGACTTCATTTGTCTCCTTTACCATAGAGCACACTTCATTTTTGCACTCTCATTCTGCATTTTTTGACCAGTCTTGGGAGAATTGATTTTTTAGGGGCTATATTTGATCATTTTCAGTTCTTGAAAGGTCCATTTTGTAGCCAAGAGTGAGATATTTCCATCGATCTATCATGAGCTCAATTTTGAGCTTGGGAAGTTCTCCAAAAGTGGCTTGCAAGATGGTGATGCACGCTTGTGTGTTGCGTTGCGTGTTTTCCTTTTGTGTTGCGCGCCTGCTTTATGTGCTGCACGTTTGGCCATCTTCCTCAGCAATTTCCAGAAAGGCCTCCAAACTTCACAAAATCACCCTCAATCTCTCAGCAATGGTTCCTCAAGCCTTAAACAAGAAATTAAGCTACCATTGCTTCATTCCTCTTCTACATCAAATCATTTTTTGTTGTGTGAAGTTTTTTAAAGAAATTTGGTGTCTTTCTTCATATTTAAAACCATAGTATTCCTCAAATACCCAATTATAGTTCAATTTTAGTCCCTAAACCTTCATAACCCTTCCCAAATTGCAATATACCCTTTCCCAAATCCCTACATTGACATCCCCTTTCCCTAAGCCTTCATTTCCTTAAAACCCTAAGCCCTAGGTGCACCATTTTCCTAGGCTCCCTATTCCCTGCACCTGTAATTAATTCCTTATTCCAAACCCCTCTACATCCCTATTCCTTGTCACATTCCTTAACTCATAAATCCCTACCCCCATCTCCCTTAATTACCCTATCCATTCCCTATTCCTAAAAATTGCATTCCACCATCATCACGCCTCCCTAGGGTTTTGACACTAAGACATCATGGAAGAAGAAGAAAACAGACCATACAGTGAGGGAGAAGAAACAGAGGAGAAGAGGCCACATAAAGGGGGAATAATACTCATATTAGATCCAACAAATACCAGGGAACTCTTGGCATCTCCTATGGTTGTGACATGTTTCAAAAATGTTAGATGTTTTGAGTTCTATGAGCAAATTCAGAAGGTCCAACACCATGCTATGTTGACCAGAGTTTTCATTTTTAATCTCCATGAGAACCAAGTTACTCTAGCTGGTGTCACTTTCACTGTGTCAACTACCATCATCTCACATTAGGGGAATTTTGAGGTCTAAAATGGGCCTCCTAAGGAAAATGTACAATCAAAATTCATTTTATGAGAACCAATGACATTTTAGAGGATGACATCATCCCTAATGGTTGAGGTGGCATTGCTTGAGTTAAAGGTACTTACTTGTCACATTCTTAATGGTGGATAAAAACTCATGGTAACCATGGTAGTGCTCTAAGTACATTTAAAGTCAAAGTAAAGTACTCATAACAAATTTCATTTCACACTTTTTGAATAAAATAATATTATTTTCATTTCTTATTTCTTGAAAGAAACAATGCATATCCCTATACATTTATTATATTATATTATATTATTTTTATATAGTATATTAATTACATGTTATTATATAATTTAAATAATTTTAATTTTAATTAATAGCATATAATATAATTAAGAATTTATAAATTTATATTTATATTTTATTTTAAGTTATTTAAGTACAAAGGACAAATGCATTATTTGTTCAATGATAATGAGTTTTTCTTGAAAAACTCATTCTTATTTATAGTCATATCAATACAATTATTTTTTTAATTTTATTTTGGTACAACTTTTGAATTGAATTTAACTATGGTTACATGGATTTTGGTGAAAAAAGTAAATTGCAAATTCATAAATATTATTTTATTGGTTTAAATATTATTTTATTATTTCCTTAGGAGGCTCATTTTAGACCTCAAAATTCCCCTAATGGTTGCCACCGGGATCCCAAATGTTGGGGAGAAATGATTCAAACAGAAAGACTTGGAGGAGCACTACTATGAGCCTTTCATCAAACCTAGGTACAAGAATGAGAGAAAGAGGATTTTTCCTTCCTCTTACCTCATGGAGAGATATTCTCCCATCATGAAGATCATCATGAAATAATTTTCATGTGAAGGTACATTTTCTAGATTGTATGCCTATCACATCTAATTACTTATGCACTTCACTAGGATAAAGATGCTCAACATTGCCTACTACCTCTTCCGAAGCATTGATAATATGGCATTTATTGTCTAGAAGAGAGAGTATGAACACCAAATGAACAGTATTTCTCACCACTCCCTCATCAAAATCATAGTCCTCCTTCACCTCAAACAATTGAACATTCCATGTAGTTAATTCATAGCTAATGACATATTCATTGCTCCACCTATTCATCATGCCCAAAATATACGTTCATCATCTCATCCTTCCACATCCATTACTCCATCTCATCCCACAGTTCACTCATCATCATGAAAGCAATCTCCTTCATCAATTTCACCACCATCATCTTCCTCCCACATCGAGACTGGGTCACCTAGCTGAGTTGAGATCAATGAGCCTAAGCAGGCTAATGTGGCTGAGATAGAGTCAATGGAAAAAACATACCAGAGGGGTCATAGGCAGATGTTTTCTCCATAGATTGTGGAAGGGGCCCTACCTTCTTCACCAACAAAGCAGGTACATAAGGGGAAATAAAAGAAGGTAGAGGAGGATGTACATGAGGCAATCATTCATGATGAGGATGATCTCCATGAGACAGAACGGGATTTTGACCTTGTTGAACTAGACGAGCATGATGATGATGAGATCACTATTATAGTCATCAAGGGTAAGGCTGCCAATATTAGAGAGCTCCAAACTAACCTTGACAGGTCCAAATATGTCATAAACTTCCTTGAGCAGGAGAACCAGCAGCTGAAGATAAAGCATGTCATTGATGAGGCCAAATACATCACAGCTCAAAGGGAGGCAGAAAAAGCCAAGGTTTTGTTAGAAGAGACACTTGAAAAGCATGGTTTGCTTGGAGAACAAGAAAGACAACAACCAAGAGGCAGACCTAGAACTAGAGGGCTGAAAAGAGCTCTAGCACTAGAAAGACAAAAATAGGTTGAGCTTGTTGATCAAAAACCTTGAATGACTAATTTGCAATGGTAATCAATAAAAACCGGGAGCCATGGCTTGATAGAGCTAACTGAAACTTGGAGAAGCTTTTGGAGATGGAAAACAAAGATAATGACATACTTAGGAGGAAGGTCAAACATTATGCCCAAAGAGACAAAATTGCAATGGCCAAGCTCAAAAGAGCCAATGCAAAAATTGAGGCTTTGACCATGAAAAAAGAGAAAATAAATTTGGTCATACTTATAGAGGCTTCACTCCAAGCCTAGCCACATCATCAGCACTCACTTCACCAATTTTAAAAGGTTTTGGATCATTTTTTCAAATTTTTGTCTTTTCATTGTGTTTTTGGACAGTCATGTGACAGAGAAAATGTCAAACGTGCAACACCAAGGGCGTTGCGCTCTTTTTTGAGCCATATTTTGATAAAAATTCCACCACCATTGGATTCAAAATGACAAATACATCCAAGAAACCCACTTTTTCGGCCTTGGTTTGCAAAACAAGCAGGTCAAAATGTCAAAAATCTAGCAAAAAAACATGTTTCTGCCTCATTTTTTGCCATAGCGCTGCGCTCTGAGCAGTCTTGGGAGGATTGATTTTTGGAAAGGAAAGGTAGCTTCATTTTGAAAACTAAATTCATATCTCGAAATTATACTTTAAGGGCTTTCCAGTAAGCCATCTTGGAGTGAATTTGGACACCTACAACCTAGTGAAAAACAGCCTACAAGATGGAAGGCGTGTTTGCCAAAGGGAGGGCGCGCTTGGCAAAGAGGGGGAATGTTTGAAAATTTGCTGATATTTTTGAATTTTCACTACAACTTTGCTTTTTTTCTTTGAAATGAAGATTTCACCTATGTAATTGAGGATGGTAAATGTAATTATGTTATGGATATGTTACCTAGGGGTAGATTCATTATGTAAATGTAATCAGCAAAGTCAAATGAATCAGTTTCGATGTAATTAGGGAGGAGTCACTTGCACCTTCCTACACTCTAGATTTTAGTTCAGAATTTTCCCTTTCTTCACTCTTAGCAAGGGTTGGAATCAGCTGGATGCTATTGTATTGATCAAGGACTGTGTAATCATTTTGGCCAGAAATTAATGAAGAATTGCAGTTATTTCTTTGGGATACTTGTGGTACGAATGTTTGGAATCGTTTCTTCTCTATTATCATTTGTATGAATGTTTTTTAAGCTCATGAACCATTTCATGCCTATTATATGATCATTTTCAAGTTGATAGGCAAAACACATGTTATTTCATGCTCTGTTTTGGGAAAGTTGTCATAATTTGTCCATTTTCTTCAGTTTAGGAAGAATACATCTCTTATGCTGTTCCTAGCTCCTCATTAGTCTTAAACCATCTCACTAAATCACCTTTAAGTGCTAGGCCTTCTACCTACCTTGCCCCATCGAATGGACTGCAATTCCATCTCATTTTCCTTGACCTAATCCTCATCCAGCAAACCCAATCAAAATAAAACAAACCCTTATGAATTGCATAGCTAGCCTAAAACCTTTTCATTTAGTGCTCTTGGTCATATTTTTTGTGGAGAGATACCTCTCCAGTTTGTTATGGAAAGATACCAAGCCAAAAGGTTGGTCTGTGGTTACCTTTGTTGGGATTTCTTCTTCATCCTTAGAGATCTGGTGGAGTGATAAGAGAAGTGAAATTCATCAAATATCAAAGAGAGGTAGAAAAATCTAAAGCCTTGCTTGAAGAGACACTAGAAAAATATGGTGTGCTAGATGAAACATAATAACAAGTGCCAAGAAGAAGTCCAAGGACTAGAGGTTTGAAAAGAGCCCTAGAACTAGAAAGGTAGAAAGAAAGAAAACTAGCAGATGAGGTCACTCTTAATGAGAATTTTATAGTTGCAATCAATGAGAATAAAGAAGGTTGGCTTCAGGAAATAAATGACCACCTTGAGAAGTTGTTGAAAAGGGCCAAGAAAGAAAATAATATTGAGAGAAGGATGGCAAACTACTATGCCAAGAGAAACAAAATTGCAAGTTCAAAACTTAAAAAATCTAATGCAAAAATTGAAACCCTAAGCATGCAAGAAGAGAAAAGAAGGCTTGATATCCTTGTTTCAGCCTTACTCCATGCCTAAACCTCATCACTAGCCACCATTCAGCAAATTTTGGCAATTTTTGATACACTTTTGAAACTTTTTGAAGTTTTTGTGCATTCCTTGACAACCATGTGATAGTTGGACTCTTAGGAGGGAATATTTTGGTCAAAAGGAGACCACCATTAGATTCAAAGCAGGGAAAAAATGTAGGTCAAACAATTTTCTACTGTTTTTTGGTGAAACTGGCAGGTGAAAAAGTCAAAAAAGCATTCAAAAAATCATAGTTTTTCCTCCTTTTTTACCTTGGCATTGTGCTCCTGAGCAGTCTTGGGAGAATCACTTTTTGGGAGGTCAAATCAAGTAAAATCTGCAAGCCAAGTACATATCTGGAAATTATACTAGATAAGCTTTCCAATGAGATATCTTGAGCTCAGTTTGGACACCTACAACCCATCCAAACACTGGCATTGTGCACCTGACACTGGAGCTGTGCTCCTGACCAGTGTCTGAGTTTTCTTTTCAATTTTGATTTTAGCCTTGATAAATCATGTTTTTACTTACATAATTGATGGAAGTAAATGTAATTATGGTGTTTTTACACTTAACTAGGGTAAATACATTAGGCTAAAAATTTTGATGACATGTAATGAATCAGTTTGCAAAAAGTGAGGGATGAGTCAGTTTGACCTCCCTACACTTTAGGTATTTAGCTCAGTTTTGGTGGAACTTCTCTTCCAATCATGCATTCAACCCCTGAGGATGGGAGGAGTTGTTTTGTGGTCTATATCTTGTACTTTTTGACTCATTACATAGGTTGGATGTTGATGCATTGATTAGAGACTCTAGAGTAATATATTTGGCAGGAAATTAATTAAAAGGTTGCAGCTATTTCTTTGGGAGACCTGTGGTATGGAAATTTAGCATTGTTCTTATTATGTCTGATTATGTATGGATGTTTTGTTTCATGATCCATTTCATTTCTATGATATTCTAGTTTTTAAGTTGATAAACAGAATGCATATCTCATGCTTTGTTTTGGGAAAACCTTCATAGTTTGTCCATCTTCTTCAGTTTAGAAAGAATTCATGCTTAGCCTTTCTCTTTCTAGCTCCTCACCTGTCTAATCCATCCCACTCAAGAAACTCTAAAGTGTTAGGTTTTCTACCTACCTTGCCCCACTGAATATTTGCAACCCTAATCTTATTTTCCTTGACCTAGCCTCTTTGACCTAATTCACCCATCCAATAACCCAAATTCAAAAAATAAAACCCTTGTACTCATACCTAGCCTAAAACCCTAATTTATCCAGCCCTCTTGGCTATGATTTGTGGAGATATCCCTCTCCGGCTTGGTAAGGCTAGCTACCAATCTAAAATACTGGTTTGTGGTTACCTCTGTTGGGATTTCTTCTTCAGCCTTAGAGATATGGCGGAGTGATAACAAGAGGGACGTCGATGGTATTCTTTTAAATTGCTTGTTGGAAGAAGAGGCTGAAAAAGTTATTGAAGAATTTCATAAGAGGTTATAGGAACATTCCTATTCCTCAATCCATACTATCTCTGCACTTTAGAAAGAGAATTCTGATATCCCCTCTGATCATCATGTGCACAAATTTCTGCAAAAAAATGATCTTCTTCAGTGAGGAAAGTAGGTTGTTGATTTTCCTCAAATAAATGGTTCTCGCCAGAAACTGTTTCTTCATCATCTTCATCAGGGCCTTCAGTATAATTTTTCCAAAATGGAGTGTGAATTTACTGCTGACTTTGTGGATCCTGGCCCCTCTATTGCCTTTCCATGATACTGTATTGGGGCTGTTGAATTTGACCCCTGAAATTGGGATTTCTAATGGAGGGTTCAACTTGTCGATCAGCGATGGACATTTTATCCATCATATTCTCTATGGTCTTGATCAAGGTATCTAATTTTCCTTCAAATGAAGTGGATGTTTCTTATTTGATAGTGACTCTTTTTTCTATCTTTATTTTAGACTTCTTTATGATCAAATTGGCTTCCACGCTCACTATTTTTCTCTGCATTTCTTCAAGAGTTGATGGGCCATGTCGGGATAGAAACCATCAGGATAATGAAGTAAGTAAAGGCCTAGAGGAGGCTTAATATTCTCAGAAATTGAATCATATAGTTCGTTGAATCTAGATGTAAAGTCTTGGATAGACTCATTGAGATTCCTTTTCAAGGCATCATACTCAACTAGGATCTGCAATGGATTTTTCTTCTCTTCCCATTTCGCCATAAACAAATCAATCAAATGTTGCGAGGTACCTATTGAACCAGTTGTGAGTGAGCGAAATCATTTCTTTACCTCTTCAAAGAAACTCTGTGAAATGATGAGCATCTTTGCATCATCATTGTCGATCTCTTCAAGAACTATAAAGTCAATTACTTTGGCAACATGTTGATAAGTTGTAACCTCTGATGTTCCATCGAAAAGAGGAATACTTTTACCATAATTTTGAGGTAGTGGAGTTAGCTGAAGCGGTAGGATCAGCAGAGAAAAACTAGCCATGACTAATGGAGGAGGTGGTGGAGGTGCTGATGGAGTGAAAACCTGCAGAGGTAATGACAAAATGAAAGGAGGGATTAATGATGTAGCTGTATAAGATGGTGAGATGAGTGGAACAAAATTTTTTTGTTGATACTGAAAATAGGCCTTCTCTAAATTTTCTTGAAATTTGTCTACCAAGCCTTTGAGTTTATGACAATTAGACCAGACTTCACTATCGACTTTGGACTCAAAAAATTCATAAAATGGTGCAAAGAACTCGAAATTGGAAGGATCAAAGGTGGCTTCTGAAAGAAAAGTTTCAGATTTAGTTCTAAATAAATATTTTTCAGATTCTGGACTATAGACCAAATCTTCAGGAACAAATCTCGTAGGCAGAGAATTTGATTCGATAAGTGGAGGAACAATTATTCCAACCTTCCAAGACTTGGTCTTATGTTTTCTAAAAACACTTTCAGGATCATACACAATTGGTGAGGGATTTGGGTCTGGATTTAACCTGGTATGTCTTTTAGAAGATAGCTTAAGATAGGAATTTTAGACTTTGGCTCAAATTTTAGAATTCAACCTATTTAAATGCTACAGCTTGTCACTTACAAGTCTAACTTTCAAAGGATTAAATAAATACTTCGAGGGAATGTTTAGCAATCACTCCCTAGCAATGGTGCCAAGAATGTTATCACTCTCCCCAACTTCTTAAGGCTGGCAATAGGATTAGAGAAAGGTAACCACATACCAAATTTTAGGTCAGCTAGCTAGCCCTGTCGATACGAGAGAGGGCTCTCTCTTTTTCACTGTAAACATTCAAAGTAATGGTTGAGTATCATAAGGTTTTAGGTTAGATATGTAAGCTTAGATGAGTAAAATATGTTTGATATTTTGAATGCTGGATAGGAAAGTCAGTGAATGGACTGTAAATGAGGTTTTAGGTCCGAACTTCAAGGTGAACCTATAAAGAGTGTGTGAGGAAAGATAGCTAGTTTGGAAACATATTATCAATCATTGAGTATAGGATGAAGATGGAGTAAATTTTGAATTAACACTGAGTTGAATTCATTCAATTAATAAGCAAATAAACATAATATGGTGAATATTGTCTAAAATAGAGCATGCATAAACATGAATTCTACTCTCAAACTTACAAGATAGACATATATGAAGAAGTAGACATGTTATTAAACATAATATAATAAGAAAACATGAGAAACACAGATTTTCCAAAGAATACCACAAGTATCTCAACACAATTCCTGCAAATATGTCTCTGATTTCATTCCACAAGCTGGTTACAAGAGCTCCACCTCAAAATTTGAGACTATCCAACCCCAACAAAGACAAAAGAGAGATTAATTATAGAAAATATAGACCATGACACCTCATCAAGTCGAAATCCCATCCAAAATGGATCATAAATGCAAAATTTGAGTCATTTCCTAGTTTCTAGGGAGGTTAGAAACCATTCCCTAAATTTTAGCTACAAACTAGGAGTGTTTGTCCCTTACAGTAATTACAAATCACTTCATGATAGGAATCCAAAAAAAACCCAATAACTCTAATGAAAACTCATAGCCTTGAATTTGTGACCATTTCTGAGCTTGGCAAGTGTCCTGACGGAATCCAATGTTGATATGTGACAATTCTGACTAAAGAAATTAAAAACAATTTGCAGAAGTGTAATAGAAATTTGGAAGCACTTTTGAGGCACTTTGAGAGGTCCAAAACCACTTCTGAAAAAACGGTAAAACATCCATGTGTGTCTAGTTTCCAGAACATCTTGAATTTTTCAAAATTTACCACGGTAAGGCCTTCAAAAATCCATTCTCCCAAAGTCACTCAAAAGCGTAAAAGAGGGTCCAAAAAGGAGGCAGAAACATGAAAAATAGGTGGTTTTTGAGCTTTTTCTCCAAAATTGCAACTTGTCATGCCATGAGGGTTACTGATCTACGATGTACTAATCAAAATGTAGAAATTTTATAACCAACCCCCATTTTCAGTTTCTCCTTATTTCTCCCATATAGTTAGATGCCCATTCCCATAGCCATACATTCAACAAGCTGGAAAAATAAATATTTTCTTAAAACACTAATTCTGGAAATTTCATAATGTTGAAATGCAGAAATAAAAACTCAGAAAAATAAATCAGCCACACACAGAATTTTGACATGCTGATTTTTGGTCAACTTGACCCTGGAAAAACCCCCTACAACTCTTGGGAAAAACCAGTTCAAAAGCTTCTCTTATTTATAGAAAATTATTTTACAATGAACAACAATGCACATTAAAAAATTACAGCAAAAACTAAAACCACTTATCTCTATTTTCGTGCCACCTTCCACCTTGAAAATCGTGCCAAACAGCAAAACAAAAATTTATAGAAAAATTACAGCATTAAATGTTGTACTTGCAGCCTCAAAAAAAGTGCCAGAATCTGCCAGTACGGACTGTACAGATTTTTTAATAACAAGACAGCAGTCCCTTCCTCGATTTATGTGCCCAGAAATTCTGCCTCCAAAATCATGCACTTTACTACTGATTCTGTTCCTCAAAAATAGTGTTTTCCTTTCCTCGAAATGCGTACAAACTGTTGTATGGATTTTCTGTATCTTTTGTTGCTCTCCCTCAGCTCAGAAATTTCTCTTTAGCTTTCTCTCCTCCTCTCTCAATCCGTTAATGAAAGAATGAATGACATTTTCCCTCCTTTTCCTCCTTTAACCTAACCCTAAGTGACTTTTAGGGAATCCCTAAATCCAATGGCTGAGATAATTTTAAATCTAGGGCTGAGATTAAATGCTCATTTAAATCTCACTTTCTATTTTTTAATTCACCCCACTTTAATAAAGACCCACTTAGTCATTTATTTCCAAAGTCAATTTTCCTTTCTAATTTTACATTGACTTTATTAAAGTCACTTTAAAATTAGAATTTAGTAACTTTATCACTTAAAGTCACTTTTAAATTAGATTTGACTTTATAACTTTATAAAGTCACTTTAGGAGAAAAATTAAATTCTTTTGGACACTTTTCCCTAGGCCAAAGATAAAAGCCTTAGGGAACCACCTGTCCTCCGGTACCAAATTTCAACACTCCCTCTTACCGAGGAAGGTGTTCCTCACCACACCCATCTTGTCTCTGAAGTAGACATGCTTGCCCCATGGTAAGGCTTTGGTAAGAATATATGCAACCTGCTCATCAGTGGGAATATACTCAAGCTTCACAGCTCCTTTCTGAACATAGTCTCTGATGAAATGATATTTGATCCCGATATGCTTTGACCTGTCATGAAATACTGGATTCTCCGTGAGTTTAATGCAACTCTGATTATCACAATAAATCACTGAAGGTCTCAACGGCTGACCAAATAATCCAAACAACATCTTGCGAAGCCAGATGGCCTCACAACTAGCTAGACTGGCTGCCATATACTCTGCTTCCGCTGAACTCAATGCTACTGACTGCTGCTTCCGGCTGAACCACGACACCACTGCCGAACCCAACCCAAAACAGCACCCTGAAGTGCTCTTCCTATCAGAAGCACAACCCGCCCAATCAGAATCAGTGTAACCTGCCAATCTCACTCCATCCCCCTGCCTGTAGTCCAGACCATAATCCACTGTCCCCTGCAAGTACCACAAAATGTGTTTTGCAACCACCCAGTGAACCTTCCTAGGCTCACACATAAACTGACTCATCGTGTTGACTGCAAAACAAATATCTGGTCTAGTGTTGACCAAATACATCAAGGAACTAATCAGCTGTCTGTACAATGTGGGATCCACCAACTCGGAATCCGAAGCATGAAGCTTCTTCCAGTTGGTGATCATCGGTGTCGACATGGGTCTACAATCCTCCATGTGGAATTTTCCAAGGATGTCCACAATATACTTCCCCTGCCCCAGGAAGAAATGCCCCTCCTCCTGCCACACCTCCAAACCCAAAAAGTAATGCATCAAGCCGATGTCCTTCATCTCAAACTCCAACGCAAGATCTCTCTTGCAGTGCTCTATGAGTCTCTCTGCACCCGTAATGACCAAGTCATCCACATACAACACCAGAATGAGAGGCTCCTCACCTATCACAATAAAGTATAGGTTCGGATCTACATCACTCTTTGTGAAACCCATCTCCTGCAAGTATGTATCTATCCTGGAGTACCAAGCTCTAGGAGCTTGCTTCAGGCCATAAAGGGCCTTCTTCAGTCTACACACATGGGACTCCTTCCCATGCACCTCAAAGCCCTGTGGCTGCTCAATGTACACCTCCTCCTGTATGAAGCCATTGATAAATGCAGTCTTCACATCCATCTGGTGGATCTTCCAACCCATCTCTGCTGCTATCGATATGATGGAGCGAATCGAAGTATATCGAGCCACGGGAGCGAAGGTCTCCTCATAATCAACTCCCTCTACCTGGGAGAACCCTCTAGCCACAAACCTTGCTTTGAATTTCTCAATGCTGCCATCTGCAGCATGCTTTACCTTGTAAAGCCATCTAGAAGTAACCACGGATTTGCCCTCGGGCCTTGGCACCACTTCCCAAACATCATTATTTATGATAGAAGAATACTCCTCCTGCATGGCCTCTCTCCAAACCTACTAGCTAGTTTCCTCCTCATAGCTAGAAGGCTCAGAGTCAATGATGTTGGAAACCATTGCCATATAGCTACAGAACCTAGCAGGTGGTCTGCTCTCTCTGACCAGCCTCTTAGGCCCAACAACAGATGTGGCCTCTCTCAAGGTGTCTTGAAGCCACTTAGGCTTCCTCTTTCCTGAGCACACTTCTCCCACCGGAGAATGAAACTCCTCCTCCTCCTCATCAGAAGCATGAACTCCTGCCTGTCTGTCTACTGTCCTCCTACCTGAACCTAAACCTATAGATGCTAAAGTATCATGTGAACTGTCCATCAGTGGACTCCCTAGTGAACTACTCTGTGGACTACTCTGCATGTTGCCCGAAGCACCACCCCTCTGACTCTATGAGCCACTGCTCACTGATGGACCTGACACCGTAATCAATGTACCTTCGGATCCTCCTGATCCCTACCCATTGGATCCATGCGACTAACTCAGCTACTCCTGAGGGTCTAGCTGATCCAGATACTCTAACTCCAGTGACTTCCTGAAAGCCCTGTCCTCCTCAAACTTCACATCTTGCCTGAAAACAAGTCTCCTCTGTGCAAGAATATAAATCCAAAAGGCCTTTGAGGTCTCACTATAGCCCACAAAGATACCCTTCTCTGCGGTGGGCTCTAGCTTGGTCCTCTTCTCCTTGGGTACATAGGAGTATGCAATACACCCAAAGATACGAAGATGACGAACATCAGGCTTCTTCCCAGAAAAAGCCTCCTCCAGAGTCACATTCCCCAAAACACGATGCAGACTCCTATTCTACAAATATAAATCAGCGTTTCAGGCCTCTGCCCACAAAAACAATGGTAACCCCTGATCATGTAGCATGGCTTTGGCAACCCCTCTGATGGATCGGTTCTTCCTCTCCACAACCCCGTTCTACTCGGGGTTCTAAGTAATAATGAACTCCCTCCTAATGCCTACCTCTGCACAATAATCAACAAACTCACCAAGGGTGTACTCCCCTCCATTTTCCGACCTCAAGGACTTGATCTTTCGACCTGTCTAAGTCTCCACAAGAGATCTGAACTCCTGAAACCGCTTGAAGACCTCACTCTTGGTCTTCAAGAAATAAATCCAGGTCCTCCTGGAGTGATCATCAATGAATAAAACATAATACTCATATCCACTCAAGGAAACATGAGACATATGACCGCTCACATCGGAATGAATCAAATCAAGTATCCCGGTCGCTCTGTTTTCACTGTTGGGAAAAGGGGATTTGGAAAACTTTCCCATAGCACATCCTCTACATGTATCAAAGTGATCAGTACTGAAATTTGGCACACCTATAGTGATATCCCGCAATGTGCTCAAGGCTCCATGATACACGTGCCCCATCCTGTGGTGCCAAATCTCACACAGCTCTGAACTGCTAGCTTTGCTGCCGATACTACTGCTCAATGCCAAAAGGGGCTTAAATGCAAACTTGTACACCTTTGCATGGTGTACACTAATCACTCTAGTTGAATCAGTTGGATCGCCCCTAGGATATATCAGCATTTGTCCTCTCTTGAACAATATCTCATATCCTCTATCCTCTAATGTTGAGACGAATTTGAGGTTCCTCCTCATCCCTGGCACATATAGAACATCTGACACCTTCAAGGGGGGTTTGGGTTCCCTATCAAATTTCAAAGTCCCTGTTGTGGATCACAATAGTATCCTTTTATTTTACAAATATTTGAAAAAAAAATAAAAATATAAAATGTGGGAAAATATGTTAAAGTATTGAACTCTTATACTTTAGCATGAAAAAGATTGATGTTCATTAAATTTTAAGTTTAAATATTTAAACTTTATAATGTGGGTCCACATTATAAAGTTAAATAACGATTGGTTTGTTGGGAGGAAAGCGCTGATCGTTAAAATCTCTATCAAAAATCCCAACCCACGAGCACAACTAGCGTGATAGATATCATAAGGAGTGCCTCCATAGTTGATTGGGTTGATTGCGGGGATAACAGAGATCAACGGCGGAGATCTAATGCGGGGGGACCAGCCATATTTTTCCTCCGTACTCCGAGAGCCCCCATAGTGACGTAGGATGCTGAGTTGGTCCCAGTCGTCTTCCATGTCAAGCAGAATTAACGGTTGTTGGCTCATCTTGTCAGCATTGAATTCAAAACCCGCGTCACCTATTTAAAGGATTTTTGGTATATTTTTAAAATTCACTTGTGAATTTTTGCGCTGCACCTCGTTTGAACTCTCCGCCACCTTCAAAATCTGACCACCTTGTATACAGTTTTCCACGTAAGCTTTCAACCATGGCTAAAAGGTCATCCATGTTAGGTTCCACTAGCCATATCCCTCTCATGGATACTGAGAGGGATATCCAAGATACCCTCTGTTCAGTAATTCATCTCCCCTTTTACCAACAAGTTGTCTTGAATGCTAATGCCTCTCCTGTATATTCTACCATGATCAAATCCAGAGTCTTGTCTGCATGCATCCCTAAAACTCACCTTTTCCCTAAATTCATTTGTTGGCTAGTATCGGTTATGTATCCAGGGAAATTCTTTGTCATGAATTCCCAAGGAGAAAATTTTTTACAGGTGTCTACTCTATTAATCCGTGAAGCCCTATACTATCCTGAGTCGGAGTCCTGCATTCAATTTTCTGACGATTCACTGGTTCAGTATTATGACAATATTGCACAAGAATAATTCAATCAATTCATGTTTCATTTGAAGACTGACATGAAGGAGTTTCAGCCAGATAGCAAGCAGTTTGATATGGGAGTTTTTGATGCTAACACCCGTCTAGTTTTGAGTCATATTGCAAAAATTTTGGGTAAGGACGATGATAATGCAGTGGAAAAATCAGTTCTAGGAATGTTTTCCATGATGATGAAGCTAGGAATAGTGCTAGATATTCCATATTATTGGCAGGAAGCAGTCAACTCACAGCTGATGAGCCTTTCATTAACAGGTTCTTTTAAATTTCCCTCATTAATTGTATATTTGTTCTTATACCAAAACGTGGAAGATTTCATGCATTTAGGGCTAAATATTATGGATGCCAATAAAATAAGACAGTGAGTGATTTTCTGGATAGATGTGGTTAGAAGGGAACAAAATGAGGCTAGGTTATTTGATTTTTCTAGTTATTTCATGCCCACTGCATACAAAATATTGAATGGAAGTCCTCCTCCCTCTTTCCTACCTAAAGCTTAGGAGTTTTTGCATTTAGGAAACAATTGTAAATATGGATATTGGTTTGTTTTTTAGGAATATTCTAAAATAAGGCTATATGGAGAAAGTGTTGATCCTTACGGACTCCTGACTTTTGTGCCCATGAGGCTTTTTGCTTTAGAATTCATTAAACAGAGTCTAAATGTTGAACAGGTTCATTTTGTGCCTATGAAAAAAGGTCACATGTACAAGTTAACCATGGTTGTAGGCCCTTTCATAGTAAATATGAGACAGGCATTTGATGAAGTGACAAAAATTTTAGATGACATGCAGATGTTATTAGGAGAAAGTTGGGATTATGACCCATACAGTGTTATTTCAAATAAAAGGATTGAAAATGGATATTCTCCTTTTATTCATGAAAGAAGGCCAGAACAAGAGAAGTTAGCATGTAAAGATGTGAAGAACTCAGTAGATGCTAATATTCAGACTCCTATTATAGCAGAGAAAACAGTTAAAAGAACCAAGGAAATGGTGATTGATCTAGATGATGAGGAACAGGGAGCCATGAAGAGAACAAAAATTACTGAAGAGCATGCATCTACTGCTCCTGGTTTTTCTTTGCATTTGGGCGAAGAAAAAAATGCTCCTACCTCACCCAGGAATCATGAAGCTTCTCATGAACAGGTACACTTGATTAAACAGGTGTTTTCTCAAATTGAAGAAAGAAATCAGAGGATGAAGGCCAGCATGGAAGCCCAAGCTAAACATCAAGTTACTAATGAAAAAACAAGGTTGTTAACTGTGATGTATATTGAAAAAGATCAGTTTATAATTTCCCTCTCACATCCTACAGATATGTCAATTGGTCCTTCTAGAAATTTCAACATTGTTAATGTGACTGTGGATGTAAAGAATATTCCTCTAATTGATAAAATGAACTTACATATGCAAATATGTCAATTGATTGTAAATGACCTCACAAATACTAATGCCATGGAAATAAAGGCAGAGAATATGTTGGGCAAAGTAATTAAACAGTTGAAGTTAGAAAAGGCTAACTCAAGGGCCTTAATAGTTCAAAATGAAGAATTGAAGAATATTATTATAAAGATTGGAGTAGACCCTAGTGACAAGACTGTTGTGCAGAAATTCTTGCAAAATGCTTAGGTAGAGATATCTACATTAAGGAAGAAATTGAAGTTACCAACTGGTGAACATTCAATGGCTACAAAAGTTGCAGAGGTAGAGAAGGAAAAGGAAAATTTATTGCAGCAACTAATGCAGAAGGACGAAGAACTTTCCAAAGTAAAGCAGACTTCAATTTCATTACAAAATCACATTGATAATCATAACTGTGCTTTTGTTTTTCCTAAAGGTGATGAAGATCCTAAAACACAAATTATTCAATTAAATATTGAGTTGCAGATGGCTGAAAGAGATAGAAAGAAGGCTCAAACAGATCTGGATACTGCAAAAAAATTGATGAAGGTCATGGAAATTGAAGCAGATAAATAAAAAATGGATTTCCGAAATGTTGAAGCTGAGATTAAAAATCTCAAAGAAAGAATGAAAGGTAATTTGTCATTAATACAAGCTAAAGATATCATTTGGACTTATATCATTTCAGAAATGATGTCCAATTGGTGCTTCCTGATGATAATTGCAAAAGAAAAAAGTATTATTGTGGAATGTGAAGAACCAATTATGTCTGATAAACAAAAAGGGATTAACAGAGCCATTTGGGCCAGAATATTTTTTGATTTTATCAATTCCAAATTAGATCAGGAGTTAGAGGAGAATGATATGCAATACATAATGTTATATGCAATGGAAATTAATAAAATGATTACCAGGAATGATCTCAGAAAAGCTGCAGAAAAGAAACTAATGGAAATCAAAGAAGCAATAAGTCAATTTGATAAAATGACAAGGGTAGGCCTGCCATCATGTTGGGGAGATGAAGGAAATATTTTTCCATGGAGCTCTTATGAGAATTTACTGGTGATGACAAAAAGCAAGATTGACAACAGACATGAAAAGACTCAAGTGCTTAAAGGAGAGATAATGGTCAACTTCTTGCAGAGACATTTTCAACTTTTGTGGATGGTAAAAACTCTTTTCTCTGAAAGGCCTTCCTATGACCAAATTACTGCATTCAGATTGGAATATCACAATCTGACACATTCATCCAGGACAAAGGTAGAAATATGGAAAAAGTGCAGAGCTTGGACAATTGACTTTCCAAAAGGATCAGCAGCAAAGAAAGACAAATCAATTGATCAAGGAAAAGAAGCCACTTCATCAGCAATTCCTATAGGTTAGGATATTTATTTTATGTTATTTTCTCAAGACAATGTAATTGTAATAAGAAATTTTCAAGGCATGTAATAGACAACCTTTGAAGTCTTGAAGTAGTTTTGGTAGTTAGGATTGGTTACAGCAGTTCTAAACTGCTTTTTACTGTATTTAACGTAATTTTCAAAAGAGATAAAGGTTCCGAGTTTTGGACCTCCAGAAAAATATTTTTGTACTCAAAGATTTAAAGATTAATGAATAAGTAAGAAATTTTCTGGCATTTTGTCTATGTTGAAGTGTATTCCTGTTTTCATTATGTATTTCCATCTATGAATAAAACAAGGATATGAGCAGCAGGTTTCTTTTGATTTCTGTGCATAAGAGTTAAACAACCTTAATTGGTGCTCCTTTGTTTTAACTATTTTCTTCACAGTTTTCTTCTGGGGTTTGGAATGGTATTTTATGTATAAGCAGCATATCAGTTTGGACTTCTCCTTACATTTTCTTCTAGTCACTTCATTCAACATCAACGGATGGTAGCATTTTGAAGCATTCATAATATTTGGCATTTATGAGTTTGATTATAAATACTTGAGAATTAATAAAACAGAGACACAAATTTTGTTACATAATCATAAAATGTCTTAAGCGCTGATTCCTTACCACAGCTAAGGGATTGTCTCTTAAGGTACAACATTAATTGGCGTTGTTTCCGAGGATGAAGATTTGAAGGTTTTCCCTGGGTTTTGTTCATATTTCCTCTAGTTGTCCAGAGGGGAGGAAATACCAAGCTGTGTTCTATTTTTAATAATTCTGGCTCCTACGAAGCCTCACACGAGGTCAGATACCTCTCAGAAAAAAGTCCCTATTATGTCAGATCCAGAAAATTTGGTTTCAAAGAAGGGCCAAAAATCAAAAATATTTTCTACACCTGATGCCACACTATTTGCACCAAGCAGCAGTTCTCATATTTTACCATCCAAGGAAATTTCCCGAAAACTCATTTTCCCTAAAAATAATCCTTGTCATCGCCCATTCACTTCCAAGAACCAACATTAGAAGAACTATCTTTTGAGTCTGTATCATTTACATTCACAGAATCTCAACCTAATTCAGTTACTAGTTCTTCTGCTATCATTCATATACCCCTTCCCATATCAGTTGTTCCTTCCCATATCAACTATTCCACCCCTTTTATCCCCACCTACAATTGGTATTCATTTTAACCCTACTCAAGGACCATTCAATCAGGGCATAAACATGGCAGCCCTTGCTTTCTTGATGAATAGATATGCACCATTAAATCTACCCCAACCAATGAATGCAATGCCTCAGGAGTATCTTAGGTTACTCCCTAGATTTACTGGTGAAGATGAAATAACTGCAGAACAACACTTGCCTTTGTTTTTCACTTTTGCTAAAAACTTTAATGTAGAACATCTTGATGTGGTAATGAGACTTTTTGTATAGTCTCTAAGTGGAGAGACAAGAAAATGGTTTAAAGGATTACCTAATGGTTCAATCAATGATTGGGATGAATTAGAAAGACAATTCATCTAGAGATGGGATGAAAAAATGATGCAGGAGCATTAGGCTCAAGGAAATACTTTGTATGTAAATAGAGATAGGGGGGTCTCATGTTTTTTCTTTCTTATGTAATTATTAATATTTCAGTGATTTTTAAATAAATTTAGTGAGAAATTTTAAATGTTCCCAAATCATTGGAGAACATGAGGGGAAGTCGGTTAGCTAGGAATGTGAAGAGTCAGTTTATATTTGTTTAGGGATTTAGGCTAAACTTTGGCTTTGAGGAACTTCAAGAGTTTTGTTGAGCTGTCAAAGAAGCTGAATTGATTGATTATCGATTTGTATAAAAATAAGCCTCAAAGGCATTAATAGGAGCCCTGCATAGAGTTGGAGAGATCTGGAGAGATAGAGCAGGAGATAGAGGGGCCATCGAATTGAATATCTGGCCAAACAAGGAGTTGAGTAATCGATGTAGCCAAGGCCGACAGTGTGGAGAAATGGATTAAATTGGTTGTATAGAACCTTAGAGGAAGTAAAGAATTTTACTCTGTTAATTAGGCATATGCAATAAATAATCTCTGTTTGTTAAACATTAAACTCCGTAAAAGAAGGCCTAGCATTGACCCTATTCCTTTGTTGATTGTGATCGATTGAATCAATCGATTTTGTGGGTCAGAATAATAGAGAGGGCAGTATCATTATATACAGAATTGAACGCATCGGAACACATGACCTCTATTTATAAGTTACCTGCGTGCTAATCCTGTGTGGAGAGTTCGACTGAAGTCGAACATGTTTTGATCTTTTCTGTTGTAGAATGCAGGCAATACCACAGTCTTTAGTATTGAATGTAATTGAATCGGTGGAGAACTCTGTTTGAACTGAAAGCAGTCTTCAGTAAGGGAACTGGAGCGAAACGCTGCTGTGAAGGATAAGACCGAGCTGTGTAATAAACCAAAGGAGTGGAACCACGAATAGGCGAAACCTTGAATGAACCGTGTAAGCGGTTTTTAGAACCAAACTATGGTTTTTGCACTTTTATTAGACGATAATCAGAATGCCTACAAAAAATGCGATAAGGCTCCTTGAGTGACACATGTCTTGGAGTGGTTTTTGGAAACCACCTATTTCATATTTTTTTGGAGGGTTAAAGTTCAGGCCGAAAAAAAATGCTATAGTCGTTCGATCGGGCGGCATCGGAGATCAACAGCATTCGCAACAGCAAGTTGCAAGTTTTTTAACGGAATTGGTGAGTGTTTATTCCATTGCGAATTATTTGATTTAATGTTGAATGGGCCCGAATGTTAGTGGCGCTGGCATTTTAATTTTAATGTCATGAAGGTTCATATGATAGTGTTGATGTTAGATTGATTAACATCTATATACCTTGGTGTTAAATTAACCAAGTTCAAGTTTTGGAATTGAAACGTCTACATGGTTCGATGCTATGATAAGCCTTGGTTTAATTATAAGGTCAGGGTTTAGAATTAAAACCGATTGGTGTTTAGTCAAATTGTTTTTGTAAGACCTTGGAAAAGAGACTTCGGTTGAGAAACAATCCTTGGGTATGGAGGTTGATGGGTTTTAAGTGTAAAGTGAAGACTGGGTGTATTCACATGTGAAGATTGTCGTATAACCATGTGCATGACTTGATAACCATAAAGTTATAATAAAGGGAGATCTTCCGCTTATGTAAGTGGTTGTATGGCTTTATGAACCATAGGGTAAGGAATAAAGGAGCTTCCGCAGGTAAGATTTCCCAGACTTTGAGTTTTAATTTGGGAATCAAAATTGGAGATGCATTTATATATGCACTGAGAGAGGAATATACATGATGACAGGGGTACCCCGGCATCATGTGGTATCAGAGCTGGAATAGCTCGTTTGAAAATTAATTCTTGAAAAGCACATGTACTGAAGCAGTGATGAAAATTTTGAAGTTTTAAATCCGTTTAACAGAATTTATAGATTTGATTAGGTGTGCAGTGAAGGTATTCAGATTTGCAGAATCTGAAGTTGAAGACAAAGTGTTTTGAAGATTGCAGCAGACAGAGATGCAGTGCAGGTAAGAGGAACAACAACATCATTCAGGGATCTTGGAAGGTTATTTGATGACCATTATTTAAACTCTGGTTTCAAGTATTGCTTACAGAATTCAGATTGCAGGCAATTGAAGAAATCTCAGCAAGAGCAGATCATAGCTTTGAGAGCAGTGATGAAAGAGTCCAGCATAGGATTCTAAAGTGAAGAAAAAAGTGTGGAAGAACCTGGATAATTCCAAATAGAGGTTGGATGAAAGAAGAACATATGTGTTCTTGAGAAAATTTGCAGAGTGAAGCCTAGAGAGAGCAGAATAGAGTGCTCAGAAGGTTCCAGTAGATAGGGGACCAGTACTTGCCAAAAGCCCAGATCCAGAGGAAAGGATTGGTGAGGTAAGTTGCAGCAAGAGAGCTTGCTGTTGCAGAGGCTTAGTGCATCTTGTGAATGAAGAACTCATGGAGGAGAAAATGGCTACTGATAGTCATAGCAGAGATTGCAGAGGTTCTGAGAGAGGCCACGACAGAAGAGTGAAGGAAGATGCCAAAGAAAATGGCATGAGGAAGAAATTCACTGATGAAGAATATTGGAAAGAGGTAGCTGAGATCTGGGAGCAGTTCAACAAATTGGAACTGGTGATAAAGGAAAGCCAGAGAGTTGGTTGGCTCATGAAGAAGAAAGTAAAGTGGCAAATGCTACAGATGAAGAGAGAGAAAATGATAAATACTCAGCTGAAAGAGAGATTACTCAGGATGATTGAGTATTTGTAGAAGGACTTGAACACTGAAACTTCAAGTGAGACCAAGAGGTCAAATGTCCTTACATCTGAAAAATTTTGTATGTTTGCAGGAAGAACATGTGGGAAAGAACAAACTGTTGATGTTGTCACTAAGGAAGAGAATGGAACAGCCAGATATTTTGAAAATTTCCATACACAGTTGGGGAAAGGTTTTTCTTTCCAACATATTGGAAGCAGAGGATATTTAAATTGTGATGATGGCCAGAAGCTAGAATTTGAGCAGTCAATTGGACAGCTTGAAGAAACTGAAAAGAAGACCATTGAAGAATTTCCAAAATGGATAGAGGACTCTGAACAGCAGGAGGATTTGATGGTCAGGTCATCAAATGAGACCATGGGGTCTTATGGTTTTACAACTGACAAGTTGTGTGTGAATGCAGGTATTGAAGAAGACAGTTCATATGATGAAACTGTATTCAGTGAAGCTGAAATTTGCCAAGCAAAGTATGATGATGATTATCTTTCAGAGGAAGATCAGATTGAATTATTGCAGCAGAAGGAATTCATAGATTCCTTGTTTAATGAAAGAGATTGTTTCAATGGGGACATGACAGTTGTGTTTGATGATGATCAATTTTTTATTAATGCTGATAATGGAAAATTGATTTTATTGAATGGCCAAATGGAGAGTGATGGACAGATAGCTAAAATTATTGCAGAGATGGAAGATCAGAATTCTATTCTGATGAAAGATGAAGAAGTAGTGACAGCAAGAAACTTGACTTGTGATAAATAGGAAGGTAGTGAAGATTGTGAAAATGTTTTCTCAAATGAGATGACAGATTTACGGCATGAGATAAGTGTTCTAGAGCAGAGGATAGAAACACAGAGAAAAAGTGTTCAGATTGTAAAGGCAGAGATCACTAAGAATGAGAAGGTTCATTTTTATGAACTAGAGCAAGGAGACATCCTTGAAGAGGATGATGCAGAGGAGAGACTAACTGACATTCTCAAGAATTATTTGAAGGATTGGAATCAGCATACTGATGTGCTGATAGAGAAGGAAGGAATTTCAGGACAGCATACTGAAATGCTGGCAGAGGAAAGAAAGGCACTGAGGCCTTATGATTTTTGTTTTAACAATTGTTTTATGAATGCAGATTTTGTTGATGCTGGAGAGAATTTGACACAGTTGGACAGTCAAATAGAGAAAAAAAAGATTATGTGGAAATGTTCAATCCATGGAATGAAGAATTTAAGTTGCTGGAGATTATGCTGAATCAGCAGGATTCAATGCAAGAGATAGAACCTCAATTTCAAAATTGGGGACTGCAGAAAGAAGAATTGGTGACTGGATCATCAATTGAGACCATTGGGTCTTGTAATTTTAAAATTGACAAGTTGTCTTTGTTGACAGGGACTGCATAAGACAATCCATCACTTGGAGTTGTCTTGAACGAAGATGGGCTGCTGAAGGAAGGTGAGGCTATCATGTCTCATATGCAGAAACTTGTTGCTGTTGGTTACAAGGAAGAATTGGCTTTTCTGATGGGCCAAGAGAATACTGTAAGACAGACTTTTGGGACTGATACAGCAGTGGAGAATCAGAATTTTATTCTGATAGAAGATGAGGACACAGTACTTGAAGAACTTGATTTGATTGCCAAAATCAATCAATAGGGTGAAGGACAATTACTGAAGATTTTCAAGGAAGAAGAAGAAGATGCTGAATTCAAATTGCAACATACTGATGATGTGAGACAAGTACAAAATGAGTGGCTAAATTTTTTGCTAAAAACATTTAGAGAAGAGAATGAAATGGCAGAGCAGCAGATTGAAGTGTTGCCAGAGGAAATGCCAGAGCAACAATTTGAAGTGTTGCCAGAAGAAGAGGAAGATACACAAGGATTTTGTGATTTTATGATTGCAGGTACTGATGGAAGGACTAAGGGATGTTTAGTCCAGGAGAGGAAAAGAGATGATGACAGTGACTGGCAATTTAAATACCAGTCCATAGAATTGTTGAAGTCAGAGGATGAATAAATTGTCATGGGTGACAATCAGGAAGAGTTTTGCTGTTGCAGAAAGCAAGAGGGCATGGATGATTGGGTGGCAGTAAGAGTGAGAGCTCAGCAAGTTAAAGTTGGAGCCAAAGCTAGAGCTAGCACAGGAGCTAGAGATAGAGTTAAATATAGACTTAAAGGTACCGCTAGGGAAAAAATAAGGACAACAAAAGTAGAAGTTAAAGCTGGGGCTAAAGCTACAGCAAGGGTGGCAGTAAGAGTTCAGCAAATAAGAACTCAGCAAGCAGAAACAGAAGTAGAAGTTCAGAAATCAAGAGAAAGTAGTATCCAGCAGTCAGAAGACATATTAGACAAATAAATTGAATTTATGAGAAAGCTGATGGCGAAAGTGTCTTAGAGGAAGACAGCAGCAAGAGAACAAATAAGCAACAGAAATAGCAGAAGAAAGACAGAAAGAGAATGTAAAAGTGCAGCTAGTGGAGCAAGACAGAATAAGATATGGAAGCCTGGTGAAGTGCAGAGGAAGAATATTGCAGCAAATGATCAACTACAGAACAAAGTGTGGGATCCAGGAAGACATGGGTGAAAGCACATAATCAGGAGATTATGAATCATTTTAACCTAGGGAGTCTGATGCAGGAGCATTAGGCTCAAGCAAATACTTTTTATGTAAATAGACATAGGGGGGTCTCATGTTTTTGCTTTCTTATGTAATTATTAATATTTGAGTGATTTTTAAATAAAATTTAGTGAGAAATTGTAAATGTTCCCAAATCATTGGAGAACATGAGGGGAAGTCAATTAGCTAGGAATGTGAAGAGTCTGTTTCTGTTTGTTTAGCGATTCAGGCTAAACTTAGGCTTTGAGGAACTTCAAGAGTTTTGTTGAGCTGTCAAAGAAGCTGAATCAACTGATTATCGATTTGTATAAAAATAAGCCTCAAAGGCATTAATAGGAGACCTGCATAGAGTTGGAGAGATCTGGAGAGACAGAGCAGGAGATAGACGGGCCATCGAATTGAAGATCTGGCCAAACAAGGAGTTGAGTAATCGATGTAACCAAGGCCGACAGTGTGGAGAAATGGATTAAATTGGAAACCTCAGAGGAAGTCAAGAAGTTTACTCTATTAATTAGGCATATGCGATAAATAATCTCTGTTTGTTAAACATTAAACTCCGTAAAAGAAGGCCTAGCATTGGCCTTGTTCCTTTGTTGATTGAGATCGATTGAATCAATCGATTTTGTGGGTCAGAACAATAAAGAGGGTGGTAGCATTATATACAGAATTGAACGCATCGGAACACATGACCTTTATTTATAAGTTACCTGCGTGCTAATCATGTGTGGAGAGTTCGACTGAAGTCGAACATGTTTTGATCTTTTCTGTTGTAGAATGCAGGCAATACCACAGTCTTTGGTATTGAATGTAATTGAATCGGTGGAGAACTCTGTTTGAACTGAAAGCAATCTTCAGTAAGGGAATTTGAGTGAGACACTGCTATGAAGGATAAGACCAAGCTATGTAATAAACCGAAGGAGTGGAACCACGAATAGGCGGAACCTTGAATGAAAAGTGTAAGCGGTTTTTAGAACCAAACTGTGGTTTCACACTTTTATTAGACAGTAAGCAGAATGCCTACAAAAAATGCGATAAGGCTCCTTGAGTGACACGTGTCTTGGAGTGGTTTTTGGAAACCACCTATTTCGCATTTTTTTGGAGGGTTAAAGTTCAGGCGGAAAAAAATGCAATAGCCATTCGATTGGGTGGCATCGGAGATCGACATCGTTCGCAACAGCAAGTTGCGGGTTTGTTAATGGAATTGGTGAGCGTTTATTCCATTGCAAATTATTTGATTTAATGTTGAGTGGGCCCAAATGTTAGTGGCACTGGCGTTTTAATTTTAATGCTATGAAGGTTCATATGATAGTGTTGATGTTAGATTGATTAACACCTATATACCTTGGTGTTAAATTAACCAAGTTCGAGTTTTGGAATTGAAACGTCCACATGTTTCGATGCTATGATTAGCCTTGGGTTAATTATAAGGTCGGGGTTTAGAATTAAAACCGATTGGTGTTTAATCAATTTTTTTTTGTAAGACCTTGGAAAAGGGACTTCAGTTGAGAAACAATCCTTGGGTATGGAGATTGATGGGTTTTAAGTGTAAAGTGAAGACTGGGTGTATTCACATGTGAATATTGTCGTATAACCGTGTGCATGGCTTGATAACCATAAATTTATAATAAAAGGAGAGCTTCTGCTTATGTAAGTGGTTGTATGGCTTTATGAACCATAGGGTAAGGAATAAAGGAGCTTTCGCGGGTAAGATTGCCCAGAATTTGAGTTTAATTTGGGAATCAAAATTGGAGATGCATTTATATATGCACTGAGAGAGGAATATACATGATGATAGGGGTACCACGGCATCAAAAAATGGACCATGGTTATTCTTTAACAGAATTTAATGCTATAAAGAAAAAATCAAATGAAAGTATGAGTGATTTTGTAAAAATATTTAATAAGTTGTACAATAGTTTCCCTGTGGAAATGAAACCTCCTCCTGTTGGAGCAAGGTTGTTTTTGCTGGTGCATTTGCATCAGATTTCAGTTTTACCTTAAGGGAGAGAAGAGCCACTACTCTTTAACAAATTCAAACTTATACCTTAGAAATTGAGGCAAACATGACTGCTGCTGGAAAGGTTCAAGACAAGGGAAAGGTTAAAGAAGAAGATTCATCACAATATCAAAGGATAAATGATATGACTAAGGTCATTAAAAATTTGTCAAATAAATTAGTAAAGTTGGAAGTAGATAACAAGAAACCTGCACAACAAAACAGAGGGGTTTTTAATCACCAATTCAGAAAACAGCCCCTATAGATTCTACAAAGAGAAAGAAAAGATCAAGATCAAGTCCAAGCACATTTATATATAGAGGCAGCCCCAGCACATTCTTCTGATAATGATCAGAAAGAAGATGAAGACCAAATTTCTGATGTATATATGCATGGTGATGAAACAGAAGAAGAGATTGAGAAAGAATATGTAGAAGAATGTAAAGAAGCTGATATTTCATTTGATCAGGAAGAAATGGATGATTATTTCAAACAATTTACTAATTTTATGCAAGAAAAGTTGCATAAGAAATATGATTTGAGGTCAAAAAAGAGGTTGAGAACTCAGGATGATGAAGGAGAGGAACCAGAATCAGTACCTACTTCAATGGCGACTCCACTACAAAATAATCCTATTAAAAAATCAAATAAAGGGAAACAACCAATGAATCAAGAAAAAGAGAAAGAGAAGCAGCAAGCTGAAGCTCCACAAATAAAATCTAATGACCCAAATATTTTGGAGAAAATTGTTACTATTCCTGATCAACATGCAAATTCAACTAAAAATCAAGAAGAACCTAAAAATTTAACAAAACAAAATCAAACTTTCAGCCTGTCTAAAGAATTAAAAAACTAAAGATTCAAGTGCCACTTCTTGAGTTGGTCAAAACACCTGATTATAAGAAATAAATTGCAGAATTTATTAATTCATCTCAGTCTAATGAAGTGGGTGATATAGTGAATCTGCAAGAAGAGAAACCAATGGTTACTTTTGGACCTCATGTTAAAGAGGTAAATTCTTCGGTTCCACCTTTTTATATATCAGCTCTGTTGCATGATTTAATTTTACATAATTGTATGCTGGATTCAGGAGCATCACATAATCTAATGCCATTGTCTATGATGAAATAATTGAATTTACAAATCACCAAACCATATAAAGACCTTTATTCCTTTGATTCGAAAAGGGTGAAGTGTGTGGGTCTTATCAAGGATATGGTTGTTTCCCTGGCTCAAATTCCAGCTAAGAGTATTATGATGGATGTGGTAGTAGAAAATATCCCAGCCAAATTTGGTATGTTGTTGTCTAGATCTTGCGAGGCAAAGCTTGGAGGAGTTTTGAAATTGGATTTCACATATGCTATCATTCCTATTTTTAATGGGGAGGAAATGAGGTTATACAAAGAAACTAGATTCTTGAAAACTACTACCAAGAAAGATGCAAGTAATTCCCCCATTTATGGCCAAGAGAAGGAGGATCTCTCTTGTTTCATGCTGCATGAAGATGCAGAATTTGTTGAAGATTCACAAAAGAAGCTCACTTCAGCAAATGTACATAATGAGTTGTGTTCAAATAAAATTTGGAAGTGTTATTTTGATGGTGCATTCTCTAAGGAGGGCACTGGAGCTGGAATCATATTTATATCTCCTGAAGGTAACTTTTTGAATTTTTCCTTCAAATTGGAATTTGAGTCTACTACCAATGTGGCTGAGTATGAAGCATTAATTCTAAGTCTGTAGACAACTAAACAAATGGGAATTCAGACTTTATCTATTTTTCGTGACTCTGAATTAATCATAAGACAAATTAAGAATTGGTGCCAAACTAAACATCCCAGGTTGAGATCTTATAGAAATGAGGTGTGGGATCTAGTTGAGAATTATTTTGAGGCTTTTAATTTACAGTTTATTCCAAGAGAAGAGAACAAAATGGCAGTTGCAGCTAGCACATTTAAACCACCAATTAATCCCAGATTGAGATATGAAATTGAATTAAGACACGGGCCTTCAATCCTTGGTAATATAAAACATTGGAAGATTTTTGAGGATGATGAACAGCTTAATCAGTTTTTAACAATGATTGGAAGTTTTGAAGATAGTCAAATTGATTTAGAAATTGATGAAAGTGGTCAAAGTGATATGTCTAAAAAATTGAAAAATTCAATTGGTGATCAGAAGATAATTCAATTGAAAGATAATATTTTTCCCAGAGGCCTGGTACCTCTTGAAAGATTGTTTGATGTTAATGATATGTCAATGAACCAGGAAAAAGTATCCCAAGATGGAGAAATGGAGGACTGCAATTGAGGGACTCAACATGAGCCTAAATTAGTAAAATTGTTTAGAGGAGTTCCCAAGGAGTACAAAGAAAGGTATGTAAACCTTTTTAAACAATTCATGGATGTATTTGCATGGTCATATGAAGATTTGAAAACTTATGATTTGAATATTATTCAACATAAAATACCACTTAAAGATGGGGTTAAACCACACAAGTAGAAGCTTGGACAAATTAACCCACTATTGCTGGCTCCAATTGAAAAGGAGGTGAAAAAACTTTTACAAACCAAAATCATAGTTCCACTAAGATATTCAGATTGGGTTTCGAATCTGGTACCAGTCAGGAATAAAAATGGAGAGATAAGATTATGTGTGGATTTCATAAATTTGAACAGATCTTCTTTAAAGGATAACTATCGTTTACCCAGGATGGATTTTGTTCTGCAGAAAGTAACTGGAGCATTCTGGTTATCTATGGTTGATGGTTTTTCTAGGTATAATCAGGTGGCTGTGGAGAAGGAAGATCAAAAGAAGATTGCCTTTACTACACCTTGGGGAACATTCATGTATGCCAGGATGCCATTTGGCCTCATGAATGCAGGAGAAACTTTCCAAAGAGAAATGGATATTGCTTTTGTGGGTGATAAATTTGTAGTTATTTATCTTGATGATGTTACTATTTTTTCAGGGTCTGATGAGGAACACTTAGAACACTTGAAGAAAGCTTTCTTGAAATGAAGAAAATTTGGATTATCATTAAATCCTAAGAAATCTTTGTTTGCTTTAGAAGAAGGTAAGTTTTTGGGTCATATAGTTTCAAAACAAGGAGTATAGATTGACCCTGCAGGGGTTGAAGCTATACAAACAATTCCACTGCCTAGAAGTAAAAAGGATATCCAAAGGTTTCTGGAAAAAATCAATTTTTTGAGAAGATTTGTACCAAATTATATTGAAATTGTCAGGAGAATAACAAATATGTTAAATAAAAATGCTGAAGTAAAATGGGATAAAGATGCAAGAGAATCATTCAGCAGAATAAAAGAAGTTCTCCAAGAAGCTCCTGTCTTAATCAGTCCAGATTACTTAAAACCTTTCCAGGTCTTCTCATTTTCATCATATTCTACTATTGCTGCTATATTATTACAAAAAATTGAAGAAGGTAGTGAACAACCTATAGCCTTTTTCAGCAAAGTCCTCAGAGATGTAGAACTGAAGTATAATATTTTGGAGAAACAAAGTAATGTGGAAGGAAAAAGAGGAAAATGGATTGCCAAAATCCAGGAATATGACTTGGATATCAAACCAACAAAGTTATTCAAAGGACAAGGACTAGCCAAATTGCTGACAGAATCTAAATTCCAAGCTTTGGGAATTAGTTTACTTGCACCTGTAGATGAAGTAACTGAAGAAACATATCATATTAAGACAAAGTTAGCAATTAAATACAAATTTCTTTGTTCAGGCTAGTATAAGGATATCATTCATTATCTTTGTTTCTTTTCTTGTCCTCCTTCAATAAACAGAGCTAAGTACAGAACTCTGAAACTCAAATCTCAACCTTATGTTATAATTGAAGCTAATTTGTATTGGAAATATCCTGCTGGTGTATTGTTGTTATGTTTGACAGAAGAGGAAACCATGGAGGTGATCAAATAATGTCATGAATTCTTATGTGGAGGCCACTACAACTGGAAGGTAATAGCTCATAAGATTATTAAATCAGGCTTTTACTGGCCCTCTTTATTTGTTGATGTATATAGAACTGTAAGAAGTTGCCAGAAATGCCAATTATTTGCAGAAAAGAAAAGATTAGCTCCTTTACCACTTCTTCATGTATTTATTGAAGAACCTTTCAGACAATGGGGATTGGATTTCATTGGAGAGATTAATCCACCATCAAGTGGGCAGTTTAAGTGGATTTTAACTGCTACTGATTATTTTACAAAATGGGTAGTGACAGTTCCCACTAGAAAGGCAAATGATTTGGTTGTGATGAAGTTTTTGGAGGAGAATATTTTCAGTAGATTCGGATGTCCATTAAATATTGTAACAGACAATGCTCAGGTCTTCAATTCAGTCAGATTCATAAATTTTTGTCAAACTTATAATGTAATATTATCACACTCCACAGCATATCATCCTCAAGGGAATGGATTAGCAGAATCATCTAATAAAACATTGGTGAAGATATTGAAGAAAACAATCAATGAGAATCAAAAGGATTGGGATTCAAAGTTAATTTTTTCTTTATGGGCAGTAAGGATGACTACTAAAAGATCCACTAGTAAGTCCCCATATGAATTAGTATATGGTGCTCAGGCTCTATTTCCTACTCAGCTGGCAAGACCTGTAATTTATTTTCTTCAAGATTATCAAGAGGTACCTAATGCCTTGATCAAAATACTAAACCAAGTGATGGAATTAAATGAAATCAGAAATAAAGTTAGAGACAATTTGATCATTTATCAGGAGAAAATGAAATCTATTTTTGACAGAAAGGCAAAAGAAATTATGTTTCAAACTGGAGATCTGGTATTAAGATGGGATACCAGGAGGGAAGAAAAAGGGAAACATGGCAAATTTGATCCTTTATGGTATGGTCCTTACAAAATCTCTGAAGTCAGATCAAACAACACTTTCATGCTGGAAAATATTGATGGAGAAGCAGTAGAACTGCCTGTAAATGAGTAGTATCTGAAACATTATGTCCAACACTAAAAGAAATTAGATTACTATTTGTACATATTAAATTTCCTCATTGTACATTTCTCATCAAGAAATTTTTGACTCCATGGCCGAAGTGAAGGAACTGATCTGCAGGTTCTTAGTGTTTCGTGGAAAAAAACACTATCCCCAAGTGGAGCTAGATGTTGTGGATCACAGTAGTATCCTTTTATTTTACAAATATTTGAAAAAAAAATAAAAATATAAAATGTGGGAAAATATGTTAAAGTATTGAACTCTTATACTTTAGCATGAAAAAGATTGATGTTCATTAAATTTTAAGTTTAAATATTTAAACTTTATAATGTGGGTCCGCATTAAAGGTTAAATAACGATTGGTTTGTTGGGCGGAAAGCACCAATCGTTAAAATATCTATCAAAAATCTCAACCCACGGGCACAACTAGTGCAATGGATATCATAGGGAGTGCCTCCACAGTTGACTAGGTTGACTACAGGGACAACCGAGATCAATAGCAGAGATCTAATGCGGGGGGACCAGCCATATTTTTCCTCTGTACTCTGAGAGCCCCCGCAGTGATGTAGGATGCTGAGTTGGTCCCAGTTGTCTTCCATATCAAGCAGAATTAACAGTTGTTGGTGCATCTTGTCAGCATTAAATTCAAAACCCACACCACCTATTTAAAGGATTTTTGGTCTATTTTTCAACTTCACTTGTAAATTGCTGCGCTGCACCTCGTTTGAACTCTCTGCCACCTTCGAAATCTGACCACCCTATAAACAGTTTTCCACGTAAGCTTTCAACCATGGCTAAAAGGTCATTCCTGTCACGTTCCACCAGCCATATCCCTCTCATGGATACTGAGAGGGATATCCAAGATACCCTTTGTTCAGTAATTCATCTCCCATTTTACCAACAAGTTGTCTTAAATGCTAATGCCTCTCCTGTATATTCTGCCATGATCAAATCCGAAGTCTTGTCTGCATGCATCCCTAAAAGTCACCTTTTCCATCAATTCATTTATTGGCTAGTATCAGTTATGTATCCAGGGAAATGCTTTGTCATGAATTCCCAAGGAGAAAATGTTTTACAGATGTCTACTCTATTAATCTGCCAAGCCCTATGCTATCCTGAGTCGGAGTCCTGCATTCAATTTTATGACGATTCACTGGTTCAGTATTATGAAAATCTTGTTGGGGAAGAATTCAATTAGTTCGTGTTTCATTTGAAGCCTGACATGAAGCAGTTTTAGCCAAATAGCAAGCAGATTGATATGGGGGTTTTTGATGCTGACACCCATCCAGTTTTGAGTCATATTGCAAAAGTTTTGGGTAAGGAAGATGATAATGCAGTGGAAAAATCAGTTCTAGGAATGTTTGTCATGATGATGAACCCAAGAATGGTGCTAGATATTCCATCTTATTGGCAGGAAGCATTCAACTCACAGGTGATGAGCCTCTCATTAACAGGTTCTTTTAAATTTCCCTCATTAATTGTATATTTGTTCTTATACCAAAACGTGGAAGAGTTCATGCATTTAGGGCTAAATATTATGACTGCAAATAAAAGAAGACAGCCAGTGATTTTCTGGACAGATGTGGTTAGAAGGGAACAAAATGAGGCTGGGTTATTTGATTTTTCTAGTTATTTCATGCCCACTGCATACAAAATATTGAATGGAAGTCCTCCTCCCTCTTTCCTACCTAAAGCTCAGGAGTTTTTGCATTTAGGAAACAATTGTAAATATGGAGATTGGTTTGTTTTTTAGGAATATTCTAAAATAAGGCTATATGGAGCAAGTGTTGAGCCTTACAGACTCCCGACTTTTGTGCCCATGAGGATTTTTGCTTTAGAATTCATTAGACAGAGTCTAAATGTTGAACAGGTTCATTTTGTGCCTATGAAAAAAGGTCACGTGTACAATTACCCATGGTTCTAGGCCCTTTCATAGTAAATATGAGATAGGCATTTGATGAAGTGACAAAAATGTTAGATGATATGCAGATGTTATTAGGAGAAAGTTGGGATTATGACCCATACAGTTTTATTTCAAATAAAAGGATTGAAAATGGATATTCTACTTTTATTCATGAAAGAAGGCCAGAACAAGAGAAGTTAGCATGTAAAGATGTGAAGAACTTAGTAGATGCTAATATTCAGACTCTTATTATAGCAGAGAAAATAGTTAAAAGAACCAAGGAAATGGTGATTGATCTAGATGATGAGGAACAGGGAGCCATGAAGAGAACAAAAATTACTGAAGAGCCTGCATCTACTGCTCCTGGTTTTTCTTTGCTTTTGGGAGAAGAAAAAAATGCTCCTGCCTCACCCAGGAATCATGAAGCTTCTCATGAATAAGTACCCTTGATTAAATAGGTTTTTTCTCAAATTTAAGAAATAAATCAAAGGATGAATGCCAGCATAGAGGCCCAAGTTGAACATCAAGTTACTAATGAACAAACAAGGTTGTTAACTGTGATGGATATTGAAAAAGATCAGTTTAGAATTTCCCTCTCACAACCTACAAATATGTCAATTGGTCCTTCCAGCAATTTCAACACTGTTAATGTGACTATGGATGTAAAGAAGATTCCTCTAATTGATAAAATGAACTTGCATATGCAAACAGGTCAATTGATTTTAAATGACCTCACAAAGACTAATGCCATGGAAATAAAGGCAGAGAATATGTTGGGAAAAGTAATTAAACAGTTGAAGTTAGAAACGGCTAACTCAAGAGCCTTAACAGTTCAAAATGAAGAATTGAAGAAGATTATTATAAACATGGGAGTAGACCCTAGTGACAAGACTGATGTGTAGAAATTCTTGCAAAGTGCTGAGGTAAAGATATCTACATTAAGGAAGAAATTGAATTTACCTACTGGTGAACATTCAATGGCTACAGAAGTTGTAGAGGTAGAGAAGGAAAAGGAAAAGCTATTACAACAACTAATGCAGAAGGATGAAGAACTTTCCAAAGTAAAGAAGACTGCAATTTCATTACAAAATCACATTGATAATCATAACTGTACTTTTGTTTTTCCTACAGGTGATGAAGATCCTCAAACACAAATTATTCAATTAAATATTGAGTTGCATATGGTTGAATGAGATAGAAAGAAGGCTCAAACAGATCTGGAGACTGCAACAAAATTGATGAAGGTCATGGAAAATGAAGCAGATAAATACAAAATGGATTTTCGAAATGCTGAAGCTGAGATTAATAATCTCAAAGAAAGAATGAAAGGTAATCTGTCATTAATACAAGTTAAATATATCATTTGGACTTATATCATTTCAGAAATGAAGTCCAATTGGTGCTTCCTGATGATAATTGCAAAAGAAAAAAGTCTTATTGTGGAATGTGAAGAACCAATTATGTCTGATAAACAAAAAGGGATTAACAGAGCCATTTGGGCCAGAAGATTTATTGATATTATCAATTCCAAATCAGATCAGTAGTTAGAGGAGAATGATATGCAGGACATAATGTTATATGCAGTGGAAATTAATAAAATGATTATCAGGAATGATCTCAGAAAGGCTGCAGAAAATAAACTAATGGAAATCAAAGAAGCAGTAAGTAAATTTGATAAATCTTTTGATAAAATGAAAAGGGTAGGCCTGCCATCATGTTGGGGAGATGAAGGAAATATTTTTCCATGGAGCTCTTATGAGAATTTACTGGTGATGACAAAAAGCAAGATTGACAATAGACATGAAAAGACTCAAGTGCTTAAAGGAGAGACAATGGTCAACTTCTTGCAGAGACATTTTCAACTTTTGTGGATGGTAAAAACTCTTTTCTCTAAAAGGCCTTCTTATGACCAAATTACTGCATTCAGATTGGAATATCACAATCTGACACATTCATCTAGGACAAAGGTAGAAATATGGAAAAAGTGCAGAGCTTGGACAATTGACTTACCAAAAGGATCAGCAGCAAAGAAAGATAAATCAGTTGATCAAGGAAAAGAAGCCACTTCATCAGAAATTCCTATAGATTAGGATATTTATTTTATGTTATTTTCTCAAGACAATGTAATTGTAATAAGACATTTTCAAGGCATGTAATAGATAGCCTTCGAAGTCTTGATGTAGTTTTGGTAGTTAAGATTTGTTACAATAGTTGTAAACTGATTTTTACTATATTTCATGTAATTTTCAAAAGAGAGAAAGGTTTCGAATTTTGGACCTCCAGAAAAATATTTTTGTACTCAAAGATTCAAATATTAATGAATGAGTAAGAAATTTTCTGGCATTTTGTTTATGTTGAAGTGTATTCTAGTTTTCATTATGTATTTCCATCTATGAATAAAACAAGGTTATGTGCAGCAGGTTCCTTTTGATTTTTGTGTATAAGAGTTAAACAACCTTAATTGGCACTCCTTTTTTTTAGCTATTTTCTTCACATTTTTCTTCTGGGGTTTGGAATGGTATTTTCTGTATAAAGTAGCATATCAGTTTGGACTTCTCCTTACATTTTCTTCTATTCACTTCATTCAACATCAACAAATGGTAGCATTGTGAAGCATTCATAATATTTGGCATTTATGAGTTTGATTATAAATACTTGAGGGTTAATAAAACAGAGACATAAAATTTGTGACATAATCATAAAATGTCTTAAGCACTGATTCCTTACCACAGCTAAGGGATTTTCTCTTAAGGTACAACAGTCCCCACACCGACTGCTCTAACAACATTGTCATCTCTGAGTACTACCTCTATATCAGTGCCACTCTTTGAAAGCTTTGAGAAGTACTCACGAACTCCTCTCATATGACGTGAAGCCCCACTGTCAACATATCAGATACCTGAAGATGCTCCGCTAGTGGAGGGAAATGCACACTCCCTCTCAACCTCCATGGCAGGTGATCCTACACTAGTGGACTCACAAAAAATGAACCCAAACTCCTAGTTAAAGCTATTCGTAAAGTCCTCTATCTTTGTTGATGCTTCCATGCTCTGGTTCTTCCCCTTCTTCTTCTTCTCCGGACACACAACTGTATAGTGTCCCATCTATAGAAATTATATAACTTATGTGTTATATATCCAAGATTCTCCTGATCACACACTATTTTACTTCATGTACAATACAGAATCTATTCCACTATTGATCATCACATGCGGAAATTAAATCAATTCCAATGCACACATGAAACCATAAAAATTCACACACATTAACAAAGTTGTTTAACGGTAAATACTAAAGCTAAAAACCCCAAATATCTGTATATAATATATGCCATAGATATCATGTAACAATCCTCATAAAAAGCTGAACATGTCAAGCTCTCAGTACAATACAATCGCTACACACTAATCAGGCTAGATCTTGCAAATCCATGCACCGATCTCTGCCACCTGCTAGCCTGCCTCTACTGCGCAATCCCTGCTGAAGAATGGCTCTGAATGAACTCGAATCCACCAAGCTTGCACTGCGAAATCCTCATTGGCATCTCCACTGAGTGTTGGATGCAATCAATGCATCACTATAGTCACAACTAATATTCACACTTTCTCTTTCACCTATCTCTCCATTGGTCTCCACTGAAACTGTCCATGCACTGTAGTTAAATGATGTATTCTTCAGTTTATTAATGAGTTATTATTTAGTGAATTAATTCACACCACTCTCACTAGTGTATCAATCAGTTAGACTATATACAACTAGCTCAAATGAGTCTAACTGAGTTAAACTAAATACAACTCCACCAACTACTTCTATAACTCCACCAAAATCTGTCACATGAGTTCTAACTGAAGTCCTCATGCATTAGCTCCAGTAAACCCTCAGAAATAGCTTAATTCCTTTTGTCAGTTGTTGTGCCACATCTGTGCACTTAACTGAAGTGCTCCAAGGGAATAAGATAATGTTCACTAGAAAATTTGGCGGAATTTCCAATGGCCAATTCGTCGCTATTCCAACACATATTCATCGCAAGAGCGACATTTAGAGGATGGGAAAAATGTGGTTTGCCATCCCGTCGCAATTCCGACGCACTTAAAAAGTGTCGCACTACCGACAATTTTTCCGTCACTTCCAAACAAGCGTCGCTCTTCCGACGTTTCCCAAACCGTCGCGCTTCCGACATTTGTAAACTGTCACAATTCCAACAAAATGTGGTCCGACGTTTTGAATGTCGCTCTTCCGAGGTTTGTAAACTATCGCAATTCCGACGAAATGTGGTCCGACATTTTGAACGTCGCTCTTCCGATGTTTGTAAACTGTCGCAATTTCGACAAAATGTGCTCCGACGTTTTGAACGTCGCTCTTCCGACGTTTGTAAATTGTCGCAATTCCGACGAAATGTGGTCCGACGTTTTGAACGTCACTCGTCCGACGTTTTTATACTGTCGCTCTTCCGATGTTTTTAAGTTGTTGCAATTCCGACACTTACAAGGCGTCGGTATACCGACGGCGGGTTCAATTTAAAAAAAAAAAAATGAAACTTTAAAATAGGACAGTAAATCTCCAATATTTGTTATAAATTGTGGGCATTCCAATGACCGTGAAATATTAATATAATAAACCACCCCGCAGCGCTTCGACTATAAACAATCATTTTTTTTTCACAAGAGAAAAAACGTTGTTTTGAATATATTATATGAAGTAAAACAGTCCATGAAGTCATTACATTTTCACATCTGAAGATTGGAACCCAAATATCCATCCGGAAAAGTGGAAGTCCCACCCCAGACAGTGATAGAAAAATACCCCATGTCACATACAGGGACTTGATATAAAACCCAGTAACGGTCCACATGGAGATTATCGACAATCCGAGAAAGCATCCAAATATGCCCGAGGCATCTATAAGAAAGTGAAATAGCAGTATGTAGAATAGTAAAGCAACAGATAGAGTACCGACGTCCATTGTTCCAAATACAAATTAAAGTACCCAAAATCCTTGAACAGAGAAAAAAACTAATCATGTGAGGAGTGTGATATGTCCAAAATATAAAAAGACCATCAGACCATATCATTAAACCAGCATCGCTAGTTTTGAAGGCAAAGTGATAAACATTAATCAGTTTTTTTTTCACAAGAGAAAAATGTTGGGAAAAATAGTTCAGCCATAAATACTGATTCACCCCCCCCCCTCTCAGTATTTAGGGCTGAACTATTTTTCTTTTCTTTCTCTTAAAACCTTATGTTACAGTACTACATTCAGATATCTTATTATGTCTTTACTTAGAGCATTGCATTAGTCAAGCATTAAGCATGAACAGAAATATCAGAACAAACCATCAAATATACACAACACATATCAACACCAGGATTTAAGGTGGAAACCCAAGTTGGGAGAAAACCACCGCTGCTGTAATCTCAGTCTTCAATATTTATTTATAGAGAAAACTTCGTACAATGTATGTTGGTGCATACTTATACCAGCACGCAGGCACCCACCTACAGAAGGCTACGACCTTCTCTCGTTTACTAGCTACCACTGTAAGGGAGCTACAACCCCCTCTCTGAAGGCTTCGACCCTCAGCACTGCTGCAGACCTCGTTTCATCAATTTTCATACTGGATCCACCAGTTTCCATACGACATTCCTTGTTAGTCACCAGATTTATTTATTTTCTGTATACACATACCAGATGTCGTCTGTCATCCAAACCAGAGATTTGTCATCGTCAGATTATATTCATGGGTGCATCATAGTCTCAGATTTTTCAATTAAGAACAGAGCTCACCCATGCAGATATTCCTTAGAAGAATTTATTCATTCACAACCCTTACAATCTGCACACGACGAATAATAATATTTTTCCCTTTATATAGATTTCGCCTTTATTAAAACCATGAGTCAAAAACAATTTAACTGCTAATGGTATTCCTTTGACAATATTTTCATTAGTTTGGCCCACAGGGTTTTCATTTCTTTTTAATTTATTTCTCTATTGATAAATAAATAAATAGTTTTAATCCCTTATGTTTAACCCTTCGTACTTTATAAACAATATCCAACGCTTTCAAATAGTTTAATAATTCAATAAACCTTTGGCCCCTGGCCCACATATGCGCCCCACCGTATCAAAACAAACTTCGTGCAAGTCCATCACCCGATCACCGTTTGATCGCAAGCCTCCAAGATCAACGGCACATATGCATATCGCTCGACCTCCAATTCCGAACTTTAACGTGCGATGGCCACCGTACTTTGGTTAAAATTTGTGCAACTTCCTCATGCGACCACCGTCCGATGACCCCTTCCCAGATCTACAGCGCTCAACGATATTGTTGGGCGTCCTGGGTCGAACTATAACGCGCGATGGCGCATAGTGAAAATTGGTTTTGTGACGACGTATAGGGACACGTATCAAGTACTCTATGGGATCGCTCCTCAACCAGGAAATACCGCTTGCTCTGCATAGACGGTGCGATGAAAACCACAAACCGCTTTCACTGTTCATTCTGCACGCAATTCTTTAAAGTATAACATTGATTTAATTGATCTTCCTCCATGATTATGTTAATGTATGAAACTCAGGTTATATATATATATAATGTGCCCTGTACACACAAAACCCGTTCGTGGCTCACTGTACCGTGGCCTTAGCAACCCGTATACAACTTCACGAATCTCCTTTCACAGAATCTAGATAATACACGATTTCACAATTCAAGCTGTCTATACGGGCAAAATCCCATCTGTCAGTAACACATGATTTCACAAATGTCCACAGGAACTCAAATACTTTGTTGAATATATAAGTCATGAAGAATATAGAACCAATCCCTCATCACCATTTACGAATGAATAAGTGTTTCACTCATTATTCTCAATTTGCCAGATTTTCTATTCCTCTGTCTCTTGAAAACGCTGCTTCAATTCACTGCTTGAATCTGTTCCTTAACCGATACTGCTCTCTGTAGATGCACTCTTCCTCTGATTCATCTGTTGCCTCAAGAATAGTTTAAGTGTTGCTCCTGTCTTTGCCAATTCCTTTGCCATAAATGACAATATTTCCAACAAAAAAATGTTGTTTTGAATATATTATATGAATTAAAACAGTCCATGAAGTCATTACATTTTCACATCTGAAGATTGGAACCCAAATATCCATCCAGAAAAGTGGAAGTCCCACCCCAGACAATGATAGAAAAATACCCCATGTCACATACATGGACTTGATATAAAACCCAGTAACGATCCACATGGAGATTATCGACAATCTGAGAAAGCATCCAAATATGCCCGAGGCATCTATAAGAAAGTGAAATAGCAGTATGTAGAATAGTAAAGCAACAGATAGAGTACCGACGTCCATTGTTCCAAATACAAATTAAAGTACCCAAAAACCTTGAACAGAGAAAAACGCTAATCATGTGAGGAGTGTGATATGTCCCAAATATAAAAAGACCATGAGACCATATCAATAAACCAGCAACATAGACCAGCATCGTTAGTTTTGAAGGCAGAGTGATAAACATTAATCATTTTTTTTTCACAAGAGAAAAAATGTTGTTTTGAATATATTATATGAAGTAAAACAGTCCATGAAGTCATTACATTTTCACATCCGAAGATTGGAACCCAAATATCCATCCAGAAAAGTGGAAGTCCCACCCCAGACAATGATAGAAAAATACCCCATGTCACATACAGGGACATGATATAAAACCCAGCAACGGTCCACATGGAGATTATCGACAATCTGAGAAAGCATCCAAATATGCCCGAGGCATCTATAAGAAAGTGAAATAGCAGTATGTAGAATAGTAAAGCAACAGATAGAGTACCGACGTCCATTGTTCCAAATACAAATTAATGTACCCAAAATCCTTGAACAGAGAAAAATGCTAATCATGTGAGGAGTGTGATATGTCCAAAATATAAAAAGACCATCAGACCATATCAATAAACCAGCATCGCTAGTTTTGAAGGCAGAGTGATAACCTATCAACACATAAAATAGTATCATAAAGCGGATATAGGAAATGTGCAGAGACATGTACTGTTGATATACGCCTCACACAAAAAGCATTTATGATAGAGCAAACAGGGCAACATTTTTTTTTCCAATTGTTATGAACATAATTCGACCGTGAAATATTAATATAATAAACCACCCCGCAGTGCTTCGACTATAAACAATCATATAAACATGGCTCTGTATTTCAAAAAACAGGTTTAAAATAGAAACAGGTCAACATTTTTTTTTCTAAGTAAAGTTAATCTATTAACAGTGGGAATAAAATTACACCAAAGTCGAAAACATTGCCCAGACTCATGGCAAATTTGTCATAAAAAAATAAAAAAATTAAGAAGACTGCCCTCATATGGGGAAACCAGTCTTGAACGTTTACAAAATTCAAAAATATTACAGAGGTCCAGCACAGTAATATAATCTAAAAGCAGCCTAATTAAGTGGGCCGCGAAGCAAGAAAAAAAATTAACCAAACTACTCCTATGGCTCCTCGACGATTCGGCACCATCCTTCGAAAGGTCCAGGATCGCTAGGTGCTACCTCCACAGTCATGCCACCACTCCCCTCCTGAAGGCCCGAATGCTGGTCGGCTTTTTCTGAGCTCAGACCCGCTGGATGGGTGCATTGTTCTTCCATTTGGGCCTCCTCACGGAAAACCACAGTAATTGAAGCTGTGATTCGTGGGCGGTTCAGAGAGAAATTAAAGGAAAAAAGAGCAGTGCATGTCATGGGATAAGGTGAAGTGTTAGGGAAATGAGGAGCAGGGGAGCCCATACGGTGGCCAGATCCTAGAACCCGACCCCGCCCACTTCTAGTATCTGGATAGCGACCTGCGTGATAATCACTAGACTGGGAAGACGACTCGGTTGAGGGGCTAGAGGGAGCGCGCAGGGGTTGACCTCTAGTACTCCCCTTGCGGCAATGCATCCTTTGACGCAGGCGAGGCATGGGTGCAGTCTCAGGCGCAGTGGGCACAAGAGGAGATGGAGAAGCAGAATTCCAAGAAACAAAGGAAGACAGACAAGGACCAAACCGAGATAAATGCAGATATGCAGCAAGGTCTAAGCAGTAGTTCAACTGGCCACTTCTCCTTCTCGTCATAGTGAGCAGACAATGTAACCCAGCAACCGGCTCGTCTAAAAAACCATAGCGAAATGCCATTTTATCGACCCGACTGCAATGCAATCGAAGGACGCCTGTCATAATTGATCTCTGATCATTAATGAGAGCCAAAGGCCGGATCATATTGGAGCATGCGGAATTTCTAACAGGAGTGGAGGTCCGATCTTGAACAGTGTTAAAACTTAAAGCGATTTGATGTGAAAACCTTGGAACTTAATTAAACAGCATTAAAACTTAATGCGATTGATATGAAATTGCCACATCCATGTCCCATCGCCTTAAACGCAATCGAATGCACCCGCATCCGGGAACAGGGCAAAATTTGATTGAGGACACATGGAAAAAATTGATTGGAGCGGATCTTTGTTTCGGCCGCTCGCGCAGTGGAAATCCGAACCTGAAAAAGAATAGGGTGAATTTGATAAGAAATTTGCGTCACAACTCTCCCTCCGTACGCCAGCCCAACTTTGAACCTGAAAAATATTAGGTCGGAATTCAATTGGTTTTCGCGTCACAAAATTGGCCGACATCAGCAGGCTATTTTGGAACATGAATTTGGTTTGAATTATGGTTTATCGCTGTTTGAAGTCCGGCAGGCTCGACTTAAGAACAATTTTGTTTGATCTCATGTATAAAATTTGTGTTGGTTTTCTTTGATAATACACATATTTATAATAAATCATGGGAATACCACACTAAACATGTGGAAAAGTTATATAAATTATTGAGAACAATCATTTTTATGTAAAAATATCCAAATGTGCTTTTTGGAAATAAGAATTCGAGTATTTGGTTCATATTATTTTAAAGGAAGGAGTGAAGTTGGAGCCTCAAAAGATGCAAGCTATTACAAAATGACCTATTCCTAAGAAAATCAAGGTTCTTAGAAGATTTTTTAGACTTACATGATATTATTGATAATTTGTTAAGAATTATGCATGCATTTCAAGTCCACTCACATATCTCTTGAAGAAAAAATCATTTATATGGAATGATGAGGCTACTTTGGCATTCTCTCTTTTAATGGATTCCATGTCTTCTACACCAACATCGGTTGCACCTAATTTTGGTAAAACATTCATAGTAGAGTGTGAGGCACTAGGACAAGGAATTTACGTAACATTAACACAATAAGGGATATCATTGGCTTTTAAAAGCAAGGAATTAAAAGAAAATATTTGGTGAAATCTACGTATGAAAAATAAATGGAAGCAATATTACATGCAATAAAAAATGGGGATAGTATATCATTGGGAGGTACTTTAAAGTCAAGATATACCATGATAGCATAAATTATTTTTTGAAGCTATGATTTTCATTAGAAGATTAACAAAAATGAGGAGAAAAAATGCAAAGTTTTAATTTTGAGATAATCTGCAAAAAGGGTAAGGAAAATTGAGTACATGATGCTCTTTCTAAAATAGAAGAGCCCTAAAATTTATATCCAATTACATTTTCTATTCCTAGGTGACTAGAAGAAGCTTTCCATAATGGAAAAATGACAATAGTACTAAACAAAAACTAAAATTTATGAAGGATGGGATGAACTCTATGGAGCATTGGGAGTGAAAGAGAGATATACTTTGGTGCAAATGTAGAATATTTTTATGCACGCAAGCATATTTGAATAAACAAATATTAAGGGAGTCCCATGTCTCTCTGATGGTAGGACACAGGGTTCCTTAAAACATCTCAAAGCATCAAAAAATATATTTTTGGAAGGAATGAAGAAAGATATTCAAAATATTGTAAGAGAAGGTCAGGTTTGCATAATAAATAAAAGAGAGATAGAAAAATCTCTAGGGTTACTTCAACCATTCCACATACATATTAAAAGACTAGAAGATGTATCAATAGACTTTATTACAGGCTTACTGAAATATAAAGGTAAGTATAATTACATTTTTGTGGTCATTTATATAGACAAATTTTGTAGATTTTTTTTGTAGAGCTCAAAGTACATAAACAACAAGCCAAGTGGCAGAAGTGTCCGTGAAAGAAATTCATAGTCTTCATGGTTTTCCTAAAGTAAGAGTAACAAGAAACTTTTGGAAATAATTATTTAATATGAGTGGAGAAACACTAGCTGCCATGAGTTCTACATATCAAACACATTCAAATGGTCAAACAAAAATAGTTAACAAATGTTTTTAAGGTTATCTACAATGTTACTCTTTAGAAAAGCAATCTTAATGGATGAAGTGGGTTCTTCAAGGAAGAATGGTAATATGATACTACCTATCACACATCTACTAAAATTTCCCCATTTAAGGCCCTTTATGGATATCCAACTCCTAGTATCTCATACTTTTTGCAAGATAAGTCCAAAGTATAGGAAACAGAGTCACATATGGAAAATACTAAAGAAACTTTGAAAAATATTATGGAAAACCTTCAAATGACATGAAACATGATAAAACAACAAGGGGAACAACATTGAAGTGAAAGATAATTTGAGGAGGGTAATTGGGTATTTTTAGATTATAGCATTATAAGCAATCTTCATTCAAGAAAAAGAAGAATAAAGAATTAGCTAAAAAATGTTATGGCCCTAAATAATTATTCATAGGATTGCACAAGTGGTATAGAAGTTATATTTTCCTTCTTCTTGCATTCATAAGGTTTTTCATGTATCTTGCCTAAAAAAGGTTTTGGGAAAAATATGCCAATGTAAATAGAACTTCCAAAATTAGATGTAGAATGAAAGTTGATTCTTGAACCACAAAAAGTTATAGATAAACATTTTGTATCTCTTTGACATATAACCATTATGAAGTACCTAATCAAGTGGAAGAATATTCCTCTAGAATAAGGTACATGGTAAAATGATCAATTCGTGATGAAATACCCACGGCTAAAGGGTTCGTTTGAAGTTTTGACAAAGGTTTTGTTATATGTTTTATATAACGCGTGGCGGAATAGTTTTATTGTTTTTTAAGGTCCCACACAGTGATCAAATTTGAAGGGTAGGTCCGAATTTCAATTAGAAGGGCATATATCTATGTCGCCCTTCCATAATGAAAAGCTTTAAAAAAAAACTTTTCAATTGACCACAATAAATTATTTTTACATTTCATTTTCAGAAAGACAAAACCATCAATATTTATATTAATAAAAGACTGTTACATATACAAAAATGAAGAAGGTTCCATATTTCATTGCTTAAATATCTCATTGGCAATGTCAACATAAGTCTTGAAGACACTATTATAAGAATTTGGATACATACCACCGGGATATAGGAGATTCTTATGTGTCAAATTGTGTAATGCAATTTTGACTTTGTCTCACAAGAAGCAGTAGCATGGAGGTCTGGATTTTTCTTATAGAACTTTTTTATTATTATTTGAAACATTGTTTATAGATATGAAGACAACAATGAAATTATGAGCATGGTGGAAAATTAGTCAAGCTCATGATGCCAAACCATGATGATGTAAGTTTGGAATTTAACATTTTTACATGTTAAAGAAAAATAGTTAAAATCACTGAAAACTTAGTATGCCATAATTAATAATCATTCCCTGTTCACTTTTGTTAATAGTTTTATGTCACACGATGATCTCTCTTCTCTGGCATTCACTTGTATTGAAGATCACTATTCTAGGAATAAGGAGTTATTTTCTCCAAAAATAACCCTAGCCAAACATTGAAAATGCATCAATGATATCTTTCTATGCTTCATAAGTACATATGTTCTACTTCTAAATCATGTCTTGGAAGTGGTTGTTTTGCTGGAAATTATTCACCAATTGGTTTCATACCAAAGTCTTTTTCTCATTTTCAGCATCCAATACATGAAAAATATAATGGTTTAAAACAACATAAATATTTGAAATTTTGCAAGAATTGTCTCGCACACTTTGAATATGAATTTTGAAGTCAAGTGCATGATGCTGTATAGGATCAAGTGTCATTTTGAATACCAAATGTTTCACAAGAAACTTCTCAACATGCTACCCTACAGTAAGGATTAAATTACAATATTGCATCAACTATTTCCATAATAAAAGTGCACCTCGGCCATAAGACTAAACAACTACAAATGTTGTAGATCTAACAAGACCACGCAATCAAATGTATTCCACAAGGCCAATACTGTATGAAAAATGAAAAGGAGTTTGCAACCAAAAATACCTTAGGCAACTAATTCAATTAGATACACCAAACCATCAGCAAAAAGGAAAACCAGCCTACTCAAAAGGCAAGCGTTTACCTCCTTTGAAAAAATTTTGAGTTCCGAAATAAGGGCCTTTATTGTCTTGTCAATGCCCCTAGTAATTTGAATGGGGTTTGCACCTGCTGCAACAACCTAAACAAAAAGGTTTCATTTCAAATTATTTTCCACAAATTTAAGATACAACCATTGTCAGCTTTGTATTTCCTAACAAGCTCATAAATTTTGACAAAAGAACCAAAATTTTTTAATACCTGATAGCAATTTTTTCACTCAAAAACTATCTTAGACTCAATAAGCCCAACCCAAAACTAAAAAACCAAACACCATAAGACCCTAAAAAAATGAATAGATGATCTTAATCTAGTACTATCGAAAAAAAGTTACCTTTACACCATCACTTATTAAACCCTGTGTTGTTGAATTTTAACTTCAATTGCTGCAGCAGAAGGACGGATGCAGCAGCAACATTTTTTTTTCAGGGTTGCTTGCATGCCATCCAGAAATTTAATTCATAATTTAAAATTCCTGCAAGTTTTTTTTGTAGACGGCCGCAGCCATATTTCTGTACAGGATTGTATTTAAACACAACAACCAGCACTAACGCAATTCACCAACCAGAAATTAAACAAACAGAAATTTACCCGACAATTTTGTAAATTCAAAAGGAGGACACGTGGAGCATTAATATTGGATCGCATGAAATTGAAGGGAATCTGAAAACCTGAAAACCGGACCCGAATTTTTTATAAGGCACATTGGATTGAGAATTCACGTTACAAATTAGGCAGACGTCAGCATCCCATTTTGGAATGCGAATTTGGTTTGAAATTCAATCTATTCAGACTTTTGAAGTCCGATGGAAAGGGTTCTTTAATGTTTTGATAGTTTGATTTTATGTATGCTTTAATATATACATATGTTTTAAACATATGTTATATATATATCATATGCGAAATGAAAGGTGGGCCATAGAATTTAGTTTTAATTTTACTTTTTTTTAAATAGGGTTTATTATAATATGTTTTATATGTTACGGCACATAAAAATAAAAAGGACAAAAAAGCTTGGTAGTTTTTTTTATAGACAGTACGTAATTTTTTTATTACACAACAGTGTGTAAAAAGTGAAAGACTGAGTGTAACTTTTTAAGTGTGTATGCACAGCGGTGCGAAAGTGAAAAACACAACAGAGTGTTTTAGAGACAAAGTATGTTTGTTTTGAACAGACAGTGAGTTGGTTTTATGCACTGCGTTTTGTAGCAGCCATAATTTTGTAATCCCTCTCAGTGAGGAAGAAGTGTAATAGTTTTTTTTTGAGTTATTGAAGGGAATAGAATTTTGTTTTCAAAGTATTGAAACTCTGTCTCCTATCAAAGAAATTTTTATTTTCTCTGTGTTAGAGGAAGGGAGATTTATTCTCCATTCATTGTTCCCCAGCTAAATCATTTGTCTTTGCCGCAGCTTGCCTTACCAACTTGGCCCCAATATTTTCAACTGGGTCCTCTAATTCAACCAATAAAAAGGCCAAAACCATAGCATTGAGATACATTTCATTACACTCTCAATAACAATAAAATTTGACTCAGCCATAACCCTTTCCTTTTATTGTTGTGAAAAGCTTTATGCATTACTCTAATGTGGCTAGTCCATAGGCCAAGTAGACCACTGGGTAACAAATATGTTTCCTTTCACCTTTGAGTTTTCAAATTATGCCTACCAAATATAAGACATTTAAGAGGGGGAACTAATACAACGTTAAAAAGAAAACCAGAGCACACATCTACAAATTACCTCCTTAGCTACTGTCAAACCATCATTAACTATTTTCAGAGAACCATGCTTGCTCTCCAAGACAACATTTTTCCCCTCACCCCAAGGGTAACTCCAACAAGATCATCAAGTTTGTTCACACCGCCTGCAAGACAAATTGACAATGCTTTCAGTAAGTGTGCAATTGAATGCCAGACCATATGCCAAAACAACCCTCCATGAAAAATTAAAATAACACATTAAAATCGAATATAAGTGGACAAGGAAAGATCCACCGCAGTGAAGTTTCACATGCAGGGGACCTTCCTTTAAACATAATTTTTTCTCTGACCTGCAATTTTTTTGTCACTGAGCCATCCTTGTTGAAGTACAACTCCTTTTCCATAGCTCTTGTATTAACTACCTTCTCTCTGTCGCGTAATCTCAGATTCCCTCTTCTACTTGAGCGATTAAAGGAAATGGGTGAAAAAACTGAAAGAGAAGACAATTGGCTACCATAATTATCAAACATTGCACCCAACTTCTTCCCCTTTCCATTGTTACCCAATGAGGTAGATGTGGCAATTTTTGTCATGCTGCCCAAAGCAGAGGCCATCTTCTCTTATCCTGAATATAGAATTACAAGATCTTCATATTAGTATGAACCTTAAAAAACATGACTCCCATTGCTAAAACCCACTTTTAAGTTGTAACAGACAAACTAAACAACTATCGCAACTTTTGGCAACTTCTGGAGCATTAAGAGAGAAACAACCAAAGAGAAATACAACCACAATCCTCATTTTAATGAGACCGGACTATATATTTGAATTAAGATAATAGAAATAAATCACAACTATATTAAGGCCAGCAAAAAACAATCTTTAACCAGTGTCTCTCGTGGCCTTCAGGTTGCCATGCTAGAGGTTGCATATTTTTAATTTAAATTCTTGACCTCTCGTGCCCATCTATGAATGCATCCAATGGGATATCTACATCAAATGCTCCTTTATATCCCCAAAAAAAAATTCCCTACTACAAGAGCACCAATATTGATGGATCACCCCACACCATCCCACCCACTAGAAACGGTGAAAAAGGAAACCCGAGAAAACTTCTGAAATGTCTCAAGATGACTATATGGGTGGTTCTTATGAATCAACCAACCATTCAGAACATGCTCATCAATCCAAACCATGAGTATTATGTGACGATATTCAAGCAGGCACTGAATCGGATTTCTGAAGCTATGTTAGAGAAACCCTAAACTCTCACCGAAAATAGGTGAAATGTGGCACCACTCAGAGATTGACATGTGCCAATTGGTAGAAGTGGTAGAAAATTGGCATGCTCAAACAACGAGGTGATGCAGGAATGACATGAGGGAGAAAATATCAGAAAAGCCCCAAATATGGAGAACTAAAGCTCATCACCAACTTGAGATTGACAACTTTACATGATGTAACCTATGAAATCGTAAATGGAGAAATCATAGTAACAATAAAGTAACCTATGTAACAATAAATTCGGATTCATCCCGGGAGTGGTAATGGGAGAAATCATAGTGAACAACAGGAAACATGCATAGTTTCTTACAATCAAATAGATGAAAAAACACATACAAAAAACCTAGATAATAATCATGAACAAGCTTAATATTGAATTATGAACTGTAAAGGAACTTACAAAATTGGACATTACGAACCTGGTCAAGCGCACAAGCAAAAATATCCTGGACATGACCCTGGTTGACAAGTTGTATTGCTCATGATGCAAGAGGATTTGTACCTGCACTGCCAAGTCAATCAAAATCCATCATTATCTATACAATAAATACAGTTAATTGAAGTAATATTTTTTACTCTAAGATGCATTCTTATGATAACGTTAGAACATATGTTGAAAATGTCAAAACATACCTGAATAAGCTCCTCTTCGTTTCAAGAACAATTTATTGGAGTCGCATGAACTTGGAACAAGCCTCCCACGATCTGAAAGAGTAGCAACTAAGTCAACAGTGACTTTTTTGTTGCTATGTTGGATCGAGGGAGGTTTACTCCAAGATTAAATCGCTCCAATAAATTATTCTCTACTAAACAGGGCCAACCACGTGAAGGTGGAAGCTCTTATGGCGCCTCCCCCCCCCTCACATCACTCTCAATTCCCCAATACCCAATCTATATTTCATTTTCTCCTTTCATGAGCATAAAAAAAAATATTCAATAACTAATAATAATAAAAAAATTCAACAAAAAGTACGCAAGGAAACATTGCAATTAATGCTTGACATAAAAATAGTATGATAAATGAGTTTTTTATATAACGCAAAAAACATTCCAAGTATGGTAACGTTTGTCTTATAATAATACAATATTTTACATTATCAAAATTTCTTTTTCTTCTTCCTATTTCTAAAGCTCATAATTACATCATCAATATCATCGTGCTCTGCTCCCGTTTCGTGCCTTTCGACCCACACTGCTGACCTAGTTGCGTAGTCACGATGTCTGGTCTCATCCAGTGACGGGGCATCGCCTACAAAAACAGATAATATTAAATTTTAATTGTCAGTTTTTAAATATCATTGAACTAGTTCGGTAATATTAATAAAAAAAATTGCAATGAGATTATTTACCTGGTGCACCAGTTGTCGTCGCTGACCTAGTTGCGTAGTCACGATGTCTGGTCTCATCCAGTGACGAGGCATCGCCTACAAAAACAGATAATATTAAATTTTAATTATCAGTTTTTAAATATCATTGAACTAGTTCGGTAATATTAATAAAAAAAATTGCAATGAGATTATTTACCTGGTGCACCATTTGTCGCCGTTGGGACTGTTGCCCTGTCTTCCTCTCTGGTGGTAAGATCCTCAAGGGAAACATTCTCTGTCATTTAAACAAAAAACGTTATAATGACAACCATCAAGGTATAATTAGAAAAAATTATAAGTGGAATTAATTACCGTCACGACCCTCACTAATAGTAGCATTGTCGGCCTGGTCCCCACTACAATGATCAAGTTGCACTTGAGGATCATCTACATCTGGCTCTAAAACTGGGTTATTTTCCTCGTCGGTAGTGTTGCTCCCCTGATTTAAACAAAGTTGTTAGACATTAAATTTATGGGTGAAAACAAACATATTGAAAGGTTATTTTTTTACCTTATCAGCCATTCTAGATCTTGAGACCTGCCCCAAGCTTCTGCGACGTTCAACTACGGCTTGATAGCCGAAATGGAAAGCAATATTTTTATCTTCCTCTGTAGTTTCTGTTCCGAAGTCATCACCCTACATTACATATGACTGTGTATTTTTAATCATATTTGATAGGATTACAAAAACGTTGGAAGGCGATACAATTAATTATAAGATGTTTAGCTACTTAATTACAATTCTTGCGGCCAATTTCAAGTAGCCGCCCTGGCCTAACTTGTGATGGCCCTTTTTTTCAATCCTAGCTTTGGTTGACTTTGAGGTGTCAGGAAACCTAGCATCAAAAGATTAAAGTCAGATATAACGTAGCACACTTTTATTTTAGACATAGAGAAAATTAAATCTATTGAATTAAAGTTGTAATTTACCTTGCGGGTCCAGTTGGCATTTTTCCTTCTTTCTTTGCCCTTTTCTCTTTTCCGTCATGGATGAGTGCTCTCCACTCACTCTCTGGAACTGTGAGAGGACGCTTGTATCTAGGGTTAAATTGAAATTGCGTCCTATAGGTGTCCCTGGTATATTTCAAATATTTGCCGGCTACTCGAGCCACCGTTGTTCTGTCAAATGTGCCGACCCCAAAAAGGGCTTCTAGATAATCTAGAAGTTCTTTTTTCAGGTTGGAATTCTAGGAATTCCACCCTGTGCATATGGTTGGGCCAAAAATTACCAACGCATGGCTCTCCAAAAACCTGTAGAACTCATTGTTTCCTACACATAAAATAAAATTTAAAAAAAAAAAAAAAAAAGAAGAAGAAGAAGAAGAAGATATTATCATTAATTTAAAAATAAAAATCATGATAAATATGTTTTAGATAAAGTACATGAAATAGTTAAAATATTAAAATTTACCTGGGATTTGTACGTGCTTTATAGGGACACCTTCATCATTCACCAACAACGTGCCATTAATGGTCCCTGTGGAGCTGACATGTGTAGCTCCAGGAAACGCAATAATGTAGTTGGCCATATCAGCCTCATCATTGCCAACACGTTCAGCGGTTGGCTGGGTGTCTGCTTGGGCAGGGTGTGTTTCTTGGCTGACACCTAAAGGAGTAGAAGGTGTACGAGAGGGTTGCTGGGCAATCTCTTGCCCTTGTGTCCCACTACCACCAACACTGGGTTCAGCAAGTGCCAGAAAACGCTACATACAAAAGAATTTTTTGTTAGTTTAGTCAATGTAAAAATTAAAAATCAAACTATCACAATTCATCTCATGCAGAACAAAAAAAATATTCTTTTGACTTTTTATTATTACATGATATGTTTCTAGCTGGCTCATAAGTTTTTTTACCCTCTCTTCTGTTTCAGGTGTTTGAGGCGTGTCTATCAAAGTATTAAATTCCGACCTTGCATCTCGTGCCTTTTTTCGCAACAAGAACACTGGAGATAGGGATGAAGAAATCTCTTCCTCAAAGAGGGAATCATCAGGCATACCATGGATAGGTGTCTGCGTATTTGAACAAAATTAATATTATTTCAATTATGTAAATAACTAAAATACCTGAAGATAGAGCAATGTTGGCACTTTACATGTTCTTCCGCTAGCCTCTTTCCGAGATCATCCCGTCTTGGGGTTGTTCCTGTACTGCCCTGATCAATCTGCCACATTGCAATAAAATTATAAATGTAAAAACTTGAAAACAATATCTAACTTGAAAACACAAAATGAAAACTGAAATAATTTCTAATAAGACACCGGAAGATAGAGTTAGAGTTTCAAATATGCCTTGCATTGTATTCAGTCCTAGAAACATGTCATTTCACATAAGGCACCCAAACAAGAGATGAGTTGACAATGAAGACCTTATTGAATATATTGTTGGAGAAACTTCTAGTAAAATTTTTGTGAAGACCTTGAGGACATTTTTGGAGCAACATTGTTGAAGCTGATGGTATAGCATTGTTGGAGACGATCTTGAAGGGCCTTGAAGTGAAGCTTTTGGAGCAACTATTGAAAAATCCTTAGAGCATTTAAGTAAGGCACTTTCTATCTTTCATCACCTTTTTCCTTTCAATATCCTTTAAACAATTTTGTTGATATTCAATGTTTGAAACTATGTTGCCAGGAAACGTGGGTTCGGGGACGGGGACGGCATTTTTTGAAACAGGGTGCATGGGTTCGTCTGGGTATTTTTATATTAATATATATTATAATTTATATATCATATATAATACTATATTTTCTAAATTATAATTTGTAAATTATAAATTTAATGACACTAGTATAGTAATTTGTAAATTACTAATAATTTATAAACTTTAAACTTTAAAGATTTAAACATTCACATCATTCAACATTCAAGTTTCAACCTTCACATGTAACATTTGTCATTGAAATTTCAAAATTTCTAGTTTGATAATATCATGATTCATATATGATATCAAGTGCAAATTGGAGCTCAGTTTACATATTAATAACTTATAAGAAATTAGAATCATGATTCAAAATTTCAAAATATATGTCCATTGTCATACTAAATTCAAAATTTGCCTCAAGGAATCTCCAAATGGCAAACTATAAACATGAACTAGGAAATTTTGATATACTAAAATAAAAATAGCTAAAGCCTAATAGTGAGCAATGGCTTCCTCAAGCCATATCATCAGCATCCATGTCATCAGCATCACTTCGATCTTTACTTAGCATGCTCTCCAAGTAGGAATCACTCTCATCTTGAGGCTCTGGCTCATCCATATCAATTTGAGGATGGATGCCTGTGGTAAGTCTACGCTTTCACTGGGTAAGTTATGAACTTATGATTCATGGATAGGTAGGTATGTTTTAAGGTTTAATTTTTTTTTTAAGTTTTAACTTCCCCCTTTATAATTGACTATAGCCTATGGGGTTGGATAGGCTACTTTGTCCTCCCTTGGGAAATTTAATTATAAGAGAACATTACAATTGGAATAATGTTCACTTCCACTGCTATTTTGTATAATATTTCATAGTAGTCCCAAGGCAGAAAATTCACAGAATTAAGATCCAGGAAACCTCTGGTTAAGAGATTAAATTTCTGTTACATTTAAAGTCAAAGCCAGCAGAAATTTCTTCACCAGTAACTACTCTGCCTAAGCCATGCCTAGTATGATAGATATGCTATTTGTCCAGTTTTGCATCATAGTCATAGTAGCTACAACACCTTTGGTGTGAACAAATAATCCCTCTTGGAAATTAGGCTGTGTATGTACAGATTGTATTCGATCAACCCCATGCCAATAAACCTGTAGAAAGCATTTTATACATCTACTATAATAGAGTTGTAACTCTAATGTCTAAGACTTCTTTACCATTAAAAAATAGACATGTTTATTTCTGAGGTTTGATATTTCTAAATATGCCAGACCAATTCATCCAAATAGCATACCAATTCATTTGAATCATTTAAGTTTTAACTCTTAAGTTTTAAAATTTAATTATAATTAGTATGTTTTAAAAAATAGTTAGAAACAATACCATTTAAAAACTAGGGTTCTCAGTCCTTGGCATTCCTTCACCTGGGCCTAGGGGCACACTAGAATAATTTCACACTAAACCATGAAAACTTAAAAGTAACTTAACATATCCATAAAGTAATAATAATCATAATTCCTAATTTCCTATTGTACGATATGATGCAAATTATTCAAACATGAAGCAATGAAGACATGCAATGTCTGAATTTCAAGATTGATGAACCAATACGAGAAGTTAGAAACTACAACTTTGATTCAATACTCTGTGTCCTAACTCCAGGAAGGAATCTAGTTTGTAGTACAGAACATGCATCGTGTATTATCAATTCTTAATTGACAACAACTAAAGGACATCTACCTCATCAATTCCTTCCCATTTTGTTTTTTTATGTTATATTCCTTATAAAAGTGTCAAATTTCTCTCAAAGTAAGAAACCACTGAATAAAATAAAAAATAGTTGAGATATGATTGAGAAATGGTCATTTATTTCTTGAAAGGATCTTCACGATTTCTTTGGTTGTTTTTCATCTCAAGAAACAAGAAATGACCTAAGAAACTATCGTGATGTAATATAAGAAACAACACGGTGCAATAGCCATTTTCAAAGCCAAATGATGTCCATTGAGGACATGGCCTTTATTTGGTTCCTGTTTCATAGGAGTTTCGGGTAGAAATGGAACTTTGTTGTACCATTTCCGGTAGTAAAAAGGGAAAACCTTCTTTTTCCATGGGAAATAATTTACCTTTCCTTTTTCAAGATAATCTAAATCACAAAAAATATGAACTATACTGCACACATTCTTGGATAATGTGAAAGTGGAAAAGGAATACCCTACACAAGTGATGCACACATGTACATTTGAACAATAATAGATTTTTGTAGTTGAAATGCAATGCTTGTTTTCATTTAAATGTAGGGTTTTTAAAGCAGGGAGAAATAATGGCTGCCAAATTAATAAGCGTTTCTTTGGGAAAAATTTAAATCTTGTATTGGGTGATGAAGATAATAGAGGTATTGAATCTTGATTCTTGACATCTAGAGAGAACCCTACAGCCTAACACAATCTAATGGAATTGACCAAAAAAACCCAAATAGAGTCAACCCTACTATAGGAGGAAGGGCCTGCAGTAAGAACTTACCATTTTGCAAGAGCTGAGGGCGAATGTTGTTCTGCAAGAGCTGAGGGTGAACGCTAAGGGCAAATGCAGGGCGAATGCTATTATGCAAGAGCTGAGGGCGAATGCTGTTCTGTAAGAGCTCAGGGCGAATGCTGTTCTGCAAGAGCTCAGGGTGAATGCTAAGGGCGAATGCTGTTCTGCAAGAGCTTAGGGCAAATGTTGAGGATGAATGCTATTCTGAAAGAGTTGAGGATGAATGCTAAGGGAAAATGTTGATCTGCAAGAGCTGAGGGTGAATGTTGTTCTGCAAGAGCGGAGGGCGAATGCGCGCGTGATATCAGACGTTAATGTAGCTATTGCGACGGATATAAGTTTCGTATTTTTAATAAAATCATTTTTATGTAGCGCGCATATAAGTTTCATATTTTTATGTAGCGCGCATATAAGTGTCGTTATACCGACGGCGGAAAAAGCGTCGCTATTGTGATGGATCCCTCCAAACGTCGCAATTGCGACACTTAGACATTGTGTCCCAGTTGCTACGTTTGGAGGCAGTCGTCGCAATAGCGACGCTTTGGGGCATAGTGTCTCAATTGGGACGTCTTCCTCCAAACGTCGCAATTGCGACACTTTGTCTAAGTGTCAGTATTGCGACACTTTTCTATAAATGTCGGTATAGCGACGATTTCAGGCGGGATTGAAAAAAATTGGGGAAATTTCCGACATTTGGTCAAAAGCGTCGGAACCAAGTGTTAGAATTTCCCCCAAATGTAGTAGTGAATTAGAGTCCAAATATTAGTAAGAGCTAATAATATTCTACATATCTATTTTTAGACTGGAAATCTAAAAACAGATTCCGCCCAATATGTCTAAAAATAGAAGTCCATCTATTTTTGCAACTTGACCAACCATCCACAAATAGCATCCTGCAACTCATAGAATATGATCGACATGTCTAAAAATAGACATAGTCTAAAAATAGACTTTGCGTCAAAAAATAGCCTACGGGCCCACTTAGTGAAGGCGAATCTTTTCACTAAGCTCATCATCTTGTTGAATCTCAACACTCCCTCTCAAAAAAATAGGGATTATTTGCCACCCCGATCCTGTCTCTATGGTATTCGAATTTTCTCCTGGTGAGCGCCTTCGTCAAAATATCTGCATCTTGATCCTCCATAGGAATGTACTGAAGCAACATGATCTTCTGCTGCACACAATCTCTGATATGATGATACCAGATATCAATATGTTTAGATCTATCATGAAACACAGGATTAACCAAGACTTTAATGCAACTCTGATTATCACAATGTATCAATGTGGGATCTAAGTGTGAACCAAACAAACCAACCAGGATCTTCCTCATCCAGATAGCCTCGCATGCAGCAAACCTTGCTGCCTCGGCCTACGCTAAGTTTGAGTGCCACAAATCTTTCCTATCACTAAAGAAGCTGTTATGGGCAAATCAAATATATCACTCCCGGATGTGCTCTTTTCTATCATTGGGCTCACTGCCCAATCATCAGGTGAAGCCATGTAGCTTCAACTCTAATGTTGCTGTACCATAATCCATATCAAGATGTGCCCACGAGATATCTTGGAACTTCTTTCACCTTCCAAGAGCTTGGTAGGCTTAACCATAACAGCTGGTTAACGACATAACGCAATAAGTTTGTGTACCGGCTAGATACATGAGCGAACCAACCAAACGTCGATGCCAGTGGCATCACTACCTTTTCATGCGATGTAGCATCCTCTTTCCTCCGAGCCACCAGGAAGAAGAGTGTCGATGAGCTTGCGACCATGCATGTTCGGAACCTCTCCAGTATCTCCCAGGCATACTTGCCTTGAGACACAAATATTCCACCCTTCCGCTCCCAAATTTCCAATCCCAGGAAATAATGAAGGAGGCCCAAGTCCTTCATCTCAAACTCCTTTGCAAGATCTGCCTTACATGAGTGTATCAACAGTTCATCACCTATTAGTATCAAATCATATACATAAAGTACAATGATCAGCAACTTACCCTCCACCACAATCTGGTATAGGTTCGGATCTGCCTCACTCTTGGTGAATCCAAGTCCGGTGAAATAACTGTCTTTTCGTGTGTACCAAGCACAAGGTGCTTGTTTCAGCCCATACAGTGCTCTTTTGAGCTTGCACACATGTGACTCGCTGCTGAAGATTTCAAATCCTTCAGACTTCTCTATGTACACCTCCTCCTCAATGACTCCGTTGAGGAACACAGTCTTCACATCCATCTGATGAATGTGCCAACCCATCTACGCTGAGAGAGAAAGGATGGTCTGTATGGAAGAATACCTTGCGACAGGTGCAAAGGTTTCTTCATAGTCGATCCCCTCGATCTGTGAGAAGCCCCGGGCAACAAATCTTGCCTTGTACTTCTCGACGCTCCCGTCAGCAGCTTTCTTCACTTTGTAGATCCATCTCGAACCTACCATTGATTTCCCTTCCAGATTTAGGACAATCTCCCATGCACTGTTTCTGACAATCGAATCATACTCTTCCACCATGGAATCTACCCATGCGGGATCCTCCACAGCTTCCTCAAAAGAATATGGTTCTGTCATGATACACTTGCTAATCAGAGCCATGTATCCAGTAAATCGGTCAGGTGACTATCTCTGTCTGCGTTGTGATGTAGGTGCTCCTACATTTTTCGCAGCATCAAGATTCAGTCGCTTAGCTTCTGAAGTGCACTTCTACCCTCTGATGTTTGGCGCAGCATGAGTGGTTTCTTCCACTCCATGAACCTCCTATTGTGGTTGATCCACATCCTAAGGCTCATCTTTAGGAACCAGTAGCTCCTCATCTGCATGCAAGTGTAGCTCCCTCTCAAGTGACAATTTCATGGCTTTCTCCCCATGAAATTTTATATCCCGTCGCACAACAGTCATCTGACTATCTGGAAAATACATATGATAATTGTGGGGTGTTTCTGTGTACCCCACAAATATCCCAACCTTTGTGGTCAGCTCCAGCTTCTTCCTGGCATCCTTTGTCACATGAATGTAAACAGGTGAGCCAAAAATCTTCAAATGAGAAATATCAGGCTTCTTACCAGAAAATGCCTCTTCGAGTGTACTCATTCCAAGTACTCTATGAGGACAACGGTTTTGCACATAAACCACAATGTTGCATGCTTCAGCCCACAAGTGTATGGGAAGGCCCTGATCATGCAATATCGCTCGTGTAGCACCCACGATCGTTCTGTTCTTTCTCTCCTCGACCCCATTCTATTGTGGGTTATGAGGTGTTATGAGCTCTCTTCGAATTCCTTCTGCGCTGCAAAATTATTTGAATTCGCTAGAGATGTATTCACGACCATTATCGCTCCTTAGAGATTTCACCTACTTCCCCGACTATTTCTCAACCAGCGCCTTGAACTCACAAAACTTTGAGTATGTCTCGCTCTTCTTCTGCATGAAGAATATCCAGAACTTACGAGAAAAGTCATCAACAAATATCACATAATACCTGTGATTTTCTGTCGAAGCTACTGAGAAAGGTCCACACACGTCTGCGTGAATTCTCTCAAGGATCGTCGTGGTGCCACTATCCTTCTCATGAAAAGTGGTCTTCACAAATTTTCCCAAAGTACATCTCTTGCACTGATCTGACTGCGCAAGTGTACCCTTGGGAAGCCCGGTAGAAATATGCTGCAAAATTTTCAAAGCGCCATGGTGAAGATGGCCCAATCTCCTGTGCCACAATTTTCCCTCATCCCGGCTCACCACTCCTTCTGCTTTCCCTGCCATAGCTGCACTGCCATCTACCTGCAATTGATAAAGGTTCTTAACTCGAACCCCTATCCTCCGGGTTTCACCAGTTGCTTTACTGCGCAGGAGGACCTTTCCCTTGCCAAAGACAACATCATAACCCTTGTCTTCCAACATCGCCACAGAGATCAAATTCTTCTTCAATCCTGGAACATGCATGAAATCCTTCAATATGAAGGGTTTACCAGACTCCCTCTCAAAGGAAATGGTCCCGATATTGGTCGCACTATATCTACCATCATCACCCATCTCAATGTGCACTCCAAGATCCTTCTCATCCATATCACTGAACAAATATTTGTCTCTGGTCATATGGAAAGACGCACCACTGTCAAGAAACCACACTAATCCCATCACACTTGAAACCAAGCATGCGATCAATGAAAAATACAGCTCAAACTGCGAGGCTAAGGCCTCTCCAGCTATAGATCCAGCAACCTACTTATTTTTCTTCTTTTGTGGACAATTAGTGGCGTAATTTCCGTGTTGGTGACAGTGAAAGCACTTCACCTTGGACAAGTCCTGCTTCTTGCCTTTCGCACCGGATTGAGAAGGATTTTTCTTTCCCTTCCCTTTCCTTGCTTTGGCAGCCAAAGCGCAATTTTCTTCATCTTCATTCTTCGATGAAGATCCATCCATGGTACCCCGCCTTATCTCCTCCTGCACAAGATCCGACCAAAGTCACTCCCATCCTAGCAGTTTCTCCCAACCATTGACAGAGTCCTCGTACCTATGCAAACTCTTTAGAAGCCCAAGGAGAGCCAAGCTCACCAATTCCTCTTCATCCATAGTAACCCCCACACTTCCTATCTCATCCCTACACTGGAAAAACTTCGTGAGGTACTTGGGTATACTATCGCCTTTCTCCATTTTTATTTTTCTGAGCTTGTCTTTAAGCACAAACTTCCTTTGGTCGCTTCTGCTTTGGAACAAGTTTGTCAAAGCTTTCCACATCAATAATGGAGAAGATTTACCATGAAGGCTGGACACTATGTGATCCTTCACACCTTCCAACAAAATCCTTCGACATTTTGCTGTCTTCTTTTGCCATGCGTCAAGTGCGGCTGCATCGCTAGAAGCAGGTTTTGGAATTTCTGCATCTATGAACTCCTTCAACCCATTATCATCCAGCACTGCCTCCATCCTTCCCTTCCATGAAATATAATTCAAGCTGCCCTCAAGGGCATACTCCAATAGCAATCCGTTGAAATACATTTCAATTAATGCTCAACTTCGACACCAAGAAAACACTGCAGCAAATTTGAATTCCACTAGCACAAAACTCAACTGCTTCAATAATTGCAATCTTCTCTGATCAATATCCCTCTGATACCATGTAGAAATTATATAACTTATGTGTTATATATCCAATATTCTCCTGATCGCACACTATTTTACTTCATGCACAATACAGAATCTATTCCACTATTGATCATCACATGCGGAAATTAAATCAATTGTAATGCACACATGAAACCATAAAAATTCATACACATTAACACAGTTGTTTAACGGGAAATCCTGAAGCTAAAAAATCCAACTATATATATATATATATATATAATATATGTCATAGATATCATGTAACAATCCTCATACAAAGCTGAACATGTCAAGCTCTCGGTACAATACAATCGCTACACACTAATCAGGCTAGATCTTGCAAATCCACGCACCGATCTCTGCCACCTACTAGCCTGCCTCTACTGCGCAATCCCTGCTGAAGAATGGCTCTGAATGAACTCAAATCCACCAATATTGCACTGCGCAATCCTCATTGGAATCTCCACTGAGTGTTGGATGTATCCCCGATGCACATCCTTATAGTCTGCACCAGTAGTCACACTTGCTCTTTCACCTATCTCTCCACTGGTCTCCACTGAAACTACCATGCACTGTAGTTAACTGATGTATTCTTCAGTTGATTAATGAGTTATTATTTATTGAATTAATTAACTAATTAATTCACACCACTCTCACTAGTGTATCAATCAGTTTGACTAAATACAACTAGCTCAACTGAGTCTAACTGAGTTAAACTAAATACAACTCCACCAACTACTTCTATAACTCCACCAAACTCTGTCACATGAGTTCTAACTGAAGTTCTCATGCATTAGCTCCAGTAAACCCTCAGGAATAGTGTAATTCCTTATGTTAGTTGTTGTGCCACATCTTTGCACTTAACTGAAGTGCTCCAAGAGAATAAGATAATGTTTAGAGTCCAAATATTATTAAGAGCTAATAATATTCGACATATCTATTTTTAGACTGGAAATCTAAAAATAGATTGCGCCCAATATGTCTAAAAATAGAAGTCCATCTATTTTTGCAACTTGACCAACCATCCACAAATAGAATCCTGCAACTCATAGAATATGATCATGTCTAAAAATAGAATTTGTGCCAAAAAATAGCCTGCGGGCCCACTTAGTGAAGGTGACTCTTTTCACTAAGCTCATCATCTTGTTGAATCTCAACACCATCCTCTGAAAATTCAACCACTTCACCTTGGAATAGTCCTTCTGCGTTTTCCCCTGTTTACCTTTACCTTTGTCGTTGCCCCCACCACCACTTGTGGAAGCTTGCTTCTTTCCCTTGCCTTTCTTGCCTCCTACCAACAGTGCTACATCCTCATCCTGCTCAACTGGTTTGGCTGCCCCAAGCTGGATCTTTCTGATTTTTGTTTGTATGCAATCATCTCAGAACCTCTCCCAAGTGGGAAGGGTCTCACATGCACAAACCTCATCAGCAAAGTTTAGCCATGAACTGGGAAGGCCATTCACTGCAATCCGCACAAACTTAGTGGGTGGAATGACCTCTCCAACTACTGCCAATGCATCTATCACATTAGTAATATTTGTGAGATATCCAGTTGCACTATCAGTCTTTCCCATCTTAATGGTCTTCAACTTCTCCCTTAGGACCATTTTCATGTTCTCATTGGTACCCTGGTAGAGATTGGTCAATGTTGTCCACATCTCATGAGCATATCTCTTTCCTCTCACATGAGGAATGCAATTGTATTTGTTTCCATCTAGAATCAGTCTCTTACCCTTGTTATTCTTCTTATTAAATGTTTCCAACTGAACAACATCAATAGGCACATTAACAGGGTTTTGTGCGGTATGCACCATGATATCCCAGACTTATACCTCCTCAAAGATGCTCGACATTCTCTCCTTCCATACACTGTAGTTACTATGCCCATCCAACCTATTATCCACCCTCAAGCCTAAAGACATGCTTGTTGTCCTAAATATACTGAAAATAACATTGTTGTAGTAAAGGTAATGATTTCTGTGTGAAAAATCAGCTTGCTGTAATTTTTCTTCTTCTTGTCCCAAACTGCACTTTTCAGCAAAATAGCTCTGATACCATGTAGAAATTTTATAACCAACCCCGGTTTTCAGTTTCTCCTTATTTATCCCATATAGTTAAATGTCCATTCCCATTGCCATACATTCAACAAGTTGGAAAAATAAATATTTTCTGAAAACACTAATTCTGGAAATTTCACAATGCTGAAATGCATAAATAAAAACTCAGAAAAATATATCAGCCATACACAGAATTTTGACACGCTAATTTTTGGTCAACTTAACTCTAGAAAAACCCCCTACAACTCTTGGGAAAACCAGTTCGAAAGATTCTCTTAATACTGGAAAATTATTTTGCAATGAATAGTAATACATAGTAAAAAATTACAGCAAACACTAAAACCACTTATCTCAATTTGTGTGCCACCTTCCACCTTGAAAATCGTGCCAAATGGCAAAACATAAATTTACAGAAAAATTATAGCATTAAATGATGTACTTGCAGCCTCGAAAAAAGTGCTATAATCTGCTGGTACGAACTATATGGATTCTATACGGACAGGGTAGCAGTCCCTTCCTCGATTTCTATGCCCAAAAAGCCTGCCTCGAAAATTGTGCACTTTACTGTTGATTCTGCTCCTCGAAAACAACGTTGTCCTTTCCTCGAAATGCGTGCAAACTATTGTACATATTTTATGCCTCGGTAACCATGCCAATAAATGTTGTTGTACATATTTTCAGCCTTGGGAAGTGTGCCCTCCTGTTGTACGGATTTGCTGTGTGTCTTTTGCTGCTCTCCCTCTGCTCAGAAATTTCTCTTCATCTTTCTCTCCTCCTCTCTCAATCTGCTCATGAAAGAATGAATGACCTTTTCCCTCCTTTTCCTCCTTTAACTTAACCCTAAGTGACTTTTGGGGAATCCTTAAATCCAATGGCTGAGATAGCTTTAGATATAGGGTTGAGATTAAATGCTCATTTAAATCTCACTTTCTATTTTTGAATTCACCCCACTTTAAAATCTCTCATGTGATTTCCCGAAAGATTGATTTTAAAAAGACCCACTTAGTAATTTATTTCCAAATTCACTTTTCACTTTCTAATTTCACATTGAATTTATTAAAGTCACTTTAAAATTCGACTTTAGTAACTTTATCACTTAAAGTCACTTTTAAATTACATTTGACTTTATAACTTTATAAAGTCCCTTTAGGAGAAAAATTAAATTCTTTTGGACACTTTTCCCTAGGCCATTGATCAAAGCCTTAGGGAACCACCTGCCCTCCGGTAACCAAATTTCAACACAAAATACACCCATCCATGTAAATAAATCACCATTTGGATGCCTCCAAAAAAAAAATCATAAGTGTTCGTTACCCTTCTGCAATGAGAAATTTCCATAATTATGCCAAAAATCATGTAAAATACCAAAACTGCTCCAAAGCTTTCAAAATTGGTTCTCTGACACCTGAAAGTGATAGGCTACACATCTAAAGAATCTTTAGCTAACAAATCCAAGATTTCCTTCTCCTTGAGCTTCATTTGCGCCTCTTTAAGCCTATTTTTCACTTGTTTCAGCCTTATTTGAGAAATGGTATCCATGGTATGATAATGACTTGTCATGTGCCTTTGAAGCTTGTTATCCTTTTTGGCATTCTTCAATAGCTTCTCCAAATGCTCATTAACTCTTGATAACCAAAGCTCTCTATCCTAATATATCTCCATGGCAATTAGTTCATCAAATGTCAACTCTTCAGACTGATGAATTTGTTGTTTCTCTCGTTTCATTTCCCTTTTGGGTCCCCTTGTTCTTGGTATTTTTGCATGTGTTTCAGCCTCCATCTCCTGTATTTGGTCAGAAACAATAATTTTCTTACCATTTCCTCTATTTTCCTCCTTGTATTATTTGTACTTGTTGTGTAAGTGTTAATTAATTTTCAATTGAAAATTTTCATGTTCAAGGAAAATAATTTGGGATTAGGCAATGGAGAAGGCCTTTTTCAACTCTGCAATTTCTTTATCTTTCTCTTTGATGATGTCTTTAGCTGATCTTACCTCCTCATGCTCTGATACCTCAGGCTCCAATGGCACTGACTCATCATGTTGATGCAAGAGAAGTTGGTCCTCTATCTAACATTGCTCAACATAAGTGCCAAGTGTAAGAAAACTCCTAGTAGACTTAAGCACAAAAACTTGTCTCTTCCCTCTCTCATATGTGTGAGAAAATCCCACAACCCTAGGGGCATCTGAAATTTTAATAGGCATTTTAGAAGAGCCAATATCCATTAGTTGTGGTGATGATGTAATAGGAAAGACAAAAATCGCTTCTAACAACCTCTCCAACAAGTTTTCCCATGTCATGTTTATGGAGGACAAGTGATGCAGCACAATGAGTTTGATTAGGCCATGATGAAAGAGACTAGTATGATGATATTCCCTTCTGCTCTGAACCTTCTCAGCCATCTTAATCAAGATCTTGTATAAATAATAAGGAAAAACAAGTGTTTTGACTCTAGTAAAATGCATCAAAATCCTGATGTGATATATATATATATCCTGGAGAATCTTCCTTCACATGTAAAGTACTTGATTATGAACATCATCAGAGGAGCATACTTGTTTCTGAGATTTCTTAAAGGAAAAAAAAAATTATGGATCATATCTAGCATGAGGATTTAGGAATTGCTTGTAGTTTTCAATATCCAGGTCCATACCCTTGAACCACTACTCTCCATGAGAAGGGATACCTGTAGCTGAAGCAATTAGGTCAGATGATAAGCTGAACTCCATATCTGCAGGAGTGACCTTTCCCATATTTTAGTTGGTTGCAAAAAGGCTAGACAACTGAAGATGATACCCTGCTTCCATAAGCCTTTCACAAAATGTTAAACACTGATTTATTTGAAAGCACCTTCTGGCCAATGGCGAAGCATTAATCTCGTGCATGGTGAATGGCTCAAGCCTGATATGGTGCCCTCCTTTGAATCTATCCTTGTCACTTTCCATGGTGTTTGTTACTGGAATGATGAAAACCCTAGGATGTCAATGAAAAGAGTGAATGAATGGAAATCTGGAAAACAGGGTGTAGGAAGGTGTAAGTTTGGTGGAAGAAATGGAGGGTCTTGAAGCTGAGAAAAATTCTAGAAAAATTCAATATGTAGTGTTGCGTGTTATCTTCAAGTTTTAGGTGGAATGAGAGAAAATGGATGAGTGGAAGGTGTCAAAATGTCTAAAACATAGGAAATTCCCAATTTTGACAGTGAGAATAGCATGTGTAATAGTAGCGTAAGTTTGTGAGCTGAAATAGGGGTGATGGGGTTGAGCAAAAATTCAATGAACAAGATGGTGTCTTGTCTCCATAATGAAGGTGGAATGAGGGAAAATGAAGGATTTTATGCATTCAAAACCTCAAAACACAGTCATTTCCCAATTTTTACTGTGGGAAAAAAATAATGAAGAAGTGTTTCTAATTTTTTAGGGTCAAGGAGCCTGATAAAAAATTTGAAAAAATTTCAGTGGGTAGGATGACACCTTAGCTCCAGAATGAAAGTTTAATGAGTGAAAATGGATAGGTTTAGGTCCTAAAAAACCCTAAAACACAGTCAATTATATTTTCATTGTTTTTTTACTATGTAAAATAGTTTAGAATTAGGATTTTGATGGTTTATTTTATGTTATGGATGGTGATGTAGGTGATAGGCTTGTGATAATGGAGTATGGGGGTGTATGAATGTGATAGGTGATGGATTAGGGTTTTAGTTTGAATAGGTTAGGGTTTGGGTTGAATAGGGTAGGCTAGGTTTTAAGAAAACAATTTTTTTTTTATATGAGGACAATGGAGACATGGAAAAGACATTAAAAGACATGAAATGACTGAAAAAACATTCAAAATTTGACCAAAACAATCATAAGATGATTTATTACCTCGTGGAGAAGTTACACCAAGGAGTAGAGGTCGAAGGTTGGAGGGTTTTTAGGGTTTCGAGCTTAAAAACAGCGGAGACTTTCACCTTGCAAAAGCGTAACACTGTGGAAATTTCTACCTCCCAAAAGCGTAACACTGGCCCTTGTAATGCACAGGAGTGTAACACAAGGGTTCTTTACACCACCCAGAAGTGTAACACTGCTTTGTTAAGACCACAGGAGTGTAACACTTGTTTTTATCACCACATAAACATAACAATATGTTTTCTTCCACACATAAGCATAACACTAGGCTTTCCTCAGACACAGAAGCATAACACTTCTACCCGAAAGTGACATATTAAGCCTCAAAAGCGTAACACCGGGCTTTGTGAGGGTTGTAAAGAATTTTTAGAGTATGGAGGGATGAGTGAAGTTGATAAACGTTTTTTTCACAAATATGAAAGGGTAACAATGAAAAAAATGAGTTTGCTTTGCCTTTTATAAGCTGGAAATGACCACTTTTACCTTTTCCAATGACATTTACACTGACTTTTAGCCCTTTTTCACTTGAACAATGAATTTTTAATTCTTTAAGTGAGATGAGAGGACAGATTTAACCTTTTTTTCATTATTTGACACTTGAGGTGACCTTCTTAGGCATTTTAAATGATACATTGAGACAACCTTTCTCTTTTTCATGAGACAGCAAGATTCTTTTTAAAAACTTTCAAATATTTCACCTGCATACTTTCATATTGGATAGTGACTCTTTAAAACCAAATAAGATGTCTTTGAAGCTTTAAATGACACTCTTTTTCATTTGACTAGGATGGTAGGTCAAAATGACCTCCCTTGGAGCTCTGATAGTGAATGATGACTTTTTTATCTTTTAAAAGACACAGTGAGACAAAGTTCTTCAATTTTCATGAAGCAGTGAGATAGAGATGAGATGTTTGAAACTTTTTTTAAACTGGAACCATATGAAACTAGAAATATGGCTTTATTTGAACTTCATAAACATGCTTTCTCCTTCATTAGGATTTTATGAATGGAATGGAGGGTTTTTTTCCTTATGTTCAGTGAAAATTTGAAGATTTTTCCAAAGGCATGGTTGACCCTAGACTTGACCTAAAATAAATGAAATGACATAACCCTAGACCTTTTGAATGATGATGATGGAGATGGTGAGCTTGAAATTGATGTTGGCAATGACCTTGACAATGGTGATGATAAATGAAATTAAGGAGCAGCATACATGGTTTAGACGTCTTCAGTGACCAAAATTATTTCTGAGAACTGGTTCAAAAAAGTAAAAAATTTGACCTATGACTTAATCGAAAACAACTGAAAGATTCATTTGATCATTGACATACCTGGGCTAACAACAGGAATTTTTTCAAATATGTCGCAAACATTGAATCTGCATGTGTAAACAATAGAACAGAACAAAGGGGTCTCATACTTATCTGAGAACTACTAAGAATCATTGCTCCCGTGCATCATTATATTCCATACAATATATTTTACCATAGATACATTGTGCATTCATTTACAAGTAAAAACATGGATAGATCCATACATAATCACTGATAAAATACATGCTTATAACCCGCATAATAACAACAGAAATACCATGGGTACAACAACAATATAATCCACATAATAACCAATGCAATTATACTTCAAATACCAAAGGAATGAAATTCTCATTAATGAGTGTAAAAACCAACTAGAGATGGGACTTCCACATTCCGCCCGACCATAGATTAATCGAGCCAAATCTCTCTTCATCCAATCACCCCCGTGCCATATTCCAAGCATGAATGTGGGACTCAAACCAAAATAACCAACCAGGGAATCTCGAGGCTAAACCATCTCACCCTCATCAAACAGAAATAAGGCTTTACCATGATCCACACCGATCACTAGGCCAACGAAAGCATGGATATCATTGGATTCTCTTTGCCTTAACCACGATGAATTTTCATGTCTCCTAGTATCTCAGTCTTTAGCGCAACCCACAATATGAATCAGGGGTCACTAGGCCCTATACTGATACATACTCTTAAGGCTTTACCGTATATCCCAAACCCAGGATTACTATGCCTCACTGGAGAGCAAACCACCTCTCAGGCTTTACCGTAATCCAAACCTGGATTACTAGGCCCTAAACTGAGGCAACACATGAACCGGTTCTATAAATATTCGGAGATCCAACTCACTTAGCTTTGAATCCATTTGACAATCCAGCTAAACCAAAACATGAGAACTCCACCACTCCATGGCTATCCGGAAATCAAAATTCTAGGCTGAAAACACTTTCAAGCTTGGAAAAAACCCATGCCAAGATAAGAAAGAACCACATGCAATACCATGCATGCCAGATATAGCAAGGAAATCATACATGCAAATCAATACCTGCAAAGAATCTTGTTGTAATTGCTTCATTCCTGCTCCTCCTTACTTGCTTCCTCCTTCTTCTTCCTGCTTTCTTTCCCTTCTTGCTCTAATTCCAAAGTGCTCCAAAAAAATATGTGTCCAAGAGAGAGAGAGAATAACGAGAGATCTCCAAAAATGCAATGAAAAAAGGTACCAACTGATCCTCAGAAGCCTTTTTATAGAAGAGGCCTCTATTTTCTTCATTTTCCATTATTTTCCTTCATTTTCCATCTCACATGCAACCTATGACCTTTCATCTCCCTTTTCTCCTAAAATCCATTATTTTGATAAATAAAATGCCAATTAATGCCTCATGCCTTTCCAAAGCCTTAGCCTTTTCCTTTGCCAATTTCCTTATCCATATTACATCAAATGAACACCCACTAGGATGCCTTGCCCAACATCCATCTTGGAATACATGTCACATTGACTTTGGTTATTATTTTTTACTTGTATTACATGGAATTTTCTCCAAGGCTATTATAGAACCCTACCCCTTGGAGGAACACCGTTCTCAGGGTTCAATGACACCCATAACCAGAAAACCGTTGAAAACAAAACATACTACCCATGGAGCTTTATAACATAGCTCCTTATAGTATTTACAATGACCATCTACTAAAACATGACAATCATATAGTTTATTGGAGCTTTATAACACTGCTCATTACGGTATTTACAATAACAACCACATACACTTAAGCACATTTTCTTCAACCAGCAAATAACCATATTGTCTGTGGAGCTTTATAAACCAGCCTAATACAGTATTTACAATAATATACACATATAAACATTTTCTCAACTATAAAATAAAAGGATACGATGCCCATATCACCAATAACGGAATCTAGAGGCTCACACCTCCACCCTCAAAGTAATACTAGGATTCACCTCCTTCCCAAGAAGTCCAAAATCCGCTACCAAAGTCAAATTTTCATCCAATTTCCAAGGCTACAATCTTGTGCTATTGTACCCTCAGTGAACAATTACCGGCTCATTGTTCCAAGGCACACTCCTAATGTGCATATGATTCCATATGGAAATTCTAATGACCAAAACAATCCATCCTCGACCTTCCCTTCTCTACTACATAGTCCCTCGGGTAATTTGGTCATCCCCTTCCATGCATTCACTCACCTTCCAAGCTCCCTGGTATCCCCTATCCGGGGTGATCCATCCCTTGGGAACGCTTCCTCGCATTGGAAGATATAAAAACCAAGGCATATTCCTACCTCAAAACCATCATATCGGTCACATCATGCTCACGTTAATCAATGGACATTATTGGGTACTAGTGTCCCACAATAGCCCTGCTCCTGAAGTGCTTTACCAGCATATTGCTGCCTGTTTTAATTCCTTTTGTTATTGTTGCTAATTATTGTAATCAGTTTCAACCACCCAACCGGGAATTTTCGTGCTTCCTGTACCAAGCACATAACTACCATTAGATTCAAAATAAATTGAATAAAGTCATGTCATACCTCATTGGTAGCTCATCAATAAGGTACACTCGCAATCATGTTTACTTCTTGTCATAACAAGTCAAACTAGTTGTTTGACCAATCATCATGAATAAACATATCACCTCTTGTTAGCTCAAAACACAACCATCATAGATCAACATCATAAATCACATTCAATCATCATAAATCATAAATCACGTGTAATCATCATAAATCATAAATCACATGTAATCATCTTAAGTCAGAATCGTAGATCACATGCATAATAGAACTTAAATAAATACACATACATATCCTTCATCGATCCTTACTCTTTCCTTTTTTCTTTTGTACTCATACTGGATCAGTTGCCACACCCGACAAGCACCCAATGCATTTGTTTCTCTTCAAATACGTACACATACACATAGTGTACAGCACGTACATCCACATAAGGCGTACAACACCACACAATGCATATACGCACACTCAGTGTACAACACAACACAATACATACACCTACACCCGGTGTACAACACAAGACTTTCGCCTACATCGACATACAACACATAGACCTACACCCGATGTACAATACAACACAATACATACACCCACATCCGGTCTACAACACAATGAATACACATGTTGTGATACCATGACTACACCATGCACATACATAGCACCTCATGCCTGCAACACAACATGTACGACATGCACATAATACCACATGTATACTAGTACCATATGCACAACATGTACATAGTACCACTTGTAGACAACACTATCTACACAATGTGTGCACAACACCCCTACACAATTGTACACAACGCCAAATGTACACCGCACCACCAGTAAAATGTGTACACAATACTACATGTACATAGCACCACATGCACGACATGTACACGACACCACATGTACATAGTGCCACGTGCACAACATGTACACGACACCATCTGCACACAGCACCACATGTACAACATGTACACAACACCACATGCACACAGTACCACGTGTACAATCACACAAACAACACCATATGTACATATCACCATATGTACAACACACACACAACTCCATATGTACTTACAATTGCATATGAAACATGTACATAGTGCCATATGTACACATAACTGCATATCCAACATGTGCACATCACCATGTGAACACAACATCACATATCCAATATGCACATAGTACGATATGTACATAGCACCGCATATCCTACATGTACATAGCACCATCTATGCCTAACACTACATATGCACTATACACACAACACCATATATACAACAAGCATACAACATCATAGGTACAAAATGCTACATATGTTACATGTACACATCACCATAGGTACAATCACTGAATATAAAACACACACAACATATACACAACAATAGCATTGTACATTCATAGACCACACATTGACCCCACAAGCAACCTTGCTTCTAGTGTCTTTCCACTATCCATGCATATCCTAGAATGTTGTAGATCACACTACCTTCTCTTTGTTTATGTACCCCTCAGCATTACCTGTCCATAACATACATAGGCATAATGAAAGCATATAATATCAATCCATGTCCACATGATAATGACCTTGTAGATTTGTCAAGGTTACTATTCCCATTTGATTCCTCACAAGACCAAGAAGCTCTTCATGCCATTCACCTGTACAAGAAATCATTCATCCACAAGAATGATCCTTGAAGACACTGTCATATAGTGACATAGATACATATATACATATAAAAATTAACATTAAATAATCATGATCCATGAAAACCCTGTCAGACACGACATACATACATGTATACATATATAAAAATCAACATAAAGCAATCATGATCTCTTCAAATAGCGACATACATACATGCACATATACATATTTAGGCATTATCATAATCATGATCGCAACACAATTTCTAGATATCATAAGGTCTAGGTTAAGAGAAATTATGGTATTCATGCACATCATGCACAACGTTGAGAGCAACAGTTACCAACATATCCAAGGCATCTAACACCTCATATCCATTCACTTTACCTTTTGTGTTACCTTTCTTGCAACTGTTCTACCACCGTCCATTTACCTCAATGGAGCCAACCAATCCAATTTATTTCCATATTCTTACCTTTAGTTTCCCTTGCACACGCAACAAGCTTCATCCAAGTCTTTCATTAGCTGTTGGGTTTCATTCAGCTCTCCCCAAGCTCCATTAACTTCCACCTTTCCCAACCAATTCCCAAGACTCAAAACATAAAAGGAGGGCACAAGAAAAAAAAGAAGAAAACAATGGAAAACCAATAGCAATACGACACCATGAACAAAGTGGCAAGATCATGAACTAGATGCAATCAAGACTGAAAATCAAGCACAAACAAATCAAAAATACCGAAAGCACAAGACTATAAACAAACACCATGACTCAATCCCCATGTTTCCCAATACTTCCAAAGGAAAGCTCAGCTCGAGCCTTCTTCAAGATTTCATGGCAGTCCCCTACCATGAAATCCATGCATATTACTTCCATAAACACATAATTGTTAGCACATAACTAAATATAAAAATATACCAATTATCTTACCTTGTCATGCTAAGCACGTTGCCTTTTAACTAAACACACATGTCAGCCATATGTATCAACATCAAGACAACATATCTATCAATTCAAAATCAACATTTACCAAGGCTAAAAACCATGTCATAATCCACAATCAAATCATATTCATCGGTCATAGTACATAATGCTACAACTATCACCTACTTACACTCAAGTACATATCAATTGTCTCAATGCATATGTGTTATTACAAATATCGTCATGCAATATTATATATATGTACTCATATCATGCAATTAATCAAACATTCAGAAAATAGATAAATGACATAATAGACACCCAACACTCGAACATTGAATAAACGACATAATCAAACATTCAAACACCAAGTAGATGACATAAGCAAACCCATACCTTGATGTATCTTATGGGAGGCTATCTTTTCTATACTGTTAATCTAGATCATCACAATATAAATTCTCAACACATCAACTCAAACCTAAATAAGGTCATTATATTCATGATAGTAACTAGCTAACATGTTCACATCATAACTCATAAACAATTATCATTCATGCATAACAACCACATATGCATAGTTGGTGTAGATTAGTACAACCCAATATCACAACTATATCATCTCATACCTAAATGTAATAACCGTAACCATTTGCATAGGCCAAGCCAAATTAGCATGCTACTTATAACATCGAGATCTTAATGCAATAACCCTAATCATCAAGTTAACTAACATATAACAACAACAAGTTAATCACATAATATAACATAATCGTCGAGCTAACTACAAGTTAACATATAACATAGTCATCAAGTTAATACCATGCTTGACTAAACAACTCATGTACATATGATCACACTAGTTAACTAGTGTCTATCATGTATGTAACCATAAAATCAATAGAATAAAAGACATACACATAACCATAATGCATATAACTACACTGATTAACTAGAATTTATCACATATGTAACCATAATAATATAATTACAAACATATAAGTAACCCTAATGCTTAAAACAACCATGAATCACATACCTTCATGCCAAACATACAAACTTGTATGACAATCTACTCTTACTCCAAATTCTAGTGCCACAACTTCACTTTGATGTTCTTCATCTCCTGCTCTATCGCAGCCAACACATTAGCATCATAACATACCAAAAACATCATGATGACCTAATTTCATACAATGGCCTCATGGAAAACAACCATAACCATGGCAATGCATGCATAACAACATATAGACACTGACATGCATAAAAAATGTGCATACAACCGACATCCACTCATGGAGGCCACATCCAATCACCATCAACTTTCACATGTGACACCATTGCGAGTATGACCAACGCCATGCATATGCAACAAGCACATATAACATAAGCATGAGGAACACATATGCAATTGACATGAATTCACGAAAAAATTATCACAATGCATAACCAATCATACACTCATGACGACACACTTTACAACAACAACATCCTCTTTCACAAGGTGACATCACTACAACCATGACCGAAAACATGCATGTGCAACAAGCACATAGACGAAAACAAGGAAAGTTCTTATGCAACCAACATAAATGCATGACCAACACACATCCCAGTGAGAGTGCAAACACGCTCTGATACCACTTTGTGATGCCCCCTCCCCACATCTACCTAAGAAACCGGCTAAATATGTGATGAGAGGCTACTATAATGAGATTCAACCTCCTAGGTGACCTTAAGGAAGTGGAACTGATGGAAACATAACATACAGACCTTTTATAGCAACAAAAACACCCCAGTAGGTAACCCAACCATCCAGGCCTCTTACCCCTGAATAGACGAAGAGGCACTGGACCAATCCAGTGTGTGTACGTGGTCAAAGTGAAGGGAAGGCACTGGGTGCTTTCAAATTTGGCAACCAATCTGGTGTGTGTACATTGTCAAAGAGAGGATAAGGCATTGAGTTCTTTCCATTTGGCAACAGATCTGGTGTGTGTGCGTGATCAAAGAGAACAGAAGGCATTGGGTGCTTTCCAAGATGGGCTACCAATCTAGAGTGTGTAAAGGAAGTAGCAAGGAGAAAATAAAGATAAGTGTCAATATTTCATTGATTTTTGAACCTTTAAATTAAAAATATAAATACAATATTATTATTTATGATGGTCCAACCAGATTTGCTATGATAGGAATTGAAGGAGAATTCAGATTCACCTCATGAATAGATTATTGATGAGGTATGATACAAATTTATTGCAATCCATTATAATTAGTCTCATGGAATTTGTGTTATGATGTAGGAAAGCATAGAATTATCCCTGGTTGGGTGGTTGGAGATGGCTGCAATATTGATGGCAAAAACAAAAGAATTGAAGCATGGAGTGGTACACTGGTGAAAGGTTTTGAGAACAAATCCATTGTGATACACCAACACTCAATGGTTCCCATTTATTACCATGAAGCATGCTTTGATCGTATGATAGTTTTGAAGGCAATAATGTGCCTTGGATTTCAACTCCTTCTGATGCGAGGAAGCCATGCCAAGGGATGGATCGCTCAAGGGACTAAGAAGCAGAGAAGGGGGTCCTTGAACTTAGAAGGTGGGTGATTGCACAAAATGGGAGTAATCGTATTTCCCAAAGTACTGAGAAGTAGAGAGGGAAGGCCGGAATATAAAATTTGGGTTTCTTGGTCATGAGCATGGTTGATTTGGGCCAGGAGCACATTGGGGGTGTCTCGAGAAACAATGAGATGTAATTTTTTTTCTAAGGAAGCGAAGGGCTTAACATAGCAACAAAGAGAATAATCCAAGTTGGAATTAACACCTCCAAAGGCATCAAAAGACTTCAAAGGGACATTGGGAAATTTTTTGAATTATGACTTAAATTCTATCATACTTTTATTTGATAGTTGAATTCTAATTGGATGATTATCATATTTTGTTTGTTTATTGAAGCAAATGCATGAAGCATTGTAAATGTTGTAAAGAGTTGAGTCTAAAGCTCCATGAAATAGCATGTATGTTTTTTTCAAATATGTTCATTGTACATGTTTCATTGAACACCGAGGGTGGTGTTCCCCTAAGGGGGAAGGGTTTGTAACAACCCAAATTTATTTTCCATTTTCCACATGAACGTAATGTAAATAATTTTATAAATTAAAAGGTTGAGAGAGGGACATGAATTCCATTGCTTGAGGTAGGAGATTACATGAGGGAATTGTTGATTTAAATATCAGTCCTTGGTTGGGTGAGGAAGTTACTTGATTGGGATGTTCAAGTTTTTCTTGTTGCAGGAAAACCTAAATTGGTTATGTCAACCATTAAAGGCTGGTTGGTGTGTTTTTATGGACTGGTTATCAGAATTAAATTGGGTCGCAAGAGAAATATGCAGGCCCATGTTGCCTTGGAAAACATTACAAGGTAGGGAGAATAGAAGTTATGAATATTTGATTGCGCTGGCAGCAAGGAGTGTGGGAGGAAATCATTGGACAGGAGAAGAAAGGGAAGGTGGAGGAATGGTGATCCAGGGTAAATTTCGCTTACCCTTAACCAAGACCTTTTACTTCAGTTGATAAATTAGAATTGCATTTAAGTAAAGGCGTTAATGAGAATAAATGAACAAATGTATGTTGTAAATAAGAGGAACATAACATGTCGAGATCAACAATCATGAGAACACGGCATTTGATAATGGAGTTCTTCCAAGAGGGACTACATCTCCAGGCCTCGGTGTCAAGATGGTGTAGGCCGCTGCATTAAGTGTTGTAAGGAGTGAAGATATACATGGATGTGTTTTCTCTGACATACATGGAAAATTCCCTCACGCAGGAGTGGCTAGACCTCTCTACGATATGTTCCACTGCGGAACTCTCATGCATAAAAAGGACTCCTATTAGTATGACAATAGCTCACACATAAAGACTGTGATTATCCCTCCAACATGGCAAACAAGGGATCTAAATGACATACACGTGACATGGAGTATCCCGCCAACGTGGCATAAAAGGGATCTCAAAAAATACATGAGTATCACGCCAATATGGCATCAAGGGATCTCAAACATAATATAAGTCCATGATAGAAAGTACATCAATAACAAAACAAGACAAGATCCCACGACTCATGCATCAACAGGGATCTCTACAGCACTAAGCATCTTAGGAACAAAAAAGTACATAAAATTCAACTCATCATATACCTCACGCTGAATATGACTAAAGAATGGGTTGCTGCGCTACTGGATCTGAAATCACCATCACCATCGTGGCTTTGAAAGGTGTGAAATCGACTGCTCACTCACTGAAAGCTGACACCTACAACTTCACTTCAAAAAGTGACCGAAAAATATAAAGCTCAGATGAAAAATCTGAATGTGCCATTAGATTTGTGACGTCGAATAGTGCAAAAATGACTGTGCATTTGCTAAATTCTGGGGAAAAAGGGAATATTTTAGATTTGCCCTAGATTCCTCCATAGGTGGACTGGAAATTTGTAACTCAAAAGGTGAATCCAACCTCGCCACTGTGTTCCCTGCGAAAAATCATGAAAAATGACTGTAAACTTGACTATATTCCGACATGGAGAAAAATTACCTCCCTAGGTAAATTTCAAGGCTCATGGTTACGCTTGCATAATTACTGCTCCACGCTCATGGTTCCACCTGCAAATTTGTCTTGATCCGCGTCTGTGCTTTGCTCCTCCATAGCCTGGGCACACTTGTAAAAATATGGATTTAAATATTTAATCTCAGGTGGATTTTCCAATAAGGCAGTTGGGTTCAGTGGTAAAAATGGTGACTTGTTAAGGGGAGGTCGGGGGATCAAATCCCGCCTCCCCACAAAATCCGCGCATGTCATATTTTAAAACCCGCATATATTTGTTTTAAGTACCAAGTGGGAGCGGGGGGGAGGGTTCGGGCCCGCATTGGGCAGCCTGCCCCCATAACTCCATCATTTGTTTTGTTTACACGTATAATATATACGTTGGGTTGGCAGTGGAGTCCACAACCCCCGGCACACATATTTAACGTGTTGTGGTTTTGTGGGTTGGGGTGGCGGTGTTGATAGGCCTGCCTCATTCGTATTTCCATATAATATGCCAAAAATGTGTATTGCGTGGGGTCCCCGGGGGGGTCATGGCTCGCCGGCCCATTTAATATATTTTTTTTTGTTTTACATTAAACAAACCAATTCATTTTTGAAAATTTGGTTTTCGACCGTAGGAGTGCTTTTAAATAGGCCACAATTTTTCCCGGAATATGGCCTAAGATTGTTGGAATCCGGTGGTCGGGAAAGGTTGAATTTGCGCCTTCCTTAAGGCTTCCCAGTCAACAAGTCAACCCAAAACTTTAACCGCTCCTAACTTCTTCATACGGACTCGGTTTGACGAACCGTTCACACCACCATGATCAAGACGTCGAGATATACAACTTGAACTTGGTTCAAGAGAAATCCGAAAATTTTGATTTTTGAGCCCTCTTTGTCTTGTGTGTGTCTCTGGAGCCACCTAGATAAATCCTCCCCACTAAGGAGCTTTTTTTCCTCCAAAAGCATCAAAATAATTTGCGATGTTGTGTACTATGTCTGCACCACAAGTGTCCTGAAAAGTCACCCTTCCTTCTCCTTCACCTATGTCCTTCGGATCCATAAGTGATGAAATGAACCTACACCTCCTACAAACCTGTAGTACAATCTCATGAAAATTACATGCTCAAATTTCTCAATCTATGACCCAAATATTCCCATACTTTCTACAAGTTTATAAGATGTACTCAGGGTCAAGTTTACATCAAGAGGGAATCATACCCCAGTTATCATTACAAGACAAGGCATCATCGCCGCATTTCGAAGTGATGGAAAACACCTCATCATTTTTACATGAAATAAATGCAGCACACGACTCATAAAACAAGGCCAACAACATTATCGTTGCATTTCGAAGTGATGGAAAACACCTCATCACTTTCACATGAAATAAATGCAACACACAACTTATAAAACAAGGATAAAAAAAATAGCATTGTCGCTTAAACAAGTGATGGAAAACACATGATCACTTTTAAAATTAAAAATGTGACAAATGATTTACAAACACGGCCATGAAAAGCTAACATATCTAGAAAAAACAATCTAGAAGAACGATCTCTCACTTATCAAAGTGAGTGGATCATTTCCCTGTGTCGAACTTGCTTGTCGATCATCTCTTTCGACTGGTGTATGCACAAACGTTTTGTCTTTAAGACATCGCTCTGGATGGAGTCTCCAGCATGTGGCTCGTTGGTGGCCACTTCAGTCACAATGAATGCAAAAGGTCTTTCGCCTCCAAACTTTCTTAACCAATTTCTTTCCCTGCTGTGGAGAAGGCTTCCCATGCCTCATCCTCCTTTCTGCTGCCATCCTTGTCCAGCACTCAGAAAACACATGGTTATGTAAACCACAAAAATGGCACATTTTGCAATGCCATGATTTACGACCATGGATATCAACATTCTTATAATAAAAATTCACTCTGGAATAATGAGACTTATTATACCTTCTATGGTGGTCTCTGGTGCGATCATGATGATGGGAGCTCGCCTCAGCTCTTTCACTGCAACATGAATTACCATGGGACGATGGAAAAGTGTCCCCATCATTCCTCTTCCCTGGAGAGTTCATCAATATGTGTTTTCCCTTAATGTCCTTCGAACATCCTTTTTCAATGTACCCCAAACCTGCATAGTGAGGTCGATTCATAACCTCCAATGGTTGGGTTATGCCTTGGGCACGAATGCCAAGTCCTCCTCCTCTGTACCCCATCTTGGTGAGGAGCCTCATGCCAGTTCCTACAATGGGTATCTCCACACTTCCAACCGAAAATACATCATGTGAAGAAAATGAATAAAAATCACCATTGTTTACCTTAGTTGTCAATTGTGAGACAGGTGAGGAAGGCTTTTCTAGGCCTTCGTTGTGCTTCACTTCCTCCAAGGCCTCTGTCACGGTTTGTAGCTGAAGCTGCAACTGTTGCTTCTCCTTCTTCTCTTCCTATAGGGATGCCTTCAATGCATCATGATTTTCTTGAAGAGTTTCGTTGTTGTGCTTCAACTCATCCCACGCCTTTGTCGTGGCTTGCAACTGAAGCTGCAATCGATGTGTATCCTCCTTCTCTTCCTGTAGGAGTGTCTTCAATTCGGCGTTCTCTGCTTCTTGTTTTTCATACGCCTCGTACAACATGTACGCTTTCTCGGACACCCTGAGCATGGTTTCGTACATGTCCTTGATATTCTCCATGGGTCAACTTAGTGAATGTTCAATGTTCACGCCTACAATCCAATCAACAACAAGACCTGCTCCGATACCACTTGATCCAGGGTAAATTCCACTTACCCTTAACCAAGACCTCTTACTTCAGCTAATAAATTAGAATTGCATTTAAGTAAAGGCATTAATGAACATAAATGAACAAATGTATGTTGTAAAGAAGAGGAACATAACATGTCAAGGTCATCAATCATGAGAACACGTCGTTTGATAATGGAGTTCGTCCAGGAGGGACTACATCTTCGGGCCTCGGTGTCAAGATGGTGTAGGCCGCTGCAGTAAGTGTTGTAAGGAGTGAAGATGTACATGGATGTCTTTTCTCTTACATAAAAGGAAAATTCCCTCATGCAGGAGTGGCTAGACCTCTCTACGAGATGTTCCACTACGGAACTCTCATGCATAAAAAGGACTCCTATCAATATGACAATAGCTCACACATAAAGACTATGAGTATCCCGCCAACATGGAAAACAAGGGATCTCAATGACATACGTGTGACACGGAGTATCCTGCCAACTGGCATAAAAGGGATCTCAACAACATACATGAGTATCCCACCAATATGGCATCAAGGGATCTCAAACATAATACAAGTCCATGATAGAAAGTACATCAATAACAAAACAAGACAAGATCCCATGACTCATACATCAAGAGGGATTTGCACAACACTAAGCATCTCAGGAACAAAGAAGTACATGAATTCAAATCATCATATACCTCATGCTGAAGATGACTAAAGAATGGGTTTTTGTGCTATTGGATCTGAAATAACCATCACGATCATGTCGTCAAAAGGTGTGAAATCGACTGCTCACTCGTTGAAAGCTGACACCTACAAATTCACTTCAAAAAGCGACCGAAAAATATAAAGCTCGTATGAAAAATATGAATGCGCCATCAGATTCGTGACGTCGAATAGTGCAAAAACGACTGTCCATTTGTTGAATTCTGATGAAATGAAAATCTGGGGCAAAAAGGAATATTTTAGATTCCCCCTAGATTCCTCTGCATAGTTGTTCCATGGGTGCACTGGAAATTTGTAACTCAAAAGGCGAATCCAACCTCGCCACTGCATTCCCTGCAAAAAACCATGAAAAATGACTATAAACTTGACTATATTCCGACATGGAGAAAAATTACCTCCCTGGGAAAATTTCAAGGCTCATGGTTCCGCCTGCATAATTACTGCTCCACGCTCATGGTTCCCCCTGCAAATTTGTCTCGATCTACATGTGCGCTCTGCTCCTCCATAACCTGGGTGCACTTGTAAAAAGACAAGTTTAAATATTTAATCCTGGGTGGATTTTACAATAAGGTTGTTGGGTTCAGTGGTAAAAATTGTGACTTGTTAAGGGGAGGTTGGGGGATCAAATCCTGCCTCCCCACAAAATCCCCCCATGTCATATTTTAAAACCTGCATATATTTGTTTCAAGTACCAATTGGGGGGGACCAGGACCGCATTGGGCGGCCCACCCCCATAACTCTGTTGTTTGTTTTGTTTACACATATAATATATACGTTGGGTTGGCGATGGGGTTCACAACCCATGCCACCCATATTTAACGTGTTGTGGTTTTGTGGGTTGGGGCAGTGGTGTTGACAGCCCTGCCCCACCCGTATTGCCATATAATATGCCCGATGGGTATTGCATGGGGTCCGGCAGGGGTCATGGTTCAAATCCTGCCTCCCCACAAAATCCCCCCATGTCATATTTTAAAACCTGCATATATTTGTTTCAAGTACCAATTGGGGGGGACCAGGACCGCATTGGGCGGCCCACCCCCATAACTCTGTTGTTTGTTTTGTTTACACATATAATATATACGTTGGGTTGGCGATGGGGTTCACAACCCATGCCACCCATATTTAACGTGTTGTGGTTTTGTGGGTTGGGGCAGTGGTGTTGACAGCCCTGCCCCACCCGTATTGCCATATAATATGCCCGATGGGTATTGCATGGGGTCCGGCAGGGGTCATGGCCCGCCGGCACATTTAATATTTATTTTTTGTTTTACATTAAACAAACCAATTCATTTTTTAAAATTTGGTTTTTAACCGTAGGAGTGCTTTTAAACATGCCACAATTTTTCCCAAAATCTAGCCTGAGCTTGCCGGAATCCAGTGGCCAGTAAAGGTCAAATTTGCGCCTTCCTTAAGGCTACCTAGTGAACAAGTCAACCCAGAACTTTGACCGCTCTTAACTTCTTCATACGGACTCGGTTTGAAGAACCGTTTGCACCACCATGATTAGGACGTCGATATCTACAACCTGAACCTGGCTCAAGAGCAATTCAGAAACTTTGATTTTTTAGCCCTATTTTTCATGTGTGTCTCTAGAGCCACCTGGATCAAATGGAGAGGGTATTCTCTCATCTGATTCCCTTATTCGAATCTTATTGAGCAAGCAAATGGAGCAGAGGAAAAGAGAAGGGAGTTCAACCTCACTCACTGACTTAGGCATTCACACACTCAATCAAAATTCAATAGATAGCAAGAGAGTAGAGGGAGAGACCGCAAGCCTTGGAGCTACGTTGTTGGGATCTAAGGAGAGAAATAAGCCAGTTAAAGGCCCTATTGAAAATTTCTAGGCATAAACATTACAAAGAGTAGTCAATTTCGTTGAGGATGAAAGCAAGGTGGCATGGTGGTGGTCTAGTTCAAATGAGTATTCGTTGAAGGTATTCCTTGAAATCACATCAACTCAAGCTTTGGAATCTGGCTCAGGGGTGATACCCACAAGTAATAGTGGTTGTATCTTGTCTATGGTTGGGTGCAGAGTTAGATTCCCACTCTCAGTTGCAACATTATTGTGATGTTTAAGATAAGTGCTCTTATGTTTGTTATTCGCAATAAAATATAAGTGTTGTTATGCTTTTTATTCGCAATAAAATATGTTGAATTCTTGGTTGATATGGTGTCATCACTAAAGGAGGCATGTATGCATTATTATTATTTACAAGACTAACTAATCTGTCATGTTGTTTGAATGTGCTGGAATAGCTTATTCGCAATAAAATATGTTGAATTCTTGGTTGAGATGGTGTCATCACTACAGGAGGCATGTATGCATTATTATTATTTACAGGACTAACTAATCTGTCCTATTGTTTGAATGCACTGGAATAGCGGGTAGAAATACTAATTATGTGATAAAAATGTCTAGCATGAGAATTTCACCTTATTGTGGCATGATGACCACAAGAATCTCAAGCTTGCATTAGTATTGCTTATATTGCAATGTGGTGAATTTGAGGATTTCCTCATCTTTTACCTACGTTGACATGTTATTCTAGATGAAGATCTTCTTCATGTCTTCCGCTATCTATACCCTGGTTAAAGGTTATAAACCCCTTATTAATGAGATCTCAAGCTAGAGTAACCCTTGTGTTTAGTGTTGTCGATGGAACTGTTTCATGAGCTTGAATAGTTTGGTTTTATACCCCATACTTCGCACCAAGTTGCATAATTTTTATGTATGTATCATTATTGAATCCCTAAGCACTGGATTTTATATTATATATGTTATCTTTGTGCTGGAATGATGTGGAAAATTCCCTCTTTTAATGGCTAGTAAATTCACAGTGTTCAACTGGACTTGTACTAAGATAGGGTGAATACAAACACACACATATATATATATATATGTGTGTGTGTTAATGTTAGTGGCGATGGCACTGAGTGTGTATAACTATGCAGATAGTGTGTGTGTTCAAACTGGGAAGGGAATTTTAATCATGGTGTTTGATTAGATCCTTTACGTTCTTGTTGAGCTAAAAACAAAGGCTTTGAGCGTTGTATGATTCGTGGAGGAAAAACTCATATTGATCATGCCAAGCTAGTCCTTCTGCATTTGTATCACTTGGGTTTTGTGCGTGGGAGTATATAAATAAATATGAATATATATGTTTATATCTAAATACAATTCTTGTAGTAGTGTGGCCCAAGGATGACATGTCCTAGAGGGTCGCCCCTGGAAGCCCAAAAGGCGTAGGGTAGAATAGTGTCGAGATGAAGGGATCAGGGTGACGTGTCCTAGAGGGAACCACCCGGATTGTTAGAAAGATAGCAGTTGGAGGATTAGCTGGGATGGAGGATCGGGATGATGTGTCCCGATGGTCCCATGTCAGAGCACAAAAGAAGTGGGAAAAGATTTTCTTTGGGGTAAAGGGACAGGGATGATGTATCTCGGTGGTCCCCACCTATAAGATGCAAAATGGGGAGCGGTTGGGAGAGTGTTGGGATGATTCAGCGTGAGGTGATGTGGCATTACCACCTCATGGACTAACAGGAGAAAGGGTCGCATGGTGGTTTGTCCCACCAATCCACGTGGACCCAGAGATTGGACCCAAGTCGTGTAGGCACAAGGAAGTTTTTGAGCGATGAGATGTTAAGACCAGGACAACATGGAGAATTTGGTAACGTGTCAGCTTGAGTGTAGCATGGGCCCGACTTGACATCATGTGCACATCAGTAGAACCCATAGTGGTTTGATCAAACTCGATACTACTCTCTCTGACACCCACTGTAGTGGCATTGGAAAGGGGGTTGGAGGGTGTTAGAATGAATAAGGGATGTCGATTTTGCGATCATTGGTTTCCCACTTGGGTAGAAAGAAGAAGTATTATGTTCAGGAATTCAATCCCACTTGTGATCTCCCAAAAAAAGAATACATTGGAGCTAGCATTGTGTGGAGGGAAAAGGTTCTTATTAATAAATTAAGAACTAACTCACATCAACTTCGGTGTGAAACAGGACGGTGGAAGAGACCTAAAGAAGCTTGGGAAGAAAGGGTATGTACTTTTTTCACTTATGGGGTAGTGGAATCATAAAAACATTTCATTTTGGAATGTGACACTTTCAGAGACATTAGGGACAGTTACCGTAGTATGTTAGCATCAATTTTGTGGCATTGTCTTTTCAGTGATGGAACTGTTAGAAGGTTGGGTCAGCTCATCATAAATTTAAGTAAGAAAAGGATTGAATTGCAGAAGGAAAAAAACGAGAAAGTTGGTGGTCCCATATATTATTTGTAGTCTCGTGGACATTAAAATATCATTTATTCATTCATTTGCTCCCCATTCTTAGGGGTGACCCCCCCCCTAATAAACCTCACGCAAATTACCCTATTGGAATTGCGTACGATGACCTCACTATTCAAACATGCAAGGATTTGCCCGAAAACTACATGTATTTTATGTGACCGTGGGTACAACCAAAGTGGGGCGGTGTGGTGAGTTATTGTCGGTCCCATGGATTAATATATGTACATGTCGGACCTATCAAATATGATTGCATGGTGTATATATATAATTATTCATATATAATGCGAGTGTATAGTTATTTCCTGCTAATAAATATGTATATAAATACATATATAAATATTAAAGGGGCTCTGTCCGCATATGGTGATGTGTGTGTGTGTGGTAGAACTATTTATAAATAAATAAAATGAAGCTATTAAGATTAGATTCTTGTGCTCAAGTGTAAAAAGGAGAAGCCAAAAACTTATTTAAATCAATTCAATCCTCAACAAGGAGGATGTACATAAGAGACAAAAAAAAATATCCCATTCTTATGACAAATGACAAGAGGAATTGGATTAGCATTTAAAACCCAACCACACTGGGGTAGGTGGGGTGGTGGTTTTTACGCTACTGCATATGGAAAACCTCAGTGATCTCTTAGAAAGAAACATAGAATCACCTCTTGAATGAAATGATAAGCCCTTGGGTGCTAGGCAGGATTCAATTTCTAACATAAGACAAAGTAGAAACATCTTATTTAAAATCCACTACAACCACAAAAACCTAAAAAAGCAAATGAAACAAATGTAGTGGTACCAAATTAATGTGGATGTCCTCACTAGCAAACTTCATGGTGTGGTTATCAATAGCATGAAATTCTCCATTTTTTCGATGAAGGCACTGTTATAATATCTCCCTTGAGTGGATTAATAATCCATAGTGTGAATGGACATTGAATACCTCAGACATATGGGGACCATCACCAAAACTCAAAACATTAAACCAACATAAATGCTAGCATGCATTACTGCCTTGTGTGAATGCCAAGTAGGGGGATCCCTAATCCCCCACTTCTCTTGATGGAAAATAATCATGATTATGGCTCACATAGGCTTGAATGATCACCTTCCATTGGGGCAGGGTGAGGGGTTGGGGTTAACCAATGTGTTATTTTTATCAGTATTTTGTAGTTTGTTAAAGTTATGTCAAAATATTCATTGAAGTTTAATGTTGATATTCAAAATTTATCGAATCACAAAAATTTAAGGTTTAATGAGTTTTATTAAGGCTCATGATTATTGACAAGTCCACAAATCAAGCTTGTAACCTTGTGTCACAACTTAAGGTCATAATCTATTTTTACACTTTCTAAATCCATTATATATATATATATATATATATATATATATATATATATATATATATATATATATATATATATATATATATATATATATATTGATTTCTTATTAATTTATGTTATTTTTCATTTTAAAACTATTATATGTATAAATAAACTTAATTGCAAACTTGATGAAAACTTTATCAAATAATTTAAATTCAAACTAAATTTGATCATTATCAAACACAAATTTAAACCCAATATATCATTAAAGTTACTCCTCTAATAATAATTCCACACTATAAAATATAACAGAAACACATCTTTCTTTATTGGTTGTGCTGGTCCCTACCACAAACATTTAATGTCAAAGTTACAACCTAGTACATGGTATAATGTCAAAATGGTTACTAATTTTATTGAATTAGAATTTTAAATCTTATTATAATAATTTTTAAATAAAATTATACATAGTACAATTTAAAATGCGAGTGTTTACTTATAAGACTTTTTGAAATGTTTCCATTTTATTTTCCAATTTGATTTGTCTAGAATTCAACAGGGATTCATTGAAATCACAAGTTTTGATGGGTGACCTCTTCACAATCGAAGTGCCCGAGGGGTTTTTGAGAGTGCTAAATCCATATATGCAGTCAAAAAACCAGTTTAAACAAAACATATAAATATTTGACCACAAATATTTTCGTCGTCCAGAAATCCATCGAGTTTCTAAAAAATCTCAAAATTACACACTCTCATTTAAAATTCATAAAACTAATTTTAAATACAATAGATACATGTTTTAAAATATTCTACCTTATAAACTCAATTTGATATATAGCGTATGCATGTTTTAGTTATTTATTTTAAATTAATGTCTAGCTTTTATTAAACATAATTTTCCTTTAATAAATAACTCTTTTGCAATTAGGCTCACAGTCCCAACCTTTCTCCAGGTCATACTTACATGTTATAGGGCATACATACATACATAAAGGTGGAAACCCTTCCGATGTGCTCTCCACCACAAGAGTTTGGTTTACAATATCAGAAAATGGAAATCACATGAGAATTGTAGCATGTTATTTTATGCCACAATTTTCAAAAATCTACAAAAGTAGAGGGCTTGACCACAACTATCCCTTTGCAACCTTAAAAGCATATGTTGAAACATATTCTCAGCTAGGTTAAGTCCTTATAGTGGGTGATTTCAATGCTAGGAATGAAAGTGAGAAAGCTAGCATTCTTTGTTGTAAAGAATACTACGACCCTATCTGACTTACAAAGAGAGTGATCATCATTGGGAAATAATTTCAGAGGACAAGGGTTGCAATCTCTTTGGTGAAAAATTGCTTAATCTATGTGGGGCTTTCGATTTAGCCATTCGTAATAGTTTGACTAGATGGGAAAAGTCTGGTAATTTCACTTGCAATACTTACAATGGAGAAAGTGTAGTAGATTATGTAATTTTCTCGCATAGTTTGTGTGAGAAAATGGAGGAAGCTTTGGTTGGAGATCAGATTTGGGACTTAAAATCAGATCACAAGCCAATTTATTTAAGTTTCTCTTTGATACGAAAGAAGCAGTTAGGGTAAAAAACTCAATGTGTTCAATACAGTCTCACAAAGGGCAGAATTATTTTGACTCTAGAAAATTGTAATACCTTCAAAATAATGCTAGAGAGGCTCTTTGAGAAGGAGAAAATCCCATCTCACGACCTTCATAGTCACAAACTAACACTTTTAATTCAAAGCGCACTTGCAAAGTGAAAAAGAGAAAAAATTAAGAAGTCTGAAACAAATTGCATTTCAGTTAATGCTTGGTTTGACGAGGAATGAAAAAAGGCAAGGAGAATGTGGAAAGAGTCAAACAAGGATAACATAAAGCTCAAAGCTTACAAGCAGATATTAAGAAAGAAAAAGGTTGATTTCATGGTTTTGAGGAGAGAAGAACTAATCCTCCTTGGGAAAAATAACCCCAAATTATATTGGAAGGAGCTCCAACTGAGAAGGATGCAAACTAAAAACATTATTACAGTTTCTAAACGGTTTTACTATGCAAGACAACTTTATGAGTAGATCCCAATGTTGACCCTCCTCCCTTGGTCAACACTGATACAAAACACTTCATGGTGAAAGAGTTAGCGATGGGTATCAAGAAGTTGGGTGTTGGAAAATCAAAAGACTTAGTTGAACTCCAAGCAGAAAAATCTAAAGTGGGGCTTAAAAATTCTTGCACCTCACATTACAAAAATTTTCAACAACATAATACAACAGGGGTTCCCCACCGATTGGACAAATAGTCTCGCAATACCTCTTTTCAAGAGTGGTGACGTCAATAATCCCTCCAATTATAGGACCATAATGATAAACCCCTTGTTTGCAAAGTTATTTGGAAGCATGTTAGAAAATAAAATCAGCAAGTGGGCAGAAGAAAGAGATAAACGTGCTAAAGGGGAAGCAGGTTTTAGACCTAAACATTCCATAGTTGATCATGGTATAACTTTAAGGCACATCATTGAAAAAGTTTGGGAGAAAAAGGAAGTATCCCTTTGTTTCTTTATTGATTTCAGAAAATCTTTTGGCACGGTTTCTATGTATAAAATTTGGCACAAAATGGAGGAACTTGGGGTTCCAGGCATTTTATAGCATTTGTGCATTGGGAAAGTTATGCAGATATTATGGTAGCTAGCTCTTGGGATAATCTATTCAGCGAGGGGTTTGTCGAGAATTTGGTAGAGTTTATTGTGAGACGTCACAGGAAAAGGGTTGAATGCAAGAGCCAGATGGAGAAGCCCACGTTAAAATAATTTATTCTTCTCTCTCTCTCTCTCTCTCTCTCTCTCTCTCTCTCTCTCTCTCTCTATATATATATATATATATATATATATATATATATATATATATATATATATATATATATATATATATATATATATATATATCCCACGTTCCTTGCACCCATGTATCACCATACACCGTATACATGAATAAAACATATTGTGGGCCCCTCCATGTCCAACGCGCCCCAAAAATATTAAATATGAAAAGGTTATATGTGGACCTACCACCAACGTCGACTTCAGGTTCACCCATAACAGTATAACTAGCAATTGCACTTAAAGGTGCAAAGGAACACCAAAGGAATAGAAGATCTGGTAAATTCACCTCACCATGAATAGAGTACACTACTCCAAGTCATATTCAAGGTTCTTAAATAATTTAGCTCAAATAAAGATAATCTAAATTCTTCAAATCTAATAAGGATAACAAAGTTATGAAATAACCCTTGAAACTCAAAGGTGTAATGAATATAAAATAAATTTATCAACCCAAATATGTACTACATATATGATAAATAGCTATTTCTTAACCCAAAGGTGCAAGAGTGCTTCTCATATATTACCTTACATTTACATACTATATCACCACCCATTGCTTTACATTTGACGTCCAGAGTTCCATTGCTATTCATGAGTTAAATGTTGCTTTGATGGTTGAAATAACATACTATGTTATAAATATGCTATGGAAATGATAAATCTCTTGGACACATTCTTAAACCTAAATACAACTCAAGAAGCATGTTATATTTCAAGGTTTTATCATTTTCCCTTGACATCACATTTGGATGGTTCTCATTTACTTTTTATGATCATAGAATACACTTAAAATCACAAAATTTTGTCTTATATTTTTGACATCATACATTTTTATTATAATGGTTCCTGGAAGTGGTTGCATTATCTCTGAGTATTGTTATATTATTGTTATTTCTTGAATTAATATAAAACTTGAAAATGTTATATTTGGTATGGTAACACTTTGTATCTTGGTCTTTTAATGCTTATTATTGAATTGATGCAAATTTTGACATTATAATCTCCTTAACTAAATCTATGGGTAAATTTTAAAGTGTTATCCATAATTTTTTAAAGCAAGCCACATAATTAGAAAATATGTATATATAGTCAACGTCAAACGCCAAAAACATAAGGTAAGCCATAGAAGTTAGCTATCAATGGTGAAATGAATAGCAACTACGAGTGAAAAGAGAAGCTAGCATGTGTTCCACTCTTGGTTTAATCATTGAAAAACGCACCATAAACTTGGCAAAGTAAGCATGTTCCACATTTTACTACAAAGTGACACGTTTTATATTTTTTTTTAGATACTACATGCATTAGACACGCAAGGGAAGGATGCCATGTGACAAATCCCCTTTTAGACACGCAAGGGAAGGGCGTCATGGGACAACTCCCCTTCTGCACTATGAATCTGTGTTATTGAAAAAATCACATTATGTGGCCTCATGATTGTGGATTCGTCTCTGGAAATGTTGGTGTGAGCATTGACGTTGCCATCCACCTAATCTTCCATCATGTTATAAGTGCACTTTGCTGCAAGAGGATTTGAATTCTCTTAGAGATCTGGTAATGAGAAGTTAGCCTATTATCTACCGTATCTAATAGTATTGCCTGGTATTGAATAGGTTGAGAGGAATTCCCATTTCAACTCGAACTGATATTAATATGAAGGCATTAGTTATCTTATAAGGTTGGACAACCTTCTCTGAAAAGCATCAAAAATGGCACAGGAGTGCACGATACCTAGGCATGACTTCTTTTATCGCTATCGAACAGTAGAAGAATCCCCTGACTCAATAGAGAAATCACACAACATTTCAAATCGGTTAATTTGATGGGTTGGGCAAGTGTCCTAGAGGGACTTGGGCAGATTAAAGAAAGCGTCGAATAATTGGCGGTTTTTTCTTCATCCAACACCTCCACAAACACATTGGAACCTGTAACTTCAACGGGCACCATCATCAACGAACCCCTTGTAGTGGGACAACACAATGCTTTTGAAAAGCTGGAGAATTTAGTGACCGATGTAGTGGCTAACCCTCCCTTCTTTAGAATTGGCATCGCTGGCAAGGGTTGTTATGGAAAAAATTTGCTTCTGAATACACTCTTCAACAACCAAAAGGTAAGGGATCTCTTTTGCGATGGTTTCTTGCTTTGGCTCACCGTTTCTTAGTGGCATGCCTTTTCAAGTCTTCGAAAATAACTCTCCACACAAATAAGCATGCAAATAAAGGTTATAGATCATAATGCAAATATGAATGAAGAAGCTGTAAACATATCGTTGAATGAGTCTATGCAGGGAAAGAGGTTCACCCTCTTCTTAGATGATGTGTGAGAAGAGGGTGTTGAATCGTTAGAGGATTTGGGTGTACTCCGGCTAATTCACCACTCTAACTCCAAAATTATTATGAGCTCTGGGAATTACAAATCACTCTTGGAGATTGAATTTACAAAGGAGTCCACAATCACAGTGAGAAATTTGATTGAGGAGATAGTTGGCAATTGTTTTGTTCTTATGCTTTTCTATATAATAATGGGAAATGTGGAAGTAGGAATTAGATGCACAATCAATAGAAGATCCCCATGATTGATGATTCCAGTGATATTGGGAACACTATCTACATCTCAATAGAGGGAGCATCAAATTTCCCATGGAAATTAAATAAAATTTGTTCTTCAAACAAAATTTTCAAGTGTAAAGCACATACCTCTACAAGATGATCATGATGTTATAAATAAATTTTGGATGATTGGGAATCAATTCTCCTCAAGTACAATATTCAATGAATAATCAATCTAATCAATTAATTGGTTAAGAAATTTTGCGCATTCCTGAGGGAACAATGTCCTCGAGCAGGCCCTGGTCGGTTGGATTGGGTAGGGACGCTGCAGTTTGAGGTTGAGAACATTCTTGCAGCAATGCAGGTTAAGGCGGGGGCATTGCATTAATCATGTGACGTTGTTGTGACTGCAAATCGGTTTCTTTTTCTTGTTGATTTTGTTGCAGCATCTGGGGGTCGAATGAGGCAGTGCCAGTGGTGCGGGGCGCCATCATTTGCAATGAGAATCTGAGGGAAGATTGAGTGCAAGCCGAAAATGAATAATTTGTAGTACTGCTCCTCTCTGCCATGTGATGTGAGTAGCAGCGCCTTCCCCTCCTGAACTGCATAGCAATGCGGGGCTTGTCCTAATATTCCTGATCTCCTGGAGCCTGTGGAACGACAGACCCCCTCCTGATCTTCAATTGCTTCTGTAAAATATGGACAAAGATATGGAAGAGACTGGCATTGTGGGCACATTAGGCGGTATCGCCAAGATGACCTGATTTGGCTCCGACTTCGACTTCCACTCGTTCCTCGGCTATTAATGGATATGAGAAGTTGAATGGGGTCCATCCACCGGCTACGGTTTGATCTAGAGGCCTTGAGTAATCTGCAATATCCATTTGCATCCCGGCCTGTAAGCATTACTTGAGGCTCAGGTAAGGGGAATCGAGGCCCTCGTCGATTTCCATGAATTCTGCAAGGCCAACGCAGATTATGGGCATGCTCGTTTTCCTATTTGATCCTTCCACTCCACTCCACAATCTGGAAGAGGACTCGAAGAACCCTCCATGGATCGACGACTCAAAGCCCTTGACGAAGAAGTGAAGAAGCCTAACCCTTTCCACTTGGCAATTTTTAACTTGTTAGAACGATGAAAATGGGGCTTCAGGATTGGCTGGGTCAAACAATGTTTGCCCAGCCAACTTCATAGAATAACACTTTTGATGTAACTACAGGTTTAATTAAGCTGAAGGGCCCCACACGCCCGGTTTATTAATGGTGGCGAGGGCATCATGAATGGACATACGATATTTAAATGCAGACCCCCCCCCCCTTTCTAACAGGGGGTCTACTATCAATGTTATGTTCTGACTTAGGGTTCCACCCCTCCTATCCAACGGTGGTTGTGCGGTAGATTAATCAATGATCCAGATTAAATTGTGAACACCATGCCGACGTGTCAGAGAGGGTTTTGCACTCTTGCTTCTAGCCTCCCTTAGCATAGTTCCAACACCCCTGGTGTTGACATGATACTCCACATCCCACAACTCTTGGCTCTCGTGGCCCTCGGCTCGATTGTTGACGAGACACCTCCAACCAGTGGCCATAGTCGTGTTTGTGGCTTAGATGCACTATTGTGGGCGACATGTACCAACCTTCCAATGTTGCACCAAATATTGTTTGCAACTTCATTTTAAAGTTAAGTTTTAAACCCCGAATGCGGGTGCTCACTAGCTGGTGGCTTTGGGTTTTGTGTGGGGTTGGCGCGTGGCTTTACCACATGGCCACCCCTGCTCTCACGTCGACTGCAATTAAGTCGCTCACCCGCTCTTGTCCCCCTGCATTAACTCACCTCGCCCGCCAAGAACTGTTCGCCCTCCTCCATAAGATGGTGTCTGATGGCTTCGTCCCTGTTCTGCATCCTTTGCACAATATTTGCCCTCCTGTCCCAGCGGAGCCATGCTCCTGCACCGTCACAAGGAGGCGTTGTGCCATTGTTTGTTGCTTAGAGCTTGAACCAAGCGTGCACTTCTCGCATAGCCCTTTGTGCTCTTTGCGCTTGAATTGGTTTGTTGTGGATTCTCCTGCCCGCTCTTCTTCGCCCATGTCTCCCACTTCTGTGATGTTGCTCACTGATTTAGTCCACCCTTCTGCTCCGCTTCTTAACCCTACAATTATGCCTCGCTTTTTCCAGCGTATGCGTTGCAGGAGAGGTAGTAGTCGGGGCAGAGCCAGGCGTCAAGTTTCCTCGTCTCCATCCAGCGCCTCCTCTCCATCGTTTAAATACTTCACTGGGCATTATCCTGCTACCTGAAGTGGTCGTGGTCGTGGGCGTCATGGCACTCCTTTTTCTGACATGGGCTTTGCTTTCTCCCCCGATACCTGTGCCACCAGGGCTAATCCCCTGACTCTGGTGCAAACTACCCATTTCCGCTTTCAGAGCTCCTTGAACTGTCCCTACGTCACAACCATTGTCACTGTGGAATTCAAAGAAGAGCCCTCTGGCTCTGTTGTTCTTCCCCTCTTTAATCAGATGAACCAGGGTGACTCTCTGCATGCCGGCATGAAGCGGATGGCTCCTTGCAACGAAGGCGAGGATGTTGCCGCTGACAAACATGGAAGCTTCAAGACCAACAATGATCATCAGACGGTGGAGGAAGATATGGACGCCTACAGGTGCCCAGTTGTTGAAGAATATCCTCCCTCTCCTCATGTTCCTTAGCATGCTCAGCATTTGCAGGTTTTTGGGTTTTCGTTTTCCCAATGTTTGGATTACTCCTGAGTTTAATGAACTATTGATAATTTTGTTAATTTTGTTATATGAAACCGCTGAAGAGCTGGTTTCCCCTGCATGGGCGGCTAATTTTCTGTATGTTTGGAAAACTGGTAGCCTTCAGGCTCTTAGACTGAGAATGCCCATAGCTGGGCCAGTATTGCAAAGGTCGGTGCCTCCATGTAATTTTTTGTGCCATTAATAGAATTAGTCTAAATTTAGAAAGAAAAAAAAAAGAAGTTAAGTTTTAAATGGTAGTTTAAATATTTTATATTTTTATAAATAATAAAAAATTTGTTGAGAGTGCAAGCTTATGTGATCCATAACATTTTAAAAATATAACTTTTCCAGGAAATCACATAATAAATTTCAGAATCGACGCGTTTCGAACTACCAACTGTAGTTCATCATCAGGATATGTCAGATCAGCCATTCTTCATTATCCTGATGATGAACTACAGTTGGTAGTTCGAAACGCGTCGATTCTGAAATTTATTATGTGATTTCCCGGAAAAGTTATATTTTTAAAATATAAAATTTGATAAATATTTTATATTTTTTATAAATAATATAAATTTTAATAATAACCTAAATACATAATGATGATATTTTATTTAATACTTTTCAACATCCATATCTTCTTATATTTTCATCGACATCATAATTGTTTTTTTTTTTTGAATAACTAGTGTCAAATATAAATGTTTAAAACTTCATTTTAAAGTGTAGTTTAAATGTCATTTCTCAGTCAAATCGGCGTCAAAACCCAGTTAAGGCTTGGTGTTAGAAATTAGGGCGGTTAAATATCTAAAATATACAATAAAGAAAGAAGAAATAAATATATTATTTTAATGTCCATGAGGCTAAAAATATCTTATGGGACATATTGCTTCTCTCTCTGAGTTTTGTATTCAGCTTTTTTCTCGTGAAGCCTCACAATAAACTCTCCCATCTTCTCGATAAACCCCTTGCTGAATAATTTATCCCAAGTGCTAGTTGTCAGAATATCTACATAACATTCTCTGATGTCTTTGAAGGCCTCACATTCTAAAATTAAATGTTTTTCTATTTCCACTTTTCCAAAAGAACAAAAATACATACTTTTTCTTCCCACACTTCTTTTGGCATTTTCCGGTGCCTTGTTTCACAACGGAATTGATGTGAATTAGTCCTTAACTGAGCAATAATAATTTTGGCTCTCCAAGAGATATTGGCACCTATTTACAGTTTTTGTTGATGATTATGAGTGGGATTAATCTCTTCACTATAATAATTTTTCTTTCTCCTCGGCTCATTATCGCAAGTACACTTGTGGAACTTATCCATAACAAAAACTTTTATCTCTTTATTATTTGCGGGACACATGTTCAAACAAATACCACATTTACTAAGCCATTTGATATTTTGCTACATCCGAGTCTTCTTTATTTTGCACAATATGTCATTAAACACAACCTTAGTCCATATTCCCTCTTCCATTTGCTCAAAAAATTTTAAATACCTTATGACTCGCACCATAGAAATTGCTTCAATAAGAGCATCTCTTGTTTCACTTAACAAGATAGCAACAGGAACTGCATTTTTAATTTTTAATTTGTTTGTAATCAAGCTTCTGAACTTTCTCCATTTTTTCCACTGCATGTCGGATGTATTAATAGCCCACAATTCACAACCGCAGAGAATCATCGAAATCACTAAAAGCACAAAAAGAGTTTGAGTGGTTTTCCAACCCCATACCTCTGCCTCTCTACACCTATTTTTAAAAGCATAAAATTATTTCCAACCCCTAAAAGTTCTTTTATTTCTATATTCATCCCAACTTAGATTTTTGTTGAAGTCAATTCCTAGGTATTTGTAGTTTGCGACTTCTTTCAAAGTGTTGCCTTCAAAGTAGAACATGTGTTGGTTATGTTTTCTTTTGTTAGAGAAAACCACTACTTATGTTTTTCTAATATTGACTTGCATCCCCACCCTTCTACAAAAATGATTCAGGGAAATTAAGTGAGGCTTGCAAACCAAAAGTAGATTTAGCAATCAAAATAAGGTCATCTGCATACAAAATAAGCCTTATAGCAAACTTTCCCAAATGGATATCGTCACCCCCTTGCGAATTTAGCCACTCTTCGAGCTTGTCGATATATAAACCAAAAGGGTAGGAGACAATGGGCAACCTTGTATGACCCCGATATCACTTCTAAAACTTTCAGATATGCCTGTTGAAGTTCTAAATTTGAATTTCACCTCTTCATACATCTTATGCACAACTACTCTCAAATGCATAGGAACCCCAAGTTCCTCCATTTTGTGCCACAGCTTATCCCTAGGAACCGCGTCAAAGGTTTATCTGAAATCAATAAATCAACAAAACACTTTTTCCTTTTTCTCCCACACTTTTTCGATGATGTACCTTAAATTTATACCATGATAAACAATGGAATGTTTAGGTCTAAAACCTATTTTCCCTTTAGCATGTTTATCTTTTTCTTCCCCCCACTTGCTGATTTTATTTTCTAGCATGATTCCAGATAACTTTGCAAACAAGGTATTTATCATTATGTTCCTATAATTGGAGGGATTATTGACGTCACCACTCTCGAAAAGAGGTATTTCCAAATTGCGTGTCCAATATGTGGGGAACCCTTGTTGTATGATGTTGTTGAAATTTTTTTAATGTAAGGTGAAATAATTTTTAAGCCCCACTTTAGATACTATGCTTGGAGTTCAGCTAAGTCTTTTTCTTTTTCAACACCCAACTTCTTAATACCCATCTCTACCTCTTGCACCGTGAAGAGTTTAGTATCAATGTTAACCAAAGGACGAGGGTCAACCTTGGGATCCTACCCATAAAGTCGTCTTACATAGTCGAACCATTTAGAAGTTGTAATATTATTTTTCAGTTTCCATCTTTCTCGATTGGAACTCCTTCCAAAATAATTTGGGGTTATTTTTCCCAAAGAAGATTAGTTCTTCCCTCCTTGAAACCATGAAAGTTATGAAGTAGAGTAAAGATGTGCAAAGAGTATTTATACAATGTAAGTAATAAATCGTTTTGGATCTGTCATATATAAGGATGTGGCATATTGTTGGAACTTTGTGTACAATTTTTATATCATAATCACATAAGTATGTTTTTTTTTTCGAAAATCAAGACAATAGTACTAAAAACACCACAATATATAGGAGTTGTCTACCGAGCCCGCGTTTTGGCCCGGACGGCAGAAATCCGCCGGAATCCGGTCAACTAAATTTGCAAAAATCAGGTAGTTGCAGTGCTTGGAATCCATTTTTGATAGTGGAAATGGATTCAGCACTATCAAAAACCCCTGGGGCACTCAAAATATTAATGTTTAACAACTATAAACAAGTTTCTGGGCAAATCTTTGCCGGATTTTCTGAAAATCGTGGCCGGAATTTGGGTCAAAACGCGGGTTCTTTAGACTACGCTCAATATATATTTCATTTCATTGTTCACCACTTCGTATTATTGGAACTTTGTGTAAAAAAATTATATCCTAATAACATAAGTATGTTTTTTTTTTTCGAAAAGCAAGACAATAGTACTAAAAACACCACAATATGTATTTCATTTCATTGTTCACCACCTCATATCATTTGTACATCATACATAGGTTTGTTATGCTGAAGGGATTTTATTGTGGAGTTCTCCAAATAAACAAAAAAATTTGGTGAATGACAATGAATGACGTGGAAAATTTAAAATATATATAAAGAATATATAAGAAATAACCTCAAAGTTTTCAAAGAGCTTCGGGGCTGAGCATTTGAGAACATGTGGCACGGAAAATCTCTACTATCACAAAATTATGTTGTGTACTGAAAGCACCAGATAGATGTGACACGAAAGACTAAAACGCCAATATTGAATGAGTGCATATATAGTAATATAGACGTCCTTGTCAAGTAAGTTAACTCGCACTAGGAGTCTCCGACTGGGAGTAAAATGACAACATGTCTGCACTGATATTCTGAGATAAAGCAAAGGAACAATTTCTGAAGAGTCGGCGGTAGGAGAGAGAAATCAATGGCGATGGTGTATGGTGTGTGTTAGAATTTTAGACAACAACCTTCTTTAACATTGGAATAATGGAAATGACAAGAAAATTTTGATTAAGGCAATGTACGAATGATATAAATTTTCATTTAATTCTAAACGGAGAGAGCCATACTTGTTGCAGGGTGGCAACATACCATCTTTGACCGAAGGGACTGGATGGCGTTCGGTGAAATCAATTATAATCACAATGAGGAATTGCATCGCTTTGTATTACGTAATGCAGGGTGTATTCAATCCATTCTAGTAGCGTTGATCTCAACAACAATAATGGAGGTGCGAGATTTTCCCAATTAAAAGAAAGTATATTATTTTTATGCTTTTAATGAAGAGTAGTAATTCACTGCTCAACCCATTTAATAACGAATAACTCAGGAAATATGTATATAAAAATTTTTGATTTTTTTTTTTTTAAATACGGTACAGATTTGTCATCATTCACCGTATAAATTTGGTAAATGACATTGAATGACGCGAAAGTTGATAAAAAATGATTTAAAATAACTAAACCATTAGTTCGGGCGGCGAGCATTTTGGATAGCGACTCCAAGTATAATCCATTGCAATTAAATGTTACAGGATACACCAATTTTTTATTGGCGCGTGTGAATTTTTTTTTTTTTTTTTTTTTTTTTTTTTTTTTGAGCGTCAAAAAGAAAAGAAGGTTGTTTATAATATTAAGATAAACAAATGCTTTAACACTGCTTCTGCTTCGCTAAGAGCTCGTCTTCCTCGGACGTAAGGAAACAGGTTAACGGTCCAAGACCCAGAGGTATCTGGCAGGAGTGATAGCCTGCCCCCTTACGGACCACCAGCGGGTTATTACAGGTGGCGTGGTTTTTCCTTGATTAACGGTGATGAGTCACCCTGCTTTTGTGGATAGCAGCCAATGATGGTTGTCCACACTGCTGGTTGACAACTGAGTTATGATAGGTTTTCCATCTGTTGAAAAAAATAAATAAATAAATAAATAAAAAATATTAAGATAAACAATACATAGTCATATCCATCAAATTATCTTCGAGAAAGACATAATCAAAAGAGAACCTGATGAGTATATAGAGAAAATCTACCATAGTGGCCCCTCCCATATAAAGAGAAGAAGGATCCTATCCCACATATTAACCCAAGCATTGTTAACAAAAAGATAATATCAAAGTTCCAACCTTATCGCTGTCCATTTACATAATCCACTAAAATGCAATAAACAATCATTGTCCAGATCCATAATATGCTGAAAGCCTAAAAACTTCAGTGAGAAAACATAAACAGAAACAGGTAAGAAAAACCTGTCTCGTTGGTGAATGAACAACAGATAATCGAATGCCACCGAAAGATTCTAAGGCGCATAATCATCAGGTCGAGAATCAGCAAAAGGAAGATATATAGACTCACTTGAGTACCAGGCTCGCTTGCAAAAGTAAGACACTGCTAGGAAATAAACAAACATATATACATAAAAAGGTACCGTCAAAAATGTAAAGCAAGCTCGCTTGTAACCCGACTCGCCTTTAGCTGATAGAAGATCTCCAGTGTGTTAGACCATCAAGGAATATGAATGTCGAAATTCCTAGTAGGGTGAACTTCCTTATAGTGAGATACTTGTAGTTTACCAAAAGCTAAACTTAATCCTTTTTTAGATAGCCCATCCGCTCGAGTTATGTTTTCCCTATAGATGTGAGTCATGGGAGGCTTGTTCAGTTTGAACCAAAGATGTTTAGTCTGCTCATACCACCCCTGATATCCACATGAGGTTAGAGATGATCGACCAGATATGTCATCGATAATGATTTTAGAGTCACCATAAACATGTATAGAGGACAAACCCAAGTTATAAGCACCCATAAGCCCATCCATAAAGCCAAAAATTATGCCATGTTATTAGACCCTTTACCTCCATTCTGGCATACATGGATTCTCTCCAAATGTGAAAGTTTGATCCATGCGCCGCATCCCATCACCCTGTCATGACATGCCTTGTCAAAGAAAATCGTTGAAAGAGACATGGGGTGTGGGCGGATTTGAAGAGATAAATCAACCTCCATGGATGGTGAAGGTACCTGACCATCAATCCATATCATAATTGCAGCGAATTAAAGGGGAATGGAGACTTCCCTTCCTTCAAAAATTGTTATATTCCTTGCATGAAGACTATTTAAACATAAGTTATGAAAACTTTTATAAAATAAATGTGAAGAGCTATTTTTTTAGTAAGTTGATAAATTTCATACATTAATAAAATATATTTTTTTTAAATATTATTATTTAACTAATTAATTTTTATTTTTAATATATTAATTTTTAAAAATTAATCAATTATCCCAGAGTTGTACTATAAAATAGATAGTGCAAACAAAATGACACTAAATGTTTTTTAAAAGTGACCACCCAGTTAAAACATATTTTGTATATTATATTTTGTATTATTAATAGTTTCAAAATAATTGAGATGGTGAGAGTTTGGATTTAATATTTAAGGGAGATGATTTTATAACTTATAATTTATATATAGTTAATAAATACAAAAATTCTATTAACAATTTTATTTGATAAATTAATTTTTTTTTAAACAAATGTATATTAATGAAAGTATTAATTATTTAAACATACTTGTTTTATGTTTGTATTTTATTGCGTAGGGTAAATAAAAAAATTATAAAATGCAATGTCTAACTCAAGGAACATACGTATCTTGGGAAATTACAACCATTAAAGCTAATATGTTATTATTATGGGAAATTGTTGACATTATGATATTTTAATGATGGGAAATTGTAACATACACTAATTTTTTTTTATTTTTTTTTTGAATGTGTTTATAGAAGAGAGCTATGCAAAAGATTTGTTTGATAATGACAATATTGGCAACAATGAAATAACTTAGAAAATAGCAATATGTAGGAAAAACCACAAACTAATATAACTCAAATTTATTTTTAGAGTTGAGTTACAATGTATGACAAAAATGAAAAATACTTATAACCAAAATTATTTTAAAAAAAAAAATCCAAGCATACCCATTAAATCTAGAATTTCATGTCTACTTTTGAATTGAAATATGGAAATGCATAACCCTTATTTTGAATTAAAATCTACAAAATTATTGTAGCAATGTTACTATAGCAAGCTCTAAAATCCCCTTTTCTACTATAAATACCCTGAAATATGCTCTAGATTATAGCTATCAAACCAACAATGAAACCCAACTCTGATCTCTGTGTGAAGATATTATCCAAATTAGATCTTTCAATAACGTGGATAATGTCACCCGCAAAGGATTTCGTCCACACAAACCAAGAAGAAGTAACCTCCTCCAGAAAATGACAATATCAAATATCAAAACCAACATATGCCCACAAATTTACATTAAACTCTCCCAAGGTTCAAGACATATGAACTAAATAAAATCACATGTAATATCCCAATTAAAGGACTTGTTCTTTCTTTCTTTCCTTTTTAAATAGAACATCTTGCACTTTATAAAAGCCCTTATAGTCCCTTTATTAAAAAATATTAAATAACAATAAAATTAAATCTTTGATTTAACTTTATTAATTAATAACTTTTTGTTATCTTTTTTAAAACTGCCAGATTATATAAAATGTTGAGATAGTCATTAAAACCGAACCCAGTGACAATACTAAAAATAGTAACCCTGCTAGTTGACCTAGTCTGTGCTCGAAACTGACTTACTAAAAATAGTAAGCATTATAAAACTATTTCGAAATCATTCTAGAAAAAGGCATCTTGCTCATAATCCCAATGAGATCTCAACTGACCACCAAACACTACCAAACTATTGGATTAATTATCTCCAAGTTTCCCTAACCTTAACCCAATAACCGACAAGAACCAACTGATAAGCTAGAGGTCCACCAACTCCACCGGTTAGGAAGGGGGCATCAAGTTATGCCCTTCCAAAAATAGTTTTTCCTCAAGCAATATTAGCTCTATAGGTTGCAATATATGTTTTTTTTCCCACGTGGCATCCTCTACTGGCAAGTTCTTCCCTTTGACCATAAAAAATTTAATGACTCTCTTATGAAGAGTCCTCTCTCTAGTATCAATGGTGGCTACTGGAATCAATATCAACTTCCCCTCCTAATCCAATTGTTGTAGGGAACCATGTTATGACCAAGTGCCTTCTTGGGCCCATATGCATGAAATACATTATGAACCTTGTTGCTAGGCAGTAGTTGAATTTCATAAGAAACCTCTCCAACCCTCTGAGATATTTTGAATGGTCCATAAAACTTGGGCTTGAGTTTCTTTACTCCACTCTTCTTGAGAGTAGATTGTCTATAAGGTTGAAATCTTAAATAAACCATGTCCCCAACCTCAAAAATTGTGCTCTATATGATGTTTATCAACATATAACTTCTATTTATTTTGTGATTGTTGTAAATTCTCCTTTAGTTACTTCATGATGTCCTAACTATCTTATAGTAAGTCATTTCCTTAAGCACTCTATTATCCCCAATTAGTAGATCCATGAAGTTAGGAGAATCATAATCATACAAAACCATGAGTGGTGACATCCTAATAAACATGTGATAAGTAGTATTATAACAATACACACCAAGGTGTATTCATTTCATCCAATAACTTTTTTGTCCAAAAACATAGTTCTTGAGACACCCCTCCGCCCATTTGTTCACTATCTTCGTTTGATCATCTATTTGTGGGTGGTAGCTAGTGCTAGAGTGATTTAAGTCCCACTTAATCTGAAGATATCACACTAAAACATACTCAAGAAATCGTTGTCCCTATCACGAAAAATATCCCTGGGCATCCTATGCAACCTAAAAATATATCTTAAAAACAGATAAACTACTTGCATTGATATGCAATTTTTTGAAATGGAAAATAAGTGTGCAAACTTAAACAACCTATCAACCACCACATAAATGCAATCTTTACCTAGTACCCTAGGTAGCCATGTGATGAAATCCATTGAGATATATTCCCATTTAAAATTAGGAATGGGTAGGGGTTGAAGCAAAATAGTTGGATAAGTATATGTATTATTTTTTTGTTGGCAAGTAGGACACTCTCTAACATACTCAAGGACTTCATTCTTAATTCCTTTCCATGTGAATCTCTCCTATATATTCCTGTCAGTTTTAGAGAAACTCAGGTAACTATCCATAGGTGCATCATGAAATGTCCTCATTATCTTTACCTTAAGCTATGAAGAAGGCACCAAATAAATTATTCCCTTATACATGATCAATTCATTTACCATTGTATATTTGGCATCATGAATTATGTCTTCCATAACTCTTGTTTCTCATCAATATTTGGCATACTCATTTTCAATTAATTCCCTCCAATTAGTAGAAATCTCCACCAACAAACATATGTGAAACCTCTTGGAAATTGCATCAACGACTACATTCTTCTTCCTTTGACATATACAATGTCAAAATCATATGCCTGCAGTCTATTGGCCCAGTTTTTCTGCCTATCATTTATATCCTTCTAGTTCAAGAAATATTTGATGTTGTTATGATTCATTTTGATGACAACTTACCCCCAACTAGGTATGGTCTGAAATTAGCTAAGGCATGCATAATGGCCAACATCTATCTATCATAAACTTATTCATCCTTCTCCACACCTCTTAATTTTCTACTCTAAAAAATATTAGGTGCTTATCTTACATCTGATCTAGGTGGATATTGGTGTCCACTCGCCTATTCCACTTGGAACCCCAACATTTTTTCCTTTCAGTTTCCTTAGTTCTAGCACAAAATTCTATTTTTGGAATTTTTTCGGGTCTTGAACTTCTGAAGTTTTTTTGAGGCCCTAAACAACATTTTTTTAGAAAATGTGTCAATCTTGTAGCATCTAAAACAATTGTATCTTGTAAGGCAAGGGCTTGTCAAGAAAAAAATTTGTCCTCGGATAGATCATTTTAACGAGTTAGTATGTACCCCAAATGAAGATCATATGCCCAAATTACGAGCCCGAGAAGTTGGTGTTTTAATTAATCACAAAGGGGGCCACAAAATTTTCGCACTTCATCTCCTAGGGTTAGGTATTTGGATGTTTAGGCTTTTCCATGATTTCTCAATAACAAAAAGTTCTTCGAGCTTCTTTGTAACATAGTTCAGAAGGCATGTATCCATCACATCTCTTCTCATAGATAAGCTACCATTTTGCGAACTAGTTTTTTTCTCTTATGTATGTAAATAGTTTTCAGTAGTTTCCATTTATTAAATCAAGTTTTGTTTCATTGTATCTTTGTGTTTGGGTTTGAATCTATATTTCATTTTGTTCCTTCATAAATTCGGATCAGTGGTATAAGAGTGGTATGCTCTTCCTCTATTTTTCTGTCCATACCCCCAACAAGGTTGGGGTTTAAGGATTTGGGACTTGAACTAGTTGAACCCTTGCAAGACCGACCTTGCCAACCCCGACAACCTCCCATGTTGGAAAAAAATAAAGACAAGGGAGTAGGATATCCTTTCAAAATTTTGATCGAATAATCCCTTGAACGACAAAGGAACGAGATGATGGAAAAAATTTCCCATATCCTTCGGAGGCGTCACCCCCTTTTAAGGTACAATTTAACTTTGACATTCCTATATTTGAAGGCCAAATAGACGTAGATGCCTTAGAGGCAATGTATCGATATGTTTTGAGGATTGAGCAGAAGTTTAAATAGAAGAATCGGGACTTTGGATTTGTAAATCCGAAGCAGCGAAAATGAAAATCCAAACCGCAGAACAAAGGATAGAGACAAGGTGGAGTGACCTAGGACAACCCATCGAAGCCACAAGCAAATAATAACACCATTAAGGTGAATAAGGAAACCAAAAAGTGATGTGAGTTCCACAAGAGTATCACCCGCAACAAAAATGGGTATCGTGCTATGCAGTCATTGGTGTCTAAGCTAAAAGTTTCAGAGTCAAATGCATGTTCTGACTCTAAGCCAAAAACTGACAATGGGAACGAAAAGGGGAAGAATATTATTGATACAAAACCTAGTGCCATATTTTTCACCATCAAGGTCAAGAAGATTGAGCTTGAAGATCCAGAGGAGGGTGAGCATCTCTTCCACTCATAGCTGTGGGTGAAGGGTTCGCCACTACAATTCATTTTCAACATCAAAACTCAAAATAACTTCATCTTAGCTAAGTTCATGAAGTGGTTGGGCCTAATGACAATACCACACCCACAACCATACACCATCAGATGGCTCCATCAAGGGAGATATCTCCACGTCAGCCAGTAGTGTCGCTTTCCCTACAACATCAAGCCCTTCACGGATGAGGTAATGTGTGATGTTGTTCCCCTTGAATTTTGTGATGTATTATCATGCCAACCATATTTTTGGAATCATCATGATGCGTATGAGTCCAAGCCTCACACTATTATTATTATTGTGGGTAGTAAGTTATACAAGATACCAGAGGTATCCCAGCCTACTGCCATTTCTTGGATCTCTTCTAATTAATGTCGTAAGATCATATCCTAGACCGATATTTTTTTTAATTTCTGATTTAGTCTCAAAGTAAAGGGAATATCATGGACACATCCATGGTCACTTGGAATGGTTCCTCCACACAGTAGAAATATGTGGATAAGGTCATGGAAGAATACAGGGAAATCTTCTCCTCACCCACAGGGGTACCTTTGCACTGTCAGGTCAACCATTCGACCTATTTGACCCCAAAGCACCTCTACCCAATGGGATGATATATTTGCAACTCTCTTCTAGAAAATGAAGAAATCAAGTGGCAGATTTATAATTTAGTAAAAAATGAGCACATCTGACCAATTATCTCACCTTGTGGGAGCCTAATTGTAGTTTTACAAAAGAAGGATGGGACTTGGAGACTCTGCATTGATTATCAGGCACAAAATAAAATAATTTTCAAGAACAGGTATCCAATCCCATGGATTGATGACCTTCTTGACCAGATCAAGGATCCCAAGTACTTCAGCAAGATTGATTTGAAGTTTGGTTATCACCAGGTTCCAATAGAATCCACAGATGTATGGAATGTGACCTTTAAATCCAAGGAGGGCCTTTCTGAGTGGTTGGTCATGCCTTTTAGGTTGAAAAATGCCCTTGCAACTTGTATAAGGTTGATGATGACATCTTATGACCCTTCACCAACTCGTTTGTGGTTGCATCTCTAGACGACATCCTCATCTTCAACAAGAGTTGGGAAGAGCACTTGCAACATATTTGGTAGGTCCTTCAAACCCCGCGGAAACAAAAATTATGTTCCAACTTGGATAAATGCACCTTTAGCATGAACCAGGTCCAGTATATTGGTTACATCATTGATGAGCAAGGTGTGCATGTGGATACAACTAAGATCTAAATTATTTAGGATTGGCCAGCCCTAACCACTCTCACAAAGCGTCGAATATTTTTTGGCCTTGCCAATTTCTATAGAAGATTTGTGTTGGGATTATCTTATATCACTTGGCCTTTTAGTCAATTTACTAAGAGCAAAGCGAAAGAAAATTTTTCTTGGTCTAAGTCCCAAATAGAAGGTGTTTGTTGAACTGAAGCACCACCTTTGTTTTGCACGAGTACTCACATTTCCAGACCTACAACAACCATTTTAAATTGAGACATATGCCTCCAACTACGCTAATGGTGTAGTTATCACCTAAAAAGGGCATCTGGTGGCATATCATAGTGAGACACTCTCTCATACAATTCAAAAATACTCCACCTATGATCAAGATACGTATTCCATCATGTAGGCTTACTGGCAGTGGAAACATTACATTCCAGGGAAGGAGATGATTATCCACACTAATCATCAACCTCTTTAGTTTATACAGACAGAAGGGAAGTTGCATAAAAACCACCAGAAAAAATGGTCCACATACCTACAATAATTTCATCTGAACGTTAAGTACAAGAAGGGAAACACCAATAATGTTGCAAATTGCCTCAGTCGACCACCTGTTGTGGTGTTGACCACTATTCTTGACTCTTGTGGGCATGGGTCTCCTATATGGTTGTAGATTTGCGAAAATGATCCAGAATTCGCCACCACATACTAGATGTTGATGGATGGAAATAAAGTTCCAAATTTCCACCTCCAGGACAGACTATTATGCCACCTGGGACATCTTTTTGTTCCTTCAAGCGAGCGAGCCAAGATCATTTTGGAGGCGCACTACAATTGGGTCACAAGACACTTTCGCATAGAGAAGATAATGGAAGTACTACAGAAGTAATATTATTAGCCAAATCTCTGACAAGTATTTGTAAAATATATAAGATCTTGCATTGATTATGCCATTGCAAAGTCAACCATTAAGAAGAAAGGCTTGTATAATCCTCTCCCTACTCCTAGCCGACCCAGGGAATCCATCCATCGACTATATTTCTGGCCTTCCTTATGCCAAGCATGGCAACGACTGTGTATTTTTTTTCGTTGAATTTTTTTTTAAGATGGCCATATTGGTTGCCTGCAAGAAGAGTATCACAACAGAATCCACTGCCAAACTCTTCTTTGAATGAGTGTGGGTACATTTCAGGATCTCGCATACCATTATATCATATCAAGATAGTAGGTTCCTAATTTCATTTTGGTCGAGCCTTTTGTCATTGTTAGACACCAAGCTCACTAAGTCGACTGCATTCTACCCCAAGACTTATGGTTAGACAGAGGTTGTCAAAAGTTTGATAGTTCATAGGCTATGCATGTACAAATTTGAGCATCCACGAACATGGGATGAGAGTCTTATCTATGTGAAACACAGTTATAATGGAGCTCTCCATAGCTTGAATGGAAGCAACCACTTTCAAGTGGGCCTGGGATTTCAACCATTTTGTCCCATTGATGTTGCACTACCTCTTGCAACTATACAGGAAGAATCTACACATGTTCAATCTGAATCTAATAAAGCCACCAGGTTTATTGAACACATTCACCAAGAGGTTCATGACATATTGAATAAATCCAATTCCAACTAAACACAATGACATGTTCAGTGTCGGGTTCCACTTAAGTTTTAGGCGGGCGACAAATTTTTGTTTCATTTGCAAAAATAATGCCTTGTCGAAGTCCATCGAAAGCTTCAACCACTCTGATATTGGCCTTACACCATAACCAAGGTTGTGGGAGACAATAATTTCAAGCTCATTATCCACCCATTCCTTGGCTTGCATCTAGTATTCAATGTGGATCACCTTTGGCCATATTTTCAACAATTTATAAACACATCATACATTGTTGAGAAGCTGACACCAACAAATATCAACCCATATTACATGGATTAGGAAACAACTGATCGAATCATGGACACACAGATCAAGAATTCTCACCAAAAAATGATCCAGTTATATCGGGTTTTCAAAACTGGTCAGCTCCTACACCAAGGCAAGTGGATCACTAGGGACCAAGTTTAACAGAATTTTCCTTGTCTCATCGAGGCACTCAATGCAATGGGGACCATTTCTTCCTAAGGGGGAAGGATTGATCTATGTGGATATTGGTGGCCACCTGCCTATTCCACTTGGACCCCCAACATCATTTCCATTCAATTTCCTTAATTCTAGAAAAAATTTATATTTTTGGCATTTGTTTTGAATCGTGAACATCCATAGTCATTTTGCGGCCCTAAATGGCATTTTTTTAGAAAACACGCCAAGCCCGTAGCCCTTTAAGTAGAATATTTTAGAGAAAAAAAATTGTTCCAAGATATATTTTTCTAACGAGGTATTATGCGCCCCAAACAGAGATCATATTCCCAAATTACGATCCCAAGAAGTTGGCATTCCAACTATTCCCAACAGGGCCCACAAACTTTTGGCACTTTATCTCCTAGGGTTAGGTTTTGGATTTTTTATGGTTTTCCATTGTTTCTCAATAATCAAAATGCCTTTGAGCCTCATTGTAACATAGTTCAGAAGGCATATATTCATCACATATATTCTCAGAGATAAGATACCATCACCTGAGCTAGTTTGTTTCTCTCATGTATGTAAACAATTTTCAGCAGTTGCCATTTATAAATTGAATTTTTGTTTCATTGGATAATTGTGTTTTGGTTTGAATCCGTATTTCATTTTTTTCCTTCACAAATCATGATTAGCATCATAATGACTCTTATCCCCTCTCTTGAAGCATCATACTCCAACTCAAAAATTTTGGAGAAATTTGGTATTTCCAACATAGGGAACATGGACTTCACCTACTTGAAGTGCTAAAAACACTTATGTGTTGAATCAAACCACTCAAAATGCCTCTTATTTATCAAATCTATAAGTGGTGTTGTAGTTTGTGAAAATCCCTTAACAAATCTCTTGTCGAAACTGCAAATACCAAAGAATCCCTTAAGCTAAGTGAGATTTGTAGGTGTAAGCCATTCTATAATAGCCTTAATATTCTTAGGATCTACTCTTACTCCCTCTGCACTAATGATATGACTGAGATAAATAAGCTCTATAATCTCAAAGTCACATTTAGACTCCTTAGCATATAGAGACTCATTCTCTAATATGATCAATACTTTTTCAAGGTGTTGCATATGCTCCTCCCAAGTTTTATTAGAAATCAAGATGTCATCAAATAATATAAAACCAAAATTCCTCAATTGTCTCCTAAACACTTGATTCATACAACATTAAAAAGTGGCTAGAGAATTCTTCAATCCAAAGGGCATTACCAAAAACTCAAAATGCCCAAAATGGCATTCGAAAGTAGTCTTATCAATATCCTCTTCTCTTATTTGAATATGATGATACCTTCCCCTTAAATATATCATAGAAAATATTGTGCCCCATGCAACTCATTGATAAATTTATTTACCCATGGAATTGGATACCTATTATTGATTGTATTTTTTCTCAAGGACCTATAATCAATGCACATTTACATCATTCCATCCTTCTTTTTTTACCGAAACTACAACTAATGCTAAAGGAATTTTTTAAGGTCTTATGTGCCCCATCTCCAACAACTCCTTAATTTCCATTTATATTTCATCATTTTGCCTCTTAGGATCCCTCTCAAGAGGAAATCCCATAGGGATAATACAAAAAAAAATTGTTATGTTTGTATAGCAACCCCTGAATATCAGGATGGTAATTGATATTTCATTGGTCAAACATTTTAGGAACCACAGGCATTGTTAGTGTCAGAATTTTCATTTTTCCATCAGTGATCAAAATATACTCTTTTCACATTCATATTAGGGGTCCCACTCAGAAATTTTTTTATCATTCCACTAGGTCATGCAAAAAATTAGTCACTGATGGTAGCCCTAGTCCAACAACATCACACTTCCTTAAAATTCATTTTCTTGCTGGCACACTTCCATACCTTGCTTACTATACATCATCCATAAAGTCATTTCATCATGTCATGTCACCATGGAGTCAATTCTTGTCAAGGTCATCATTAGGTTTTCTAGGGTTTTTATGGTCCAATAAAACTCCACTCCATTGCATAAGGCCAGAAAGTAAAGGGTGATCAAATAACATCTCTTCACCATGTGAAGAATGATTTGTAAAGATAAATTCTTATTTCATCATGTATTTTTGATTTCAAATGTGAGTTTCATTCCAAGATGTAATTTTATTTTTATTCATGTAATTTTATGTCAATTAAAATGTAATAAGTACTCAGTCTCCCAAAAGCTACCAACTCAGTTCCACATGCCAAACAAGCACATGTCAAAGTACAAGATTTTTAGTTCATCAATTGATCAAATTTCAAAGGGAGTTATCTTTTCCCAAGGGTGCCCAAACCATCATTTTCCACAAGCACTAAACCCTAATTTCCTCTCCCACTAAGCTAGGGTTTACTATGGAATCAGAGACATCTGAGCAGAGGATGCATAAGGTAGGTCATATCAGTAATTATGAGGTCATGTCATCTCATAAACATCATGTCTCTGTCATTTTTCAATAATTCACTCCAAGAGTCAAATCATTTGCCACACATAGGGTTAGTTTTTCTTCAAATTGTGTTTCTAACCAAAAAAATATAAATTTGACAAACGTGAGAGAATTTTTTGTCCATCATATGCCAAGGAAGAAAAAACACTTTCATTTTTCACACATGTGTCATGTTTTTGGAGAAATGTCAAAAATACAGTTGCTACAAGAGGTTTGTTGCACTTCTAGAATGACCTTGTGAAAATCAAATTTTCTCTTAGATGGAGTGTCCAAATGACTTGATTGATGAGTCAACTGATAAATAGATAGAGATATATTTCCAATGAGCTTATCATGAGCTCAATTTATAGTTGAGGAAGGCCTCCAAAAGTTTCCTGCAAGATCACACTTCATTTTTTCACCCTCATTCTGCACTTTTTTACCAGTCTTGGGAGAATCAATTTTTGATAGGTCAAATCAAGTCCATTCTGCAAACTAAAGGCATATTTGGAAATTATATAGGATAATATTTCCAAAGAACTATCCTGGGCCTAATTTGGACACCCAGAAGGCCTCCAAAAGCAGTCTGCAAGTTGGCACTCCTCAGGCGTTGCGCATAGGAGAAAGGCATTGTGCATAGAGCATTGCACAGTTGGACTGTCCTATGCACAGCGCCCTAGGTGCTGTGCAAATGATAGGGAAATTTTTTGGGAAAATGTCACCACCGTTGGCTTTAGAATGATGAATACATGCACCCTGTACATTTTCTAAGGTTTTTGAGGCAAACTGGTCAGTCAAAAGGGCAAAAAGCCACCAAAAAATCATGTTTATGCCCATATTTTTGCCTAGGCGATGCGCACAAAGCAGTCTTTGGAGATTGAAATTTTTAAGGATTAAATCAGCGTCATTTTGAGAGATGGAGGAATATTTAGAAATAGGACTTTACAAGCTTTCCAACAAGCCATATTGGGCCTGATTTGGACACCTATAGGTCAGTCAAAAATTGCCTTGAACATGGAGGGCACATAGCCTTAAGGCGCTGCGCATATGACAGTTTGCTGATGTTTTTGGTTTTTTACTATAAATTTTTATTTTATCTCAGAAAATAATATTGCTATTAATGTAATTCATCATGGTAAATGTAGTTATGTCAAGGATAAGTTACCCAGGGCTAGATTCATTAGGTAAAGTTATCCTTTAGTCAAAATGAATTAGTTTGAATGTAATGAGGAGTGAGTCACTTGGACCATCCTAAACTTCAGCTTTCAGTTCAGAAATTAGTGGATTTCTTCCTCACCTCATGGATTCGACCCCTAAGGATGACTGAATCTTGTTTGATGTCTATTTAGCCCCTTTATTCACTAAGCAAGGGTTGGAATTAGTTTGGATATTAGCTTGTTGATCAAGGAAATGTTGTACTCAGTTTGGCCAGTTAATGAAGAAGAGTTGTAGCTATTTTTTGGGATACTTGTGGTATTATGTTTATCGTTTTTTTTTCTTGAGTTTCATATGTTAGAATCTATTGTATTCATGTTCATTACATCTCGATGGTATGATCTCTTTCAAGTTGATAAGTAGAACACATGCTTGCTCATGCTCTGTTTTGGGGAATTGATCATAGTTTGTCCATTTTCATCTATTTAGGAAGAATACATCTCCCATGCTCTTCCTAGCTTTCTCATCAGTCTCAAATCCATCTCATTACAATAATTTTTAAGTGATAAGCCTTATGCCTACCTTACCCCATTGAATTCCTGCAACCCTATCTCATTTTCCCTGACCTAGCTCCCTTGACCTAATTTCATCATCTAGTGAAACCCAACCAAATCAAACCAAAAAAACCCCTACACTCAATATCTAGCCTAAAAACCATAATCTCTCCAGCCCTTCTTGGTTGTGTTTTGTGGAGAGAGCCCTCTCCGACTTGGTAGGGCTAGCTACGAAGCCAAACGTTTGGTCTGTGGTTACCTCTGTTGGATTCCTTCTTCAGCCTTGGGAATCTGGCGAAGTGATAACATTTTGGTGATGTTTCCGAGGAACGAAAGACAAATATTCCCTAGGAAAGAATGACAAATATCAGATCTGATTGATGATGGTGAACAACGATCAGGCACAAGAAGGTTGTATATCATTCACCTGATGACTCCAGTGTCGAAAAATCCCAAGATTCATAATTTTCATGACAACCCCACTTTTCAAGAACCGGTAGTTTAAAGATATTCTTGGTGAACTCATTGTTGTCAAAATGGATTTGATTACTCGAAGGTATGCTCCTATTAATCGAGCTCATATTCCTGGTTTTCTGAACCATATTCCTCATATAGATTGGCGATCAGGACTGTCAAAGTTTAAGGGTCAAGACGGTGAAGATGCTAGTTTGCATTTGGTAAAATTTAATTTGCATATTCACAGACTAAAGATTGAGTTTCCTGAAGATTGTCTGAAGAAGATTTTTATGGCTACCTTGGAGGAAAAAGCAAGATCATGGTATGAGATTCTACCATCTACTAGTTTATATTCTTTGAAGGACTTTCATTTAGTTTTCTTTCAACATTATCAAACCTTTAATTCTTCCTTGTCGATGATTGATAGTTGTTGTGAGATCTCTGATAATTTCATTGAGTTTCTTGAAAATTTGTATGGGGATGAAGAGTGTCTAGATGATGAGATCATAGAAGCCCAATATGGTTTTTCCTCCCAACAAGAATCAACAGTTTCCTCCTTGCATGAATAGATCCTTAAGCCTTTGCATGAGAACCCTTTTCATCACCAAAAAGAATCAATAGCTCCCTCCTTAGATGAGACAGGCTATGACCAAGAAAGAAAAGTGCCAATTCCCGATCTTGAAAATAAGAATCATCAAGCCAATTTAAATTTATTTAAAACTAATTTTTCTCCTTTGCCTGAAGATGAAGTAGATCGGCTCTTGAAAAATCATGTTACGGCCCAAGCAAATGTAGATTTGCATCTCTTATAGTGTTCACACAGTCAAGAATGTGTGAGTGAAGCATCTTCCATTATTAAAAATGAAAGTCTGGGTCTGAATGATGATAGTCATGACACTGATGAAGCCATATAGGAAGTTGTTGTGAGTAAACCAATTTGTGATGATGATTTTTTTCAAGGAGATCAGCTAACAGATATTGTTTACTTTCATGAAGAAGATAGGGTTGTCATGTTTAACAATATTGAAGAATGTTTTATGTTCAAATATGATTTAATATATGAATTTGAGGAGTATGAGCCTAAGAGAGACAGAATGCAAGTGATAGAGTTAGAGTTTCTCGTGCTTCAGGAATTTGTAGCCAACACTCAGATAGCAGAAAGTCATAATTCCCTATGCTCTCCTATGGATCAACAACCAAGTGTTCTTTTAGATCAAAATGAAGAGTGTGCTTGTGTTTTTTATGAATCTCAAGACAAGGTAACATTTCATATTTTTGAAGATCCTTTTACTGATTTTCTACAGTTAGTAGGAAAGATGTATTTTCTTGTTTTCATGGGCCAGAAGCACATGTTCAGTAGACACTTGGAGTGGCCTAGTTTTTCTTTTTTCCGCCTGCTCGAGGAAAATGAGAGTATAATTTCAGTAAGTAGCCATCTGCTGGATTGGTTACACTAGAAGGATCACTTCACATGATTGTACATATGTCTTTAGTAGGCAGGTGGTTGTCATCAGGATTTGAAGCCCTCAAGTCTCGGTGATATGCTGCCATCAATAAGTTTAGTAATTTTTTTTATTTTTAGTCAGTATTGAGTCAAGTTTCAAACATTAGAGTTTGCTTTAAGTTAGTCGATTTTTCTGAGTTGTTAGTTTTCAGTCAGTTTCAAAGTGATTTTGTGTCATTGAGTTGCCAGTATTTAGTCATGCATTTCAGTTTGAGTTTTGTTTACCGTATTGGCTTAATGGTTAGGCACTTGGTCTACGGTGTTCTTGACACCTCCAAGGAGATGCCATCCCCAATAAGGCCGATGTTAGTGTTAGAATTTTCATTCTTCCATCAATGATCAAAATATACTCTTTTCATATTCATATTAGGGGTCCCACTCAGAATTTTTTTATCATTCCACTAGGTCATGCAAAAAATTAGTCACTGATAGTAACCCTAGTCCAAAAACATCACTCTTCCTTAAAATTAATTTGCTTGCTGGCACACTTCCATACCTTGCTTACTATACATCATCCATAAATTCAATTCATCATGTCATTTCACCATTGAGTCCAGTCTTGTCAAGGTCATCATTAGGTTTTTTAGGGTTTTCATGGTCCAATAAAACTCCATTCCATTGCATAAGGCCATCAAGTAAAGGGTGATCAAATAACATCTCTTCACCATGTGAAGAATGATTTGTAAAGAGAAATTCTTATTTCATCATGAAATTTTGATTTCAAATGTGAGTTTCATTCCAAGATGTAATTTTATTTTTATTCATGTAATTTTATGTCAATTCAAATGTAATAGGCACTCACACTCCCAAAAGCTTCCAACTCAGTTCCACATTCCAAACAAGCACATGTCAAAGTGCAATATTTTTAGTTCATCAATTGATTAAATGTCAAAGGGAGTTGTCTTTTCCCAAGGGTTCCCAAATCATCATTTTCCATCATTTTCCACAAGCATTAAACCCTAATTTCCTCTCCCACTGAGTTAGGGTTTACTATGGAATCAGAGACATCTGAGCAAAGGAGGCATAAGATAGGCCATATCAGTAATTATGAGGTCATTTCAGCTCTTAAACATCATGTCTCCATCATTTTTCAATAAGTCACTCCAAGAGTCAAATCATTTGCCACATATAGGGTTGTTTTTCTTCAAACTAGGTTTCTGACCAAAAAAAGATGAATTTGACAAAAGTGAGACAGGTTTTTGTTCCTCATAGACCAAGGAAGAAAAAATTCCTTCTTTTACACAGGTTTCATGGTTTTGGAGAAATGTCAAAAATACAATTGCTACAAGAGGTTTGCTACACTTCTGGCGTGACCTTTGTAAAATCATTTTTTCTCATAGATGGAGTGTCCAAATTACTTGATTGATGAGTCAAATGATAACTAGAGAGATAGATATTTTCAATGAGCTGTCATGAGCTCAATTTGGAGTTGAGGAAGGCCTCCAAAAGTTTCCTACTCGGATCACACTTCATTTTTGAACCCTCATTCTGCACTTTTTTACCATTATTGGGAGAATAATTTTTTACAAGTCAAATTAAGTCTATTAGGTAAACTAAAGGCATATATGGAAATCATTCAGGATAATATTTCCAACGAGCTATCCTAGGCATAATTTGGACACTGGGAAGGCCTCCAAAAGTGGTCTGCAAGTTGGCACTCCTCAGGCACTGTGCATAGGAGAAAGGCGCTATGCATAGAGCATTGCACAGTTGGGCTATCCTATGCGCAGCGCCCTAGGTGTTGCGCAAATGATAAGGAAATTTTTTGGGAAAAGGGACACCACCATTGGGTTCAGAATGATGAAGACATGCACCCTATACATTTGCTGAGGTTTTGAAAAGGGAAAAAAACCACCAAAAAATCATGTTTATGCCCATATTTTTGCCTAGGCACTGCGCACGAAGCAGTCTTGGGAAATTTCAATTTTTAAGGGTCACCCCCCTCGCAATTAACCAACCTGCCCCATTTTGAGAGATGGAGGCATATTCAAAAAGAGGACTTGACAAGCTTTCCAACAAGCCATTTTGGGCCTGATTTGGACACCTGTAGGTCAGTTAAAAGTTGCCTTGAACAAGGAGGGCACACAGCCTTAAGGTGCTACGCATATGACAGTTTGTTGATATTTTTGGTTTTTCACTGTAAATTTTGATTTTATCTCAAAAATTCATCTTTCTATTAATGTAATTCATCAACGGTAAATGTAATTATGTCAAGGATAAGTTACCTAGGGGTATATTCATTAGGTAAAGTTATCCTTTAGTCAAAATGAGGAGTGAGTCACTCGGACCATCCTACACTTCAGCTCTCAGTTCAGAAATTAGTGGATTTCGTCCTCACCTCATGGATTTGAGCCCTAGGGATAAGTGAAGCTTGTTTGATGTCTATTTAGCTCCTTTCTTCACACTAAGCAAGGGTCGGAATCAGTTTGGATATAAGCTTGTTGATCAAGGAACTATTGTACTCAGTTTGGCCAGTTAATAAAGAAGAGTTGCAACTATTTTTTGGGATACTTGTGGTATGATGTTTATCATTGTTTTTTCTTCAATTTCATATGTTTTAATGTATTGTATTCATGTTTATTACATCTCTATGGTATGATCTATTTCAAGTTGACAGGCAGAACACATGCTTGCTCATGCTCTGTTTTGGGGAATTAATAATAGTTTGTCCATTGTCCTCTGTTTATGAAGGATACATCTCCCATGCTCTTCCTAGATTTCTCATCAGTCTCAAATCCATCTCATCACAATCATTTTTAAGTGATAGCCTTAAGCCTACCTTGCCCCATTGAATCCCTGCAACCCTATCTCATTTTCCCTAACCTAGCTCCCTTGACCTAATTTCTTCTTCCAGTGAAACCCAACCAAATCAAACCAAAATGACCCCTGCACTCAATATCTTTCCTAAAAACCCTAATTTATCCAGCCCTTCTTGGTTGTGTTTTGTGGAGATATCCCTCTCCATCTTGGTAAGGCAAGCTACCAATCCAAAATTTTGGTTTGTGGTTATCTTTGTTGGGATTCCTTCTTCAGCCCTGGGAATCTGGCGGAGTGATAACAGGCATTATGAGATACTATTTTTCCCACTCTCCCTAGTCATGTTTGATTGTTCATTCCATCCTCTTACGTGATACCACTATAGGCACTCCATCTAAAAGTCCTCAGAGTACTAGTTTCTTGTCTTGATGCCCAAACTTAATTTCCAACTTATGTAGATTGAAAGAGGACTCTACAAGGGACATCATCCATGCCATGCCAAGAATAAAATCATTATCCCCCTTGTCTACCACATAAAATTCATCTTGCAGTTGATAATCACCCAATTGTGTACTTAGATTTGAAATCTTACAAGTATAACGAATCTTATACATGCTAGCTACCATCACCTTATACCCACTATGATCTTCTATTTGTAAACCCCTATACACAAGCCTTTCATCAATGAAATTATGTGTTTCCTCTGTACTACACTTATTACCTTGAATGTGATTTCCTTTTTTTCACTAGAGGGTTGTTTTACGGCCCTATCATCCTGAGACTCTTCCTTTGAAGTATCCTCCTCATATCTATTCATTGAATCATATTTTTGATAGAAAAAAATTGATGCAGATTCTTTAGGCAAAAAGTGCTCTAACTGCTTAGCTTTTGGTTACAAACTACATTTATGTGAGGGGTTCCATGGCTCTCTACAATGGAAACACAACTTTAAATTTGAGGTCATTTAGGTTCTCACTATCTAACTTTTTAGTATAATTTTTTGGTTGCTGTGATTCTCTTCAAATTATTTTTTGTCTTTATCCCTCTTTTGTGGGAACACTTTAGACTGAAACTTACTCATATAAGTAGAAGCCTCCATGGCCCTTTATTTTTTCATTTCTTCCTACAAGGTAGGTGGATTTAGGGCCTTAATCCAAGCTCTCAAATATTTTTTCAAACCATCCATGAATAACACGATGAGTCTTATTTCTAAAATATTAGTGACTACCACAGCAATCCTCTGAAAATTTACAGTATAAGTGTCAATTGCACCCCACTTATTAAGTTCTTCCAACTTTTTGAAACGCAGCTCCAAATCCTTCTGATCAAATCTCTTAATCAACCTCTTTGTAAAATATGTGTATGAAGTTATCTTTTCATGTCCCATGGTGATCATCCCATGATTCCATCACTTTTGTGTTATGCCATACTTGATGGCCTCTTCCTCTAGCATTAGGTTGAGTTAAATAGGTATTAGCCTTCTGAACCCATGCATGTGCTAAAGTATTCCCTGAACCATCATAATATAGGAGATTCAATTTTCCCACATTCTTCTTAAGATCATAATTTGTGTTATGTCACATGTTGGGGGTCTAAGTTTCATCTTGACATCAATATAATCTCTAGGTCATATATTATCCTGAAAATACAAGACACTATTTTTCCAATGCTGAATAAACTAATTTCACAAATTAGTGACTTATGCTTATTTATAACAGGTGTCAGTGCTCTAGATGGGAATGTAGGAATACGAGTACTCAAACTAATGGTTCTAGTTGATTGCTTTTGATTTCATCGATGAACGGAATTTTCTCCCTGATCACTGTTACCTCCATTATTGTCTCCATTATTTGCATTGTTACCACCAATATTAACTCCTAGTTGTCTAGCCATAAATTGTGTAATAATATCCAACTATTGATTTTGTGCTTAGGCTCTTTTCTCTATAGCTTGTTTCCCTCTAGCTAAGGAATCTAACAAAATAAGAAAACATTCTTCAAGGTTTTGATGTCCAGAGTCTTTATCACCCATATTACCTGTGTTTTGTCCCTCCACTTCCTTTTTTTTTTGCATCCAAATTTGTAGCAAACCTATTTCTACGAGTATTATAATGGTGCATATAAGTTTCTTGGTCAAATCTTGACATATCATTGTACTATAATATTGAACCATTCAGGATCGCAAGATGCACTTCTTTGATATCACTATCACATACACCCTTATTTATTTTCTTTTCTTTTCTTTTTCTTTTTTTTTTGGGGGGTGGGGGGGGGAGTTGTTTGAATGTGTTTTGTAGAAGAGACTTTGAAAATTTTGAAATTTGGAATCCTACTACAACAACTGATAGTGTTTCTTCTATTTTTTAAATTAATTAAACAAATTATTTGCAGTTTCCTAAGGAAAATATCGAAACATATACACTCCAACCTTCACAAAATAAATATTGTGAAAGAAGATAGATGTTGGAAAGTTAGAGAAATTATAGCACAAAAATAAATATATTGACACAGTTATTTTTGGACAATTGACCCCAGAAAAATCCATTGTGGGAAAACTGGTGCAGCATATAAGGGTTTCTTCGTTAATCTTCAGCAGTAATTCATGTACAAGAACTCAGACAGCAAAATAGAGGGAAAATACTGAGATAAATTTGCTGATAAATTTCTCACTCTCCACAGTGATTGTCTGACCCTGAAACGGACCCTATTCCCTTACGATAGTCTCACTGCATCACCCTCTGCACAGTGCTCTGGTGTATTATGTCCTTCTTCACGCTGACCCTTCATGAATTCATCCTGCACTCCCGAATTACTGTTGATACCCTCTCTCTCTCTCACCTGCAACTCACTCGTTGGCTCTATCTCCTCTGCTGAACTTCAGCCATTGAGAAAATTGATCTGCATGGGAAACTAAGTAATTGCAATGGTGTGTTCTCCAAGCCCCATCGATTTTCTTCTTATAATCTCTCATCGAGATATCAACGGCCACGATTAAAACTTAATCGATGGCTAAGATTAACTAGAACTCGATTCATGCCTTTTTCTAAAAGATTCGCACCTAACTTAATTAATACCTTTTAATTAATAATATTTCCTAAGTTTAGACTTAGGAAATATTAAAAACTAATTAATTATTTTAATTAAGTCGTCTCTATGTGGAATTTCCAGCAACAATTTTTGGGTATCTAGCCTCTCCACCAAATCTCGTGGTTGGAACACATCTAATGCTACAAAAAAATCAATCCTTCTTAGCGAGGAAAGTGTTCTAGTGCTGCAATTGCTGCCACAACACATTGTCTCTGCACCATCTCTTGTCACGTTGTTGATGTTTGGCTACTACTGCCCACCAACTACTATGCAACTCCAATATGTGTTTCATTTGTGTTGTTGCTGACCATGTTTTACTACTACCAACTACTACATCTACAGTGCAAGTCTCTCTCATTTGTTGTTGCTGCAAATGAGAATCCATTTGTTTCTTCTACTGAAATGAATTCTCCACCATACCCATATTTTCCTTGAATTTGATGAACTTAGCTCTCCCTATAGATTTCGTGAGTATTTTTTGTACCTGATCTCTGATGGTAACATACTACAACTGGACTGCCCCACAATGAACACAATCTCTAATGAAATGGCATCTGATATCAGTGTGCTTCGACCTATCATGAAATATTGGATTATCAAAGAGTTTTATGCAACTATGATTATAAAAATAAACATCGGTCGCTCCCATATTCCTCTTGAACAAACTCACAAGCAGTTTCCTAAGCCATATATATTCGCACGTAGTTGTGTTAGCTTCCATATTTTCAAATTTTTCTAAGCTCAGTGCTACTGACTTATGTTTCCTGCTGCACCAAGAGAACATCCCCGATCCAACACTGAAGTAGTACCCGAAGGTACTTTTCCTGTCCACTGAACTACCTGCCCAATGTACATCTATGAATCTGCACAATCTGACGTCATCTCCTTGAGTATATTTCAACCCATATCCGACTGCTCCACGCACATATCTAAGAATGTGCCTAGCTGCTACCCAATGTACCCTTTTCGGTTCCACCATGAGATGAATAAGGGTATTAAAAACAAAACAAATGTTTGGCCTAATGTTGACCAGATACACGAGCGACCCAATGAGCTGTATCTACAAGGTGGGGTCGACTTCCTTGTCCCCTTATGCATCTATTTTCTTCCAATTGGTGATCATAAGCATTGCCATGGGTCAGAAAACCTTCATTCTAAATATCTTCATAATATATGTAGCATATATCCCTTTCCCAAGGAAGATCTTCCCATTCTTTTTCCATACTTCCAATCCTATAAAATAGTGTATCAACCCTGTTAGCACTCCACTAGTTCTCTGAAGGCTAAAAAAGGAGACTGACAAAGGTAACCACAACCACTTTGACATAGTAGCTATCCCTACCAGGCTGAGGGGGCTCTCTCAATGAAATCACTGTGATATGAAATACATTAGGCTATATATGATAGGCTCAGGTAGGTTTTGAGTGTTTTAGGGTTTCATGTTGGATCGAGGATGAAACCATGTAGGTATCAAAGGGTTTACATTTGAAAAAATATAAAGGAGAAAGGTAAAAATGGACCTATGTTGGATTTAGGGTTTTTGTAGGTATGGTGGTGAGTCTGGAAAGATAGAGGGATTTAATGAGCATGTTCATTCACGAATTCATTAAACTTTAAGCATGAAACACAAAATCACATTTTCATATAAACAGAGCTAAATCAACAGAATTCTGCCTAAGAACTGTAATGAAAGCCACTGAAAATACAAGATATGAAAGATGAGTTGTGTATCATTAAATAAAGACTATAACGGAGAAGATACATGATCATAAACTCATTGCACATGAATTTCTAAATAATAGCTGCAACTGCATCCTTTGATTTCTAAATATGAAAGTGATAGTACAAGCTACAAGATAACAATCCACTAATGTCCAACTAGTCAAATGACTCTAAAAATGATAGATATATACCAAAACAACATCTCCTCTATCTCAGGGGTCGAATCCATCAGTTGTGGAGTTGATTACATGATATTCTCAACAAAACCCTAATGTCTAGTGGACGTCAATCAATTCACCTCATCATAGGAAACTAGATATATTTGACCCAAATTACAATAACAATCATGTATATACCCTATTTCACTATTTACCAGCTCAATTAAAGTCAATGGCATCACAAAATAATAATCATTCATCAATTAAAAATGTAAAAATTCAAACTGGCTCAAACTTCCTGTGAAAAATGCTTGTTGGAGAAAGCGTAGGAAATTGGTAGAAGTGGCTTTTGGAGGCCTTAACGAGGTCCAAATCTTGTTCTGAAAGATGCTATGGAAAGTCGTGGATGTATGCTAAATGATAGTCTCATCAATTACTCAAAAAGGTGGCTCCTAGCCTTCTAAAACTTTATTCTCCTAAGAGTACTCAGAAAGCGTAGCAAAGCCTCCAAAAACAGGGCAGAAAGGTCATGTTTTGCATGTTTTTGGGCATTTTGACCCTCCAAAAGTGGCTGACATGGCTCAACCAATAACTAGGATTGATGTACTCAACAAGAGGAATCCAAAAAATTTTATTTTTCATCCAATGGACCCCCCCAAAAAAAGTGTAGTGTGGCCCATGCTACGCTTTTTCCAGTGTGACTAGTTTTCAAAATTTCCAATTTTGACCAAAAACTCAGAAAGTTTCTACAAAAATAGCTCTCAAAGGTAGGTTAAGAGCTCTCTAAACATAAGGTTTTTTAAAAAATAAGAGAGGTTTTATTTCTTTGGCATATTAGGAACCAAAAAATCCTCTAGTTTTCAAAAATAATTTCCCACTTGGTGAGAATCAAAGTTTAAAGTTGACCACTAAAAAACTGGAGAAAGCGCAGCGTGCCTCGAGAAAGCATAGCGACCTGGGAAAAATTACTTTTGGAGGACTTCCTGAGGTTTAAATAAATATAGTAATGTACCATTAGAAATATTAGTATTTATTATACATAATGGAGTCATCAAGCACTGCAAAAACCTTCTCCAAACCCCTGAAAATTTGTCTTGAAGTCAAGTTGTCCATAAGTGTAGAAAACCTCGTGTGAAAATTGTATTTTTGGAATGTATCCACAATCATAATACTTGTGTATAAACTGAAGGAGGTTTTTGTTCCTTGCTCTATGATGGACAAAAACCTCTTTCACTTTTGTGAAATTCATCTTTATTTGTTCATAACAACATTTTTAAGAAAAAATTGTCATGTGTGCACTGTAAACCCTAGGCAACCCATAACTTGGAAAGGTGAAGCTATGATTTCTTGGAATTTGGCACTTCTTTGCAAGTGGAGAGGACATAATGTCATGTGTGTTGAGTGGTTCATATCTTTAAATTTTTCCTCCCTTGTTGTATGGCCTCTTATCTCCCTCCATATGTACTTTGCAACCGAAAAACCCTAATAGTGAAAAACAGGGAAATGGAGAAATCGAGTAGGATGGAGGGGTTAGGAGAGGAAATGGGGATGGGAAAAATTAGGTAAGTAGGGAAGGGTGTCAGGAAGTTTTAGGAAGTGGAATGGAAGGGAATTATGGGTTATTCCTCTATCTTAAAATTATGGTATGAGTAGACCTAGGTAATTTTATTACAGGTCTAGGTCTAGGAGGCTGTCAAAAATGTCGTATTAGGCTAGTGGTATGGTGTAGGGGCTAGGGTTTGGATGTATAAGATTAGGGAATGAAATTTAGGGGGTTTTACAAATTTAGGGAGTGTCTTTGAGTGTGAGGAAAGACAAAACCACTATCGTAAGGTTAATTTGACTTGCAAATTTGGAAAAGAGAAGCTCTCCCACAAAACACAGTGTGCCACATTGTGGTCACTTATTTAGGGTCTTCTTGGATGTTTAAGTGTTGAGGTTGACTTGGTAGGTTAGTGAGATCTCTTCTTCAATATGATGAATGAGAAAAATTAATGAAATTGTCTTTTATAGCTTGTAAGAGTCAATTTTCTTCATAGTATTGGGTTGGCCCACCAAGTGCATTTCACTTATGCTTTGAAAACTATGAAGATTTCAAACTGTTTGTGCAACTTAGGAACTTGTAGGACTAAATTGAACATATTTACCTATTACCATTCCCCCTTTCTCGGATTTATGCATGAATGACATATTTTGGATGATTGAAACCCTAATGACCTAATGGAGACACTGAAATGAATGAAATCATGATGATGTTGACTGGAGTGATGATGATGATATTTTATTTGATGGTACACTCAACTGAGTGATGACAAGGACCGACATGTGAAATTTTTGAAAGGAGTGGAAATAGCCCTAGACACACTACCCAGTGACCAAATTTTTACCTGAAGACCTAATGAAATGACAAAAATTTGACTTTGGGGACCTAATAAGACATGATAAGAGCCCATTTGATCATTGGTGACAGGCTGAACAGACTCACACTAACATTGGCTCCAGCTGGGGATGGCAGCTCCTTGGAGGTGTCAAGAACATCGTAGACCAAGTAGCCTAACCATTGTGCATGGTTTCAAAATCAAAAGACGAGACTAAATAATGAAAAATGACTCAAAATTGAAAACAAACTGAGAAACTGAACTAACTCTTACTGAAACAAAACTTATTGATGGTATCATATCACTGATACTTGAGGGCTTCAAATTCTGATGATAACTGCCTACTGGCCGAAAACATATGTACAATCATGTGAAATGATCCTTCCAGTATAACCAATCCAGCATATGGCTACTTACTGAAATCCTACTCACACTTTCCTTGAGCAGGAAGAAAAAACAAAAGATAGGCAACTCTGAGTGTCCACTGAAAATTTCCTCGTGATCCATAAATTCAAGAAAATATATCATCTATATTGACTGCATTAAATCAATGTAAGTATCTTAAATAACTTGAAATGTTACCTTGTCTTGAGATCCAGTAGCAAAAATACAAGTACTCCCTTCATTTTGATCTGAAATAACACTTGGTTGTTGATCCATAGGAAGGCATAGGGAAGTATGACCTTCAGCTACCTGAGTGTTGGCTGTAAATTCCTCAAGTATGAGCAACTCTGATTCTATCTCTGGCATATTGTCTCTCTCGGACTTATACTCCTCAAATTCATAGTCTAAATCATCCTTGAACATAGAAAATTCTTCAAGATTGTTAAACATGATAGCCTTATCCTCTTCATGAAACACAACAATATATGTTAGTTGATCTCCTTGCAAGAAATAGTCATCACAAATTGGCTTACTCACAACAAATTCCTGTATAGTTTCATCAGTCTCATGAATGTCATCATTTAAACTCATATTTTCATTTTCAATAATGGAAGAAGTTTCACTAACACATTCTTGACTATGTGAACACTGCAAACCTGCATTAGCTTGGGATGTAACATTAAATTTCAGGAGTTGATCTATTTCATCTTTGGACAGAGGATAAAATTGAGTTTTATATCAATTAACATTGTCTTGATGATTTTTATTTTCAGGATCAAGAATAGGAATTTCTCTTTTTTGGTCCCAGACTATTTCATCCAAGGAGGAAGCTATTGATTCTTTTTGGGAGGAAAAATCATAAAGGGCTTCTATGATCTCATCATCTAGACACTCTTCATCCCCATACAAATTTTCAAGAAACTCAATGAAATTTTCAGAAATCTCACAACAACTATCAATCATCAACAAGGAAGAATTAGAGCTTTGATAATTTTGAAAGAAAACTAAATGAAATTCCTTTAGAGAATATAAACTAGCAGATGGTAGACTCTCATACCATGATCTCACTTTTTCCTCCAAGATATCCATGAACATATTCATCATACAATCTTCAGGAAAGTCAATCTTATTCTGTGAATATGAAAATGAAATTTGACCAAATGTAAACTAGCATCTTCTATGTCCTTACCTTTAAACTTTGGCAATCCTTTTTGCTAATCTATAAAAGGAATACGGTTCAGAAAACTAGGAATATGAGCTTGATTCATAGGAGCATACCTTCAAGTAGTTGAATCAATTTTGACAACAATGAAGTCACCAAGAATTTCTTCAGACTACCAGTTCTTGAAAAATGGAGTCGCCATGAAAATTTTGAACCTTTGGATTCTTCGACACTAGAGTCGCCAGGTGAAAGATGCATTGCGTTCTTGTGCCTGATCGTTGTTCACCATCAGAAATATGATCTGATCCTTTTCATTCTTTCCCGGGGAATATCTATCACCTCACTCCCCGACAATGATGCCAGTATGTTAGCACTCCACCAGTTCTCTGAAGGATGAAAATGAGACTGACAAAGGTAACCACAAACCACTTTAACCTAGTAGATATCCCTACCAAGCTAAGAAGGCTCTCTTAATGAGATCACAGTCAAGTATTTACTGTGATATGAAATATATTAGGCTAGATATGATAGGCTCAGGTAGGTTTTGAGTGTTTTATGGTTTAATGTTGGATCAGGGATGAAACCATGTAGCTAGGTCTAGGTATCAAAGGGTTTAGATCTGGAAAAATATAAAGGAGCAAGGTAGAAATGGATTTATGATGGCTTTAGGGTTTTTTAGGTATGGTGGTGAGTCTCAAAAATAAAGAGGGATTTAATGAGCATGTTCATTCTTAAATTCATTAAACTGGAAGCATGAAACACAAAATGACATTTTCATATAAATAGAGCTAAATCAATATAACTATGCCTATGAATTGTAAGGAAAGCCACTGAAGATACAAGATATGAAAGATGAGCTCTATATCATTCAATAAATACTATAATAGAGAAGATACATTATCATAAGCTCACTGGACATGAATTCCTATATAATAGTTGCAACTGCATCCTTTGATTTATGAATATGAAAGTGATAATACAAGCTACAAGATAACAATCTATTGATATCCAACTAGTCAAATGACTCTAAAAATGATATATATAGACAAAAACAACATATCCTCTCTCTCGGGGGTCGAATCCATCAGTTTTGGAGCTGATTACATGATATGCTCAACAAAACCTTAATGTCTAGCGGAGATCAACTAATTCACCTCATCATAGGAAACTAGATACATTTGACCAAAATTACATTAACAAGCATGTATCTACCCTATTTCACTATTTACCAACTCAATTACACTCAATGACATCACAAAATCATTATAATTCATCAATTACACATGTAACTGGGTCAAATTGTCTTTGAAAATTTCTTGTTGGAGAAAGCGTAGTGAAATTGGTAAAAGTGGCTTTTGGAGGCCTTCCTGAGGTCCAAATCCTGATCTGAAAGATGTTATGGAAATACATGGATGTCTACTACATTATAGGCTCATAAATCACTCAAAAAGGTGGCTCCTGACCTTATAAAAATTCATTCTCCGAAGAGTACTCAGAAATCATAGCGAAGCCTTCAAAAACAGGGAAGAAAGGTCATTTTTTGCACGTTCTTGGGCATTTTGACCCTCCAAAAGTGGCTAACATGGCTCAAATGCTAACTAGGATTGATGTACTTATCAAGATGAATCCAAAAAAATTTAGTTTTCATCCAATGGACCCCCCCTCCACAAAAAATCGTAGGGTGCGGACACTACACTTTTGCCAATGTGACTGGTTTTCAAAATTTCCAATCTTGACCAAAAACACAGAAATTTCTGCAAAATAGGGCTCAAAGGTAGGTCTGTATATCTCTAACCATAAGGTTTTTTGAAAAAATGAGAGCGGTTTTGGTTCTTTGACATATTAGGAACCAAAACCTCCTCCATATTTCAAAAATAATTTCCCATTTGGTCATAATAAAATTTTAAATTTGATCACTCAAAAACTGGAGAAAGCGTTGCGTGCCTGGAGAAAGCGTAGCGACCTGGGGGGAAATGACGTTTGGAGGCCTTCCCGAGGACCAATAACTATCTGAAGGTACCATTGGAAAGCTTAGGATTTCTACTACACAATGGAGTAATCAATAACTATAAACACCTTCTCCAAACCCCTGAAAAATTATCATGTAGTCAAGATGTCTAGAAGTGTAGAAAACCTCTTGTGGCAATTGTATTTTTGGAATTTATACCAAATCATAATACCTGTGTATAAACCGAAGGAGGTTTTTGTTCCTTGGTATATTGTGGAAAAAAAATTATTTCACTTTTGGAAAATTCATCTCTATTTTATGAGAAACACATTTTGAAGCAAATTGTTCATGTGTGCATTGTAAACCCTAGGCAGCCCATAACTTGGAAACGTGAAGTTATGATTTCTTGGAATTTGGTACTGCTTGGAAAGTGGAAAGGAAATAATCTCATTTTTTTTTAGTGTTTCATATCTTGACATTTGGCCTCCCTTGTTGTATGGCCTCTAATGTCCCTCCATATGTACTTTGCAAGGGGAAACCCCTAATAGTGAAAAACAGGGGAATGGAGAAATTGAGTAGGATGGAGGGGTTAGGAGAGGGAAATGGGGATGGGAAAAATTAGGGAAGTAGGTAAGAGTGTTAGGAAGTTTTAGGAAGTGTAATGGAAGGTAATTATTTTAGGAGTAGACCTAGGTAATTTTATTACAAGTTTAGGTCTAGGAGGCTGCCAAAAATGCAATATTACGCTAGTTGTGTGGTGTAGGGGCTAGGGTTTGGATGTAGAAGCTTAGGAAGTGAAAGTGAGTGGGTTTGAGGGCTTTAGGGAGTGTCTTTGAGTGTGAGGAAAGACAAAATCACTATGGGAATGTTAATTTTACTTTCAAATTTGGAAAATAGAAGTTCTCCCACAAAACACGGTGTGGCACCTTGTGGTAATTTGTTTAGGGTCTTCTTGGATGTTGAAGTGTTGAGGTCGCCTTGGTAGGTGAGTGAGAGCTCTTATTAAATAGGATGAATGAGAAAAATGAATGAAATGGTATTTTATAGCTTGTAAGAGTCAATTTTCTTCATAGTAGTGGGTTGGCCCACCAAGTGCATTTCACTTGCGCTTTGAAAAATATGCAACTTTGGAACTTTTTGTGCAGATTAGGAACCTTTAGTACTTATTACATAATATGAAATATAAATTACATTTTGAAACCAAACTTCATTGAAAAATTTTACCTATTACCACTCCTCCTTTGCCGAATTTATGCATGGAATGACAGATTTTGGATGACTGAAACCCTAATGACCTAATGGAGACACTGAAATGAATAAAATCATGATGATGTTGATTGAAGTGATGATGATGATATTTTATTTGATGGTACACTCAACTGAGTGATGACGAGCAACATGTGAAAAATTTGAAAGGAGTGGAAATAGCCCTAAACACACTACCAGTGACCAAATTTTTACTTAAAGACTTAATGAAATGACAAAAAATTTACTTTGAGAACTTAAAAAGACATGATAAGAGCCCATTTGATCACTGGTGATAGGCTGAACAGACTAAAACTAACAAGCCCCATGTCCTTCATGTCGAATTTTTCTTCAAGGTTCCGTTTGCAGTTCTTTATGATCCCTCATGATCCTGTTAAAAACAGGTCATCCACATACAAAACTAGAATGAGAGGCTCATTCTCCACCATAAAATAGTATAGATTGGTATCTGCATCACTCTTGATGAATCCCAACTGCTGCAAACAACTATCAATCCGAACATACCATGCCCTCGGTGCCTGCTTCAGCCCGTATAGGGTTTTCTTCAACCTACATACATGAGTGCGCTTCTCATGAGTTTTGAAGCCTTCAAGACACTCTATATACACCTCTTCTTCTATCACCCCTTTCAAGAATGTTGTGTTGACATCCATCTGGTGAATCTCCCATCCCATCTGCATTGTTAGAGATATAACAGATCTGATAGAGATATATATGGCAACTGGGGCGAAGGTCTCCTCATATTCTATCCCTTCCTTATGCGCATACCCCTTTTCCAATAATCTAGCCTTGTACTTCTCTACACTGCCATTTGTAGTGTACTTGATCTTGTAGATCCATATGGAACCTACAACTGATTTGTCTTATGGTCTAGCAACTACCTCCCAAACATCATTTTTCATGATAGAAATGTATTATTCTACCATGGCATCCACCCACACCTGATGTTGTGTGACTTCTTGGAAGTTGGAGGGTTCTACAACCTGAGTTACCAAAGCTTGCTATTTTTTAGGCTACCTGTTTTGCCTCTTGTCTATCCTAGGAGCTCTAAAAAACTATTATGTGTCCCTCAAGGTCTGATGCACTTCCCTAATGGCTCTACCATTGGTGGGTGGTTCAATCAGTTGATCCTCCTATTCATGGTGCTCTGTCTACTGAGAACTCCCTGGATCTCCTACCCTTGAGGAGATACTGGTACTGGTCACTGTACTTTATCCCTGTAATTGTCCTCCTACTTGTCCCACCTGTTGTCCCTGTTGCTAGACTACCGAAACATCTGTTGATTGATCACCTACAGGCATCTCTCAAGATCTTATGGAAGCTCTATTTTCCATAAAATTTACATCTTGCCTTACTAAAATATTCCTGTTGCTAGGAATGTAGATCCAGTATTCCTTTGAGGTCTCGTTATACCCTATAAGAAACCCCTTCTTTGCAGTATGATCCAATTTACTACGCTTTCTTCTGGAATGTGGCAGTAAGACACACTCCCGAATATCCTCGAATGACTTGCTTTAGACTTCCTTCCCCTAAAGACCCCTCTATGGAATTTTATTCCCCAATGCTCTATGAGGAGTACTGTTTTGAATGTACACCATTGTGTTGCATGCCTCTGCCCATAAAAATCTAGGGAAGTCCTAGTCATGCAACATAACCTTTGCAACCCTGACTATTGTTCTGTTCTTTTGCTTCACTACTCCATTTTGTTGTGGATTATATGGAGTTGTCCATTCTCTTTTGATTCCTTCCCTCGCACAAAATTCTATGAAGTCTTTATCTGTGTATTCTCCACCATTATCTGAACATATCACCTTGATATTTTTCCCTGTTGTGTTTTCTACGAGAGCCTTGAACTCTCTGAACCAATCAAAGACATCATCCTTGGTCTTTAAGAAATAGATCCAGGTCTTCCTCAAATTATCATCAATAAAGGTGACAAAATATTTGCCATCGTCAAGAGCTCTAGTGGACATAGGGCTGAAAATACTAAGTGTAGAAATCCCAACGCACCATTTGATCTATTGTCACTTTTGGGAAATGTTGCCTTTGTGTACTTCCCAAGTATGCATCCTCTACACACATCATCGTGCGTTGTGCTGAGAACTGGAACTCCTGTTACAGTTTCTATGAGCATCCTAAGTACTCCATGGTGTAAGTGTCCCATCCTCCTGTGTCATAGTTCGTTCAACTCCTTCCCACTGCTATTATCACTTCCTATCAGTTCTATTGGAGAATCAATCTTCAACCTATACAACTTGTTGCTCTAAGGTCCAATCTGTCTCACCTTCTTCTAACTAGAGTGTTTGACAAACACTTTCTTTCCCACGAAGTGTACATCATACCCCTTGACCTGTAACTGGGACACTGAAATTAGGTTCATACCCAATCCTGGCACATGCAATAAATTAGTAGCATTGGTGTTGGTTCCAGTTTCCATATGAAATTCTATGGTGCCTCTCCCTACCGGAGTATAGTTATTTTTGTTGCCCATAGTGATCTGGAAGTCCATATGCTCCTCTTGATAGCTAGAGAAATATTCCTTAACTCCTATCATATAATTTGAAGCTCCACTATCAATATACAAGACACCAAATGATGTCGAACCTGACAAGCATGCAAACTCATCCTCCAACCTGGAAGATAATTTTGAGGCTTCCTCACTATTGATTCTATCAATGATTTTCTGTGCTATTTCTCCTTTGCTCCTAATAGGACTCTATCTCCTATTTATTACATTCGTTTATCCTATCATTGAAATAGTTACATAATGGTTACATAATGAATGTCACATTCTTGAAGGAAAAATCACCATAATTCACCACCACTTTACATCTTCAAAGCACCCCTAGATCTGTGGAACACAATCCTGCTTTTTAGGAATGGATGACCTTGACTTTAAACACTGTTTTTACTGATGAGATGGCTTTGTGCCACTCATTTTGAGCCATGAATCTCTGCTGGTATATTCCACTGACATGTTGGAGGTCTCCAGCTGGCAAAAATGCTGTTGAGATGCTCAAAATTCTTTAAAAATCTCCTCGCTACGAAAACAGGGTTGTTTAGGCAGTTTCTTAGCGAGTTTTCGTAGTGTGTGTAAACCTGCCTTTTCACCTAACATCTTTCCACCTTAGCTGTTAAAATACCTTCCTTATGTCAAGATAACTTGCAAATAGTCAATCTCCCTTCATAAAACCTGACAAAACTGAGTTTTGAGGAAAAAATACACCTACAGGAATTTTCGTAGCGTATTTTTGGCCTCAAGCCAAAGGTACGCTACGAAACTGTGCAAAAAAACAAAATTTTTTGTTTTCAAGATTATCTTCAAAAAAATTTCTCCAACTGCAAAATTTAGGTTCTCTGCATGTTATGAACCTCATAAAGCATATTCCATTTCAATTTTTCATTCTTTTGGCATTTCTTCTTCATTCACAATCACTTGGTTAATGGGCTCTTCTACCACTTTCATCTTCATTCCCTTCTTTTCCAACTCCACTTGAATCAAATCCAGTTGTTCCTGAAGATCTTCCACTTGGTCTTTCAATGCCCTGTTTCTAGATTGTAAGTGCAATTTTATCCTTTTGAGGTGTTTGACCTCTCCTCTTAGTGGCTAAGTCCATTTTATCAACTTTTATGTATTGTCAAAGGTTTTTGAAACACTTGTGACTTGTTCTTCCCATATTTTCCTCATTTTTTCAAATTGAACCTTCTCAACACTATGTTTCTTTACATCTTGATTCAAAACTAATATCTCTTTACCTGCCTCCTTCAACTGCTCTTTGAGGGTTTCAATTTTTTATTTTTAAATAATTTTCTCTTTACCATTTCTTTGCTTGATAGCCATTTTTTCTTTTACTGGTGAAGACAGATCTATAATTCTTGGTGGCAGAGCAGTTTCATTTATTTTCTCAGTCTCTTTGCTTTCCATGACCTTCCTTGCATGTCTGGTCATTGGTTTCCTAGGTTGAAAAATGAAACTAGCATCATCACTTGCAAAATCCAGTTTTTTAGCAGTCTTACCTTCTTTTAGCTTTCTTCCTCCATCTTCAATGTCTTAAAATTGCAGAATGGGTGACTCTTCGATGTCAATTGCATGTAGGATGTCCTCCAAATTTCCTTTAGCCAATGTCTGGATCCTAGTGACTCTCTTGCTGCCTTGTTTGCTAATTGTCTGCTTCTGTTTTGCAGGTGTTGTTTGAGGTGTGTCAATCTCATGCAAAGGTTATGTTTCCATGCTCACTAGTTCTGGAGGAGATGATCTATTTTCTTCTTCAACTTCCTCTGCCACAGCTGGTGATGAAGTAGTTCTATGTTTGGAGGCTTTCTTAGGTGGAACCACATCAATTTCATAGCCACTCATGAACAAGAAGGAAGTCCAGTCTTTGTCTAACCTTCTCAACTCCTCTAACACTAAAAAATTAATTAAACCATGATGAAAAAGAGAAGTCTCACTTCCTTCTGTCATGATTTGGACTTTGTCTGACATTTTCCCTAGACTTCTGTATAAATAAAAAGGCAAGTCAAGTGACCTCTTACCCACAAAATGCAAAAGAAGTCTAAGATGGTAGGAGTATACCATGTGAAACCTTCCTTCATAGGTGAAATACTTCGCAATGACCAATAGCAGCTTTGAATAATTTTCCTTCATGAAACTCCTAGGGATATAATTTATCAAGTCAATTTCACTATGTTCTTTCTTAATGAACTCTTTGCAATCCTGCATTGTGAATTCGATGCTTTTAAACCATTATTCCCCTCCTCTAGGTATTCCTGTAGCTGATGAGACGCTCTCTAGTGTTAATGTAAGGTTTAGAATTCCAACCTTTGAAGTTGTTCCTGTGAAGCTGGAGGCAAAATCCTTTGAAACCTGTAAGTGAAAGCCCTGCAACCTTTGAAACAATTGCAAGAAACTAGTTCTTTTGAAAACCTCCATGGTGGTAGGGTCTTCATTGAGTAAATTCATGTCCATGGGCTCATACCTCTGACAATGGCCACCCTTATTTGTTTTTATTCTTGTAGCCATGGATGTCTTATAGTCTTCACAGCCTCGCCTGCTTGATGACACCTACAGAATTCGAACTTGCCAGCCACCTGCTTGGCTCGATGAAGAAGCTCTCCAGAAATAGACTCACATGCAAGGATAAAGCACAATATTCCAAAAGGCTAATTGAGGTAAGGTTTTATGGTTTAACTGACAACTCAAGCTTCAATCATGACACATACAAGCCCAAAAAGGTAATGATGACATCAAAACATGGGTATGTACATTTCAATTTATCATAACGGACTTGAATGACCTCCACCCTAACTCCTCTAACCATAAAATGACACCTCATACAAATTTGACAAGATAGGTTAAAAAATATATTTTCGTAGCGAAATTAGTTATGCCTCTGACAGATTCACTACGAAACTATTAGGTAGTTTCATAGCGAAAACTGTTGTTTTCCTGTGTAAAACGCTACGAAATTTTGAAAAACTGACAGATGCGCCCTTTTGATTTTGAATGCATTGGAAATGACAACTGACACCTTATGAGGACTGATTTGACATGAAATAGCGCAAATTGAGGTGGTCATGAAACTTAGGATAGGCTAAAAATGAAAAAAAAAAAAAATTTCCAATACCACCTTGAAATGGCTTAGGAGACCTTATCCATTGGTGAGTGACCTATATGACCCTATCAAGAAATGTTTCACAACTTTATGAGTGATAAAAATGGCTCCACTTGGGATGGTGTGCCCCTGTGGTACACCAAATAACCTGTAGTTCCAGTGCCATCCATATTTTTGGAAATAAAAATCTGAAATTTTCCAAGCTTTCCTCAAACTCATATGGCCTTCACCTCGTGCTCAAGTTTGATGATCAGCCTGTATTTATTAGCAGAAAAGCATAATAAAATAGAATATATACAATGGAGTGAAAATTCGGTGAAATTTTAAAAGGAATAGTGCTTTAGAAGCCTGTGATTGACAGGTCCTCCAGCACAAGGTTGTCCATCCATCTCCTGCAGTAGATAAGTGTTGTTTCCATGGAATGCAACTACTATGAATGGTCCTTTCTATATGTTCTCAAACTTACCATGTTTCCCCTTTTCTTCAATTCTAGCCTCCCACTTCAACACCACATCTTGAATCTGGAAATTTTCTTCTTTGACCTTTCTATCAAATGTCTTCTTTAATTTGTTTTGTGACTATTGATGACTGTTGTATACCTCTTCCCCTTTTTCCTGCAGAGCTATAAGCTGGTTTTTTCTCCTCTAAATAGCATTAGGCTCCTCTTCTATTCCTCGCAGCAACTTCATTACAAGCACTCCCAAGGATGTGGGAAAAATGGCTTCAGCTCCATACACTAACTCATAAGGTGAAGTACCAATTGATCTTTTTGTACATACTCTATCAGCCCATGGAGCATACTTTAGCTTCAGATTCCATGATTTCTTATTTCCCTGCAGTACCTTCTCGATAATTCTCACAATGATTTTATTAAAATATTCAGCAAGACCATTACCCTGTGGGTAATAAGCAGTAGAGTGTCCAAGTGTTATGTAATACTGATGACAAAATCTAATCAACCTTTTGGATTTAAAATCTTGTGCATAGTCAGTAATAATATTCATAGGATATCCAAAATTAGACAATATGTTATTCTCTAAGAATTGGATGATGGCTGAACCATTTTCCTACCTTGTTGGGATTGCTTCAATCCACTTGGTGAAATAATATGTTGCTTTCAAGATCCAACAATGCTGCCCTCAGGATGATGGGTGTATTTTTCACCAATAAAATCTAGCCCCCACTATTGAAAAGGCACCTCAACATAAATTGGCATAAAGGGTAAAGGAACTAGCTTTTTCTTACCATAAAAAATTTAACATTCATGGAAGGCAGTTATCTTCTTGTAAACATCCTTGAACATGTTGGGCCAGTAGTACCCTACTTGGATAATTTTGTTTGATGTGGCCTTCCAATACTAATGCCCCCCACAATCTCTTTTATGAAACTCTTCAATCACCTTTTCAGCTTCCTCTTCCAGCAAACAATTTAAAATAATGCCACCAGTATCTTTCCAGTACAGTTTTTTATCTATAATGAAGTATCTCAAAGATTTTAGCTTCACAAACCTTGCTTTTGATTTATTCAATTCTGCGGGAGCTCTATGATGATGCAAGACAAAGACAATGTCTATGTACCAGTCAGATAAAATGTAATTTTCTTCAATAGGAATCAGCTCCTCATCTTCATCTGATAACTCTGAAATTTCTGCAATAAAATTCATGTCAAGGCAGTCAAAATTGGACTGTACCATCAACTTTGCTAGCCCCTGTCTTTTCACCAACTTTGTAGGTTTAATTTCTATATCATACTCCAGCAAATTAGCTATCCACTTCCTTCTCTTACCATAAATATCATCTTGTGTCAAGATTTCCTTCACCACAGTGTTAGGCACAAATGCTATGACATGAGAATGCATAATATAGATTCTGAAATCCTTAATGGCTTTAATCAAAGCATATGCATGTTTTTCTAAAATATTGTATTTCAGCTTTGAGTTAGCAATAGTTCTGCTAAATAATGAAATGGGTTTCTCTGTACCTTATTGTCCTTTCTACAATAAAACTCTGGCTCTGGTGTTTTCAGATGCAAATTTAAAAACCGAAAATTCTTTTGAAAAATCTAGGCTAATCAATACTAGGGCCTCAGTGAGTGCTTTCTTAATTTCTTCAAATGAATATTTTGCTTCAAATTTCCATTTAATATCGGCTCCTTTCTTCAGCATCTTGGTTATATCTTTGAAAATCTCAGCAAAGTTCGAGATGAACCTTCTAACAAAATTCACTCTCCCAAGGAAAGATTGAATTTCCTTCTTGTTCCTTGGCAGATCTAATTTTTGAATGACATAGACTATGTTTGGATCAATATTTATCCCATCTTTTGATATGATATGCCCAAGCAACTTTCCAGAGGTTAAATCAAAAATACCTTTAGTGGGATTAAGAGAAATACCAAATCTCATACACTTCAGCAGAACCTTCTCCAGATGCTTCAAATGGTCTTCCTCTCTTCTTGAAAATACAGTTATGTCATCCAGATAGACCACCACCAACTTATCCTTCTCCTCAGCAAAGGCAATGTCCATTGCTCTTTGAAAGGTCGCTCTGGAATTCATCATACCAAAGGGCATCTTGGCATACATGAATGTTCCCCATGGTGTGGTAAAAGCAGTTTTCTCCCGATCTTTTGGGTGTACCAATATCTAATTGTATCCTGAAAACCCATCCAGCGGAGATATCCTTTGAGAGCCAATAATATTCTGCAGAATTTGATCCATCTTAGGAAGAGGGTAATTTTCTTTCAAAGAAGCCTTGTTCAAGTTTCTAAAGTCAATGCAGATTCTGATTTCTCCACTCTTTTTCCTAACTGGTACCAAGTTAGCAAGCCATTTCGAGAATCTTATATGAACAACAATTTTTGCATCAAAGAGATTCTTAATTTCGTTCTCATTTAGAGGCATGAGAAGTGGATTAATCCTTCTCAATTTCTGTTTGAAAGGTTTCTCAATTTCTTTAATAGGAATAGTATGTTGAATAATAGTAGGATCATATTTCTTCAAATCATCATAACTCCATGCAAAAACATCAATAAACTTTTTCATCATCTCAATATATTTCTGTTCCATTTCCACAGAAAGAAACTTAGAAAGATTTATCATTTTAGGCACTCCTACTGTACCAAGATTACAACTCTCTACCTCTTCATCATCAGCCTGCATTTTAGGGGATTTCAACACATCATTTTGGTTAAAAATATTTTCGATTGGAATAAGACCCTTGGGTATACAATTATTCTTCAACTGCAAAACTTCATGATTACCCTTACTTTCAGAAAGCATGTTTTGTTGATCTCAATAATGTGCAAAACACACAAAAGGTACTCATTGCAACTTTAAATTTAGAACAAAATACATTTGTATGGTATCGATAGCTTTGCTCCCATAAAAAAAATGTCACTTGGTCAATTTTTACAGAGGAAATGATAGCACATTATGAGGATACAAAGAGAAACACCTTCTTTAGCCAATTGATAAATCTCAAACAAAAGGGTTTAGTGGGGGAGCACATTGAGGACTTCCAAAAATTGAATATAAGGGTAACTAATATTCCATAGGAACACAGGATTGATCTCTTCATAGGCACTTTAAAGGATAACATCCAACATGAAGTTCGCGTTTTGGAACCTGATTCATTGGAGAAGGCATTCAGGTTGGCAAGAAAAATTGAATGTAAAATTATGGCAACAAGGAAGCCTACCACTCACTTATATAAAGAAGGAAGTGTTGCTACGCCTAGATTTCCACAACCTACAAGGTTGACACCACAAAAATTGGAAGAAAAAAGAGCAAAAGGGCTTTGCTACAGTTGTGCTAGCAAATACACTAAAGGTCATAAGTGTGCTGAGAAGAAATTATTTTACATAGATTGTGAAGAGGAAGAAGAAAATGATCAAGAAGAGGATATACACCAGGAACCAAGCCTAGAAGAGGAAGAAATGAGTCCGACCATATCGTGTAATGCATTGGCAGGAATTACCATTCCTCAAAATCTCAAGATAGAAGGACATATCAAGAATAAAAAGGTAATAGTGTTGATTGATTCAGGTAGTACCCATAATTTTATTCATTGTAAGGTAGCCAAAGAATTGAATTGTTTCTTATACCCAGCACCAGAATTTCAAGTGATGGTTTCAAATGGAGGAACTATAAATTACTCTGGAAAATGCCATTATATCAAGCTAACCATGGGGGAATATGTATTGAATATTCCAATTCTTTCCATTCCTATGGGATGTCCTGATGTTGTACTAGGAGTACAATGGTTACAACTTTGGGGACGGTAGCTTTTAATTTTTAAGAACTTTTCTTGAAAAAAAAATTCAGAAGGAAAGGAAGTCAAATTATGGGGCATTGCAGGGAAGCTGGGAAAGATAATAAGCTCTAATGTCATGACAAAGCTTCTAAAGAAAGAACAATGAGGCATAATTGCACAATTATGCTCACTAGAAGTTCCAACATCAAAATCATCTATTTCTGCAGATCTCGAAAAAGTGTTGGACAATCATTCAAAGGTTTTTGAAAATCCCAAAGGACTCCCACCTATTCGTGATCATGATCATGCCATTCATTTGATTCCAGGAAGTGTTCCTCCAAACATCAGGCCTTATAGATATCCTTATGTCCAAAAGAGCGAAGTTGAACGTATGATTGCAGAAATGTTAGAGGCGTGTGTAATTCAACCTAGTCAAAGTTCTTTCTCTGCTCCTGTAGTATTGGTACACAAGAAGGATGGATCATGGCGCATGTGTCCTGATTATAGGGAGCTCAATAAGCTCACCATTAAGGATAAATTTCCCATTCCTGTGATTTATGAATTATTGGATGAATTAGATGGAGCAATTTATTTTACCAAGTTGGATCTTCGTTCAGGATATCATCAAATTAGAATGAAGACTGAAGATATTCCAAAAACAGCATTTCGAACTCATGAGGATCATTATGAATTTTTGGTCATGCCTTTTGGCCTTACCAATGCACCTTCTACATTTCGAGGGTTGATGAATTCCATTTTCAAACCCTTCCTTAGAAAATTTGTGCTAGTATTTTTTGATGATATACTAATCTACAGCAGGTCTTGGAAGGATCATGTTCAACATGTTGACAGGGTGCTCAAACTATTGCAGGAGAAACAATTATATGCAAAAACATCAAATGTTTCTTTGGAGTACAAGAGGTGGAATATCTGGGTCATATTGTATCTCACGAGGGTGTTAAGGTAGACCCTAACAAAATTAAAGCCATTAAGGAATGGAAAGTCCCCACAACCATAAAGCAGTTGCGAGGATTTCTCGGGTTAACGGGGTATTATCGCAAGTTTGTTAAGAATTATGGGAGAATAGCAGCACCTCTAACAACATTATTGAAGAAAGATGCATTTTCATGGACTCCTGAAGTAACTAAGGCCTTTGAACATCTTAAAGAGACAATGTGCCTAGCACCGGTCTTAGCTACGCCAGACTTCACAAAAACCTTTATTGTGGAATGTGATGCCTCAGGAAATGGAATTGGTGCAGTTTTAATGCAGGAAGGAAGACCCATTGCTTTTGAAAGTCCTCCAATCAAAGGAAAGTATTTACAAAAACCTATTTATGAGAAGGAAATGTTAGCAATACTGCATGCACTAAAGAAATGGCGAACTTACCTAATGGGAAGACACTTCAAGATAAAAACTGATCATGATAGTCTTAAACACTTTTTGGAACAAAGACTATCTTCAGAAGAGCAGAAAAAATGGGTCACAAAGATGTTGGGTTATGACTTTGAAATAATCTACAAAAAAGGAAAGCTTAATGTTGTTGCAGATGCACTCTTAAGAAATAATGAAGAGGTGGAAGCATTTCTTTGTGCCATTTCTATTATCCAACCAGATTGGATAACTGAAGCAAGAGATGAATGGAAGAAGGAAAAAGATGTATGGACACTCATTCAAAAGTTGCAGCAAGATCCTAGTACATCTGATACATTTAGTTGGAAAAATGATTCCTTATGGTACAAAGATTGCTTATATCTTTGTAAGAATTCCCAATTAAAACAAAATATTCTTCTGGAATTGCACACTTCTCCTTTAGGAGGACACTCAGGATTTTTAAAAACTTACCACAGGGTGAAGAAATAATTTTTTTGGGATGGCCTTAAATCTGATATTCAAAAGTTTGTGGCAGAATGTTTGGTTTGCCAGCAAAATAAAGTGGAAACAATTAAGACCCTGGGACTTCTACAACCTTTATCCATTCCAAGTCAACGTTGGGAGGAGATTTCAATGGATTTTATCACAGGTTTACCTAAGTCCAAAGGAAAAAGTGTCATCATGGTGGTAGTTGATAGACTTACCAAGTATGCACACTTTTGTGCATTATCTCATCCATTTAAAGCAAGTACAGTTGCTACTACATTTATGGACACAATTCAAAAGCTACATGGAAACCCAGGGGTTATTGTGAGCGACAGAGATCCCATTTTTACTGGAAATTTTTGGACGGAGTTATTTTCTTGTTTGGGTACTCAATTAGCTCATAGCTCATCTTATCATCCTCAATCCGATGGTCAAATTGAGATAGTGAATAAATGTTTGGAAGGATATCTTCGTTGTTTTGTATCTGATAAACAAACACAATGGGTCAAGTGGTTACCTCTCGCTGAATGGTGGTATAACACTTCCTTCCATACTACAACAAAAATGACCCCATTTATGGCACTTTATGGATATGATCCACCATCCATCACATCATCTTTAAGAGAAAATTCGAAGGTTCAAGCAGTGGAAGATCACATTGAGCATCAACAAGAAGTTCTCCAACTCTTAAAGGACAACCTGAATTTGGCACAAAATCGAATGAAACAACATGAAGATCAACATCGCAGCGAGAGAAGTTTTGATGTAGGAGACTAGGTATTTTTATGGCTACAACCATACAAACAAATGTCCCTCAAGCAAGCTAAGAAGGATAATAAATTATCGCCAAAGTACTATGGTCCTTACAAGGTGTTGCAAAATATTGGTACTATGGCATACAAATTGGAGCTTCCCGCTTCTTCACGAGTGCATCCAATTTTCCATGTTTCATGCTTAAAGAAGGTTATAGGTGAAAAACTTCCAGTTCAAACAATATTGCCAGAACTTGATGAGGAAGGAAAAATCATATTGGAACTTGAAGCGGTCACGGAAACAAGAACTCGACAGTGACGGAATCGATCAATTTCAGAGTATCTCATCAAGTGGAAGAACTTACCCACTGAAGATTCTACATGGGAGGATGAGAATTTTATCCAGAAGCACCCAGAGCTACTCAAGCGTTGAGGACAACACTTTTTTGAAGGAGAGGGGCATGTTAGGTCCCTATATTACTAGTATAGTCCCTTATTGTTGTTAGTGTAACCCCCTTATTGTTATTATTTGTACCCTTGTAACCCCCATATTGTTATTATTGTGCCCTTAAATTATTATTGTTAGGTCGGCTAGGATTACATTGTGGCCCCATTAGGATTAAATTGTGGCCCCATGGACTCCTATATATAGAAAGGAGGTTTTGTAATTTTTATCATCCAAGAATTATTCATTCATGTAATGTATTGGAGGTTTCCCCCTCGAAGTGGCTTATTTCTAAGGCATTGATATCTCTTTTATTTTATTTTTGGAGTTGGTTTCACAACAGCTCTTCTACCACTTTCATCTTCAATCCCTCCTTTTCCAACACCACTTGAATCAAATCTAGTTGCTCCTAAAGATCTTCCACTTGGTCTTTTAATGCCTTGTTTCTGGATTGTAAGTGCAAGTTTATCCTTTTGATGTGTTTGACCTATCCTCTTAGTGGCTGACTCCATTTTATCAACTTTTCTGTAATGTCCAAGGTTTTTGAAACACTTGTGACTTGTTCTTCCCATATTTTCCCCATTTGTTCAAACTAAACCTTCTCATCTCTATGTTTATTTTCCTCTTGCTTCAAAACTGATATCTCTTTACCTGCCTCCTTCAACCGCTCTTTAAGTGTTTCAATTTTGATTTTTCAATAACTTTCTCTTTACCCTTTCTTTGCTTGATAACCAGTTCTTATTTTTCTGGTGAAGACAGATCTATAATTCTTGGTGGCCGAGAAGATTCATTTATTTTCTCAGTCTCTTTCCTTTCCATGACCTTCCTTAAATGTCTTGTCATTGGTTTACATGGTTGAAAAATGAAACCACCATCATCACCCGCAAAATCTAGTTTTTTAGCAGTCTTACCTTTTTTCAGCACCATAACCATGGAAGCTAAGATAACCATTTTTTCTTTTACTGGTGAAGAAAGATCTATAATTCTTGGTGGCAGAGCAGCTTCATTTATTTTCTCAGTCTCTTTGCTTTCCATGACCTTCCTTGCATGTCTGGTCATTGGTTTCCTAGGTTGAAAAATGAAACTAGCATCATCACTTGCAAAATCCAGTTTTTTAGCAGTCTTACCTTCTTTTAGCTTTCTTCCTCCATCTTCAATTTCTTAAACTTTCAGAATGGGTGACTCTTCAATGTCAATTTCATGTAGGATTTCCTCCAAATTTCCTTTAGCCAATGTCTGGATCCTAGTGACTCTCTTGCTGCCTTGTTTGCTGATTGTCTGCTTCTGTTTTGCAGGTGTTGTTTGAGGTGTGTCAATCTCATGCAAAGGTTATGTTTCCATGCTCACTAGTTCTGGAGGAGATGATCTATTTTCTTCTACAACTTCCTCTGCCATAGCTGGTGATGAAGTAGTTCTATGTTTGGAGGCTTTCTTAGGTGGAACCACATCAATTTCATAGCCACTCATGAACAAGAAGGAAGTCCAGTCTTTGTCTAACCTTCTCAACTCCTCTAACACTAACAACTTAATTAAACCATGATGAAAAAGAGAAGTCTCACTTCCTTCTGTCTTGATTTGGACTTTGTCTGACATTTTCCCTAGACTTCTGTATAAATAAAAAGGCAAGTCAAGTGACCTCTTACCCACAAAATGCAAAAGAATTCTAATATGGTAGGAGTAGACCACGTGAAACCTTCCTTCATAGGTGAAATACTTCTCAATGACCAACAACAGCTTTGAATAATTGTCCTTCATGAAACTCCTAGGGATATAATTTGTCAAGTCAATTTCACTATGTTCTTGCTTAATGAACTCTTTGCAATCCTGCATTGTGAATTCGATGCTTTTAAACCATTATTCCCCTCCTTTAGGTATTCCTGTAGCTGATGAGACGCTCTCTGGTGTTACTGTAAGGTTTAGAATTCCAACCTTTGAAGTTGTTCTTGTGAAGCTGGAGGCAAAATCCTTTGAAACCTGTAAGTGAAAGCCCTGCAACCTTTGAAACAATTGCAAGCAACCAGTTCTTTTGAAAACCTCCATGGTAGTAGGGTCTTCATTGAGTAAATTCATGTCCATGGGCTCATACCTGTGACAATGGCCACCCTTATTTTTTTTTATTCTTGTAGCCATGGATATCTTATAGTCTTCACAGCCTCGCTTGCTTGATGACACCTACAAAATTCGAACTTGCCAGCCACCTGCTTGCCTCGATGAAGAATCTCTCCAGAAATAGACTCACATGCAAGGATAAAGCACAATATTCCAAAAGGCTAATTGAGGTAAGGTTTTATGGTTTAACTGACAGCTCAAGCTTCAATCATGACACATACAAGCCTAAAAAGGTAATGATGACATCAAAACACGGGTATGTACATTTGAATTTATCATAACGGACTTGAATGACCTCCACCCTAACTCCTCTAACCATAAAATGACACCTCATACAAATTTGACAAGATAGGTTAAAAAATATATTTTCGTAGTGAAATTAGTTATGCCTCTGACAGATTCACTACGAAACTATTAGGTAGTTTCATAGCGAAAACTGTTGTTTTCCTGTCTAAAACGCTACGGAATTTTGAAAAACTGACAGATGTGCCCTTTTGATTTTGAATGCATTGGAAATGACAACTGACACCTTATGAGGACTGATTTGACATGAAATAGCACAAATTGAGGTGGTCATGAAACTTAGGATAGGCTAAAAATGCAAAAAAAAAAAAAAAATTCCAATACCACCTTGAAATGGCTTAGGATACCTTATCCATTGGTGAGTGACCTATATGACCCTATCAAGAAATGTTTCACAACTTTATGAGCGATAAAAATGGCTCCACTTGGGATGGTGTACCCCTGTGGTACACCAAATAACCTGTAGTTCCAGTGCCATCCATATTTTTGGAAATAAAAATCTGAACTTTGCCAAGCTTTCCTCAAACTCATATGGCCTTCACCTCGTGCTCAAGTTTGATGATCAGCCTGTATTTATTAGAAGAAAAGCATAATAAAATAGAATATATACAATGGAGTGAAAATTCGGATAAATTTTAAAAGGAATAGTGCTTTAGAAGCCTGCCATTGACAGGTCCTCCAGCACAAGGTTGTCCATCCATCTCCTGCAGTAGATAAGTGTTGTTTCCATGGAATGCAGCTACTATGAATGGTCCTTTCTAGATGTTATCAAACTTACCATGTTTCCCCTTTTCTTCAATTCTAGCCTCCCACTTCAACACCACATCTTGAATCTAGAAATTTTCTTCTTTGACCTTTCTATCAAATGTCTTCTTTATTTTGTTTTGTGACTGTTGATGACTATTGTATACCTCTTCCCCTTTTTCCTGCAGAGCTATAAGCTGGTTTGTTCTCCTCTAAATAGCATTAGGCTCCTCTTCTATTCCTTGCAGCAACTTCATTACAAGCACTCCCAAGGATGTGGGAAAAATGGCTTCAGCTCCATACACTAACTCATAAGGTGAAGTACCAATTGATCTTTTTGTACATACTCTATCAGCCCATGGAGCATACTTCAGCTTCAGATTCCATGATTTCTTATTTCCCTGCAGTACCTTCTCGATAATTCTCACAATGATTTTATTAAAATATTCAGCAAGACCATTACCCTTTGGGTAATAAGCAGTAGAGTGTCCAAATGTTATGTAATACTGATGACAAAATCTAATAAACATTTTGGATTTAAGAGCTTGTGCATATTCAGTAATAATATTCATAGGATAGCCAAAATTGGACAATATGTTATTCTCTAAGAATTGGATGATGGTTGAACCATTTTCCTACCTTGTTGGGATTGCTTCAATCCACTTGGTGACATAATATGTTGCTTTCAAGATCCAGCAATGTTGCCCTGAGGATGATGGGTGTATTTTTCACCAATAAAATCTAGCCCCCACTATTGAAAAGGCGCCTCAACATAAATTGGCATAAAGGGTAAAGGAACTAGCTTTTTCTTACCATAAAAAATCTGACATTCATGGCAGGCAGTTATCTTCTTGTAAACATCCTTGAACATGTTGGGCCAGTAGTACCCTACTTGGATAATTTTGTTTGATGTGGCCTTCAAATACTAATGTCCTCCACAATCTCTTTTATGAAACTCTTCAATCACCTTTTCAGCTTCCTCTTCCAGCAAACAATTTAAAATAATGCCACCAGTATCTTTCCAGTACAACTTTTTATCTATAATGCAGTATCTCAAAGATTTTAGCTTCACAAACCTTGCTTTTGATTTATTCAATTCTGCGGGAGCTCTATGATGATGCAAGACAAAGACAATGTCTATGTACCAATCAGATAAAATGTAATTTTCTTCAATAGGAATCAGCTCCTCATCTTCATCTGATAACTCTAAAATTTCTGCAATAAAATTCATGTCAAGGCAGTCAAAATTGGACTGTACCATCAACTTTGCTAGCCCCTGTCCTTTCACCAACTTTGTAGGTTTAATTTCTATATCATACTCTAGCAAATTAGCTATCCACTTCCTTCTCTTACCATCAAGATCATCTTGTGTCAAGATTTCCTTCACCACAGTGTTAGGCACAAATGCTATGACATGAGAATGCATAATATAGATTCTGAAATCCTTAATGGATTTAATCAAAGCATATGCCTGTTTTTCTAAAATATTGTATTTCAGCTTTGAGTTAGCAATAGTTCTGCTAAATAATGAAATGGGTTGCTCTGTACCTTATTGTCCTTTCTACAATAAAACTCTGGCTCTAGTGTTTTCAGATGCAAATGTAAAAACCGGAAATTCTTTTGAAAAATCTAGGCTAATCAATACTAGGGCCTCAGTGAGTGCTTTCTTAATTTCTTCAAATGAATATTTTGCTTCGACTTTCCATTTAATATCGGCTCCTTTCTTCAGCATCTTGTTTATATCTTTGAAAATCTCAGCAAAGTTCGAGATGAACCTTCTAACAAAATTCACTCTCCCAAGGAAAGATTGAATTTACTTCTTGTTCCTTGGCAGATCTACTTTTTGAATGACATTGACTATGTTTGGATCAATATTTATCCCATCTTTTGATATGATATGCCCAAGCAACTTTCCAGAGGTTAAAGCAAAAATACCTTTAGTGGGATTAAGAGAAATCTCATACACTTCAGCAGAACCTTCTCCAGATGCTTCAAATGGTCTTCCTCTCTTCTTGAAAATACAGTTATGTCATCCAGATAGACCACCACCAACTTATCCTTCTCCTCAGCAAAGGCAATGTCCATTGCTCTTTGAAAGGTCGCTCTTGCATTCATCATACCAAAGGGCATATTGGCATACATGAATGTTCCCCATGGTGTGGTAAAAGCAGTTTTCTCCCGATCTTTTGGGTGTACCAATATCTAATTGTATCCTGAAAACCCATCCAACAGAGACATCCTTTGAGAGCCAATAATATTCTGCAGAATTTGATCCATCTTAGGAAGAGGGTAATTTTCTTTCAAAGAAGCCTTGTTCAAGTTTCTGAAGTCAATGCAGATTCTGATTTCTCCACTCTTTTTCCTAACTAGTACCAAGTTAGCAAGCCATTTCGAGAATCTTATAGGAACAATAATTTTTGCATCAAAGAGATTCTTAATTTCATTCTCAATTAGAGGCATGAGCAGTGAATTAATCCTTCTCAATTTCTGTTTGAAAGGTTTCTCAATTTCTTTAATAGGAATAGTATGTTGAATAATAGTAGGATCATATTTCTTCAAATCATCATAACTCCATGCAAAAACATCTATAAACTTTTTCATCATCTCAATATATTTCTGTTCCATTTCCACAGAAAGAAACTTAGAAAGATTTATCATTTTAGGCACTCCTACTGTACCAAGATTACAACTCTCTACCTCTTCATCATCAGCCTGCATTTTAGGGGATTTGAACACATCATTTTGGTTAAAAATATTTTCGATTGGAATAAGACCCTTGGGTATACAATTATTCTTCAACTACAAAACTTCATGATTACCCTTAGTTTCAGAAAGCATGTTTTGTTGATCTATTTGTGTGCTTTCAAACTCCTCTTTCAACTCTATGAAATTTTTCACTTGTTGGTCATCTTCAAACAGTTGCCAATGGATGATGTTATCTAGGATGGCAGGCCTATGATGAACTTCAATCTCATATTTCTCAGAGGAATGTGCAAGGATGACAAACAGACTTGCAGAAATAGGTAGGGAATCAACTAATAAGTTTTGATCCCTAGTTTTCACAATAAATGAATATTATTGAAATTTTTCCAACATTTCCATGAGCAGATTTCTATAAGCTCTCATCCTCACATCCTTGGTTTGATATATTCCTTCAAATTTTTTAATTACCAATTCAGAATCTCCACAAACTGAAATTTTTTGGGCACCCAATCTTTTCAAAATTTCCAAACCCAAAAACAGAGATTCATATTCAACCATGTTATTTGTACAGTCAAAGTTCAGTTTGAAAGAATAGAACTTACTTTCATCTTCAGGAGTAGTGATCCATATGCCTGTTGTAGCCCCCTCTCTACCAGCAAATCCATCAAAGTGAAAAAGCCACCAACCCTCTAATTTTTCTTCTATGATTTCTTGATTTTCAGCTTGCTAATTTTCAACATCTTGAATTTTTTATTTCCCTTCATCTTCTACTTCATCAGTTAGCTCATTGAAAAGAATGGTTGATCCTAATTCAATTTCAACAGCATAAATTGGAAAATTCTAAGGTTTATCCTTGTTGCTTACCATATAGGCCATCCTAGTTTCCCTGTACAATATTACTTTCTCACCAAAAATAGGGATGGTGGCATATGTCAAGTCCATCTGCATGGTGCCTTTGATTTTTCTTGCCCAAGATCTGGATAAGAGCATGCCAAAATTGGGTGGAATATCTGCCACCACAATGTCCATTACCACTATCTTGGCAAGGACTTGTGTTAGGCCAACAACAACATCTTTTATCAATCATATGCATTGCACTATTTTAGAATAAAAAATACAAACCCTTTTTTGGCCTAGTGATCTCCAAACCCATCCTTTCCATAATCACATTAGGCGTGAGATTATGAGAAGCCCCTGAATCCAACATGGCATTATGTAAGGTCATATCATGGGTACTAAGTCTGACATAGAAAGGAGGTACTTCTTCATTTTTCTCATCTTCCAATCTTGGTCCCAAGTAGATGGTAGGATGGTATTCTTGTACATTAAGGATATCTGCAGCTCCTAGTTGAGAATTCAACATTTTTACAATTTTAGTTTTGTACTCATTCACCTTGAGAATTTATCCAAAAGGGACTGGGATCTTGATTTTGGAAATATCATTCTCCAAACTGAAAACAAAAGTAATATTTTCACTCTCTTTGACAGGGGGAGGAAATGGTGGGTCCTTTTTAGCCTCAACTACTTTAGGATCATCCTTCTTTGGCTATGTTTTATTTGCAGTGATGGGAACATTTCTGTTTCTGAGATTTTATTGCTTCTGCGTCTCAAAAATTGCATGTTGATAAACCTTAAGATAGTCATATGGTCCCTCACCCTTATCTAAATCATGATCAGACTCATCATGCTCTTCTTTAGTAAAAAACATTCCATACATGTTTTCATCTAGGCAGTGAATAGAGTCTTCTTGAATCTCAAGCTGAGTTTCATCTTCATCAATCAAGTTCTGCTAAAAAGGAGGCCTCACTTGAGGATCAAGCTGATTTTTGTTTTCTCTTTGTATTTTCTGATTTTGAGGCCTTCTAAACTGTGGATTTCTAAATTGTGGCTCATGTTGTGTAGGAGGTGCAGAATCATTTCCAAGGGCAAGTCCATCCATGAGTTTTTCTATTGTCTTCATCATAGAATCAAACTTATCATCTGAGGTGGAAGGCTTTTCTTCTTCTTTTAGTTTTTTTTTACCCATCTTATACTTCTTAGCTGCTATCATGTTTACTTCTACCTTCGCAGCATCTTTCTGCGTTTCTGCTAGTGAAGGAGATTCTCTTTCTCTAAGCAGGATAGAGAAGTCATAGTCAAATGCCTCAGCATAGTGCAATTGAGTAGCTCCTGGTGGAGGTTTAAGATGAGAAGGTATAGAATCATAGACGTTATTAAATATCTTGGAGGAATTTTGGACATTTTCATCTAGAGCTATTTTTAGACTATTGTATTCAGTAAGGGCCTGCACAGGGTTTGTTCTATTCCCCCATTTTCTCAAGAAACTATCCTCAAACTGATTCCAATTATGCAAGCTTCCTATAGCTAAGGCTTTAAACCATTTTCTGGACTCACAAGTGAAACTTTGAGCAAATAGTCTCATGTTGACATCTTCATGGTCTACCTCCTCTCTATCTATGAAATCATTGAACTGGTCTACATGTTCCTCAGTTGTAATTTCTTCATCACTCCCCCAGGTTTTAATTCTAGCAGAGTACTTACTTGGGGGGGCATTAAGAACAGCTGGGAGAACAAGATTTGCAGCAGCAGGTGGAGGTGGAACCTTTCCAGCCATGATAACATGGACTGTGGTATTTATAGAAACAGCAGTAGTAGAAGATGAGCTGTTAGGAGGTGGTGTAGTTGGTGTTTGTAGTCCAGACACAAATGAACTCCAATCAGGTAAAGGAATACTAGATTTTCTTATAATAAAGAATTCAAATGGGTCTAATTCCTTTAACTTATCAAAAAAATTCCCTCTCTAATAATAATTCTGATGTAACTGCCTCCCAGAATTCTTCTCTTTATTTTTTGGTCACTAGGGTTGAGGTATCAATACCTCGTCTTTGTAGGTCTATAACAATCTCAGTCAATTAATTTTCACTTTCAAACCTAAACAAAACTTCCTGAATCTTATCATCAAATTTCTTATCTTCGAGACTTCTTACAATTTCAGAGGATAAATCTGTTGAGTGTGATGGAATTACCTGATTTTGAAGAGCTGCCTTGAATGCCTCTGCAAATTGTGTTTGGATTATCCACAATTGTAGGTGGGTTAGGATCTAGATTGCTCCTTGTGTATGTCCTTCTCGAAGCCACCTTTAAACATGAAAATTTTTAATGGAGTCACCAAAGTAGTTGCAGCCTCGAACAAATTTTGAGCTCCCGCTACCTCCAAGAGTTCAGCTTCACTCTTTGCACAAAAACTTCAGGAAATATGTCTTCAAACTCCCGGCAGACGCACCAAAATGTTATCACCAAATTTATCTTGATTGGCTGCTCATCAATCAACTCAATGTAACTCTTTCAAACCACTTCTAACTGAAGATTAGCCTCTTCAATTTGAGAGGGCTATCTCAAATGGGAATTTATGATTTTGAATAAAGATAATACTATATGGCTAACTCTATGAAATGTAACTTGTTTTTGTATGATTGCGGGTTGAAAAATGTAGGCTTGCTACCATTGGGCTTGTGGAGTAAACAATCAATACTCTTAGTGATAGTGGTTCTTCACGTGGAAGCTGAGGCAGATAGAGGTTTTTAACAAAGATAATTCATACACATAACACAGGAAAACAAAGTAATTCCACCTCTAAAGGAAGTGAGAGCATAATATTATGAATTCTGAGTAATTATAGATAAAATATACTGAAAGTGATTAACATAAAGATACAGAGCAATAACACATCAAAAACCTCATGAGAATCTCATGTCTGGAAGTAGAATGTCACTTTGTATTACTAATAATGAACAAAAAACATACAAGAATAAATTTGGTGAAATATTCTCCAACCCCTTTCTCTTCAATGTTTAGTTTATAAATAGACATTCTTTACAATCTAGATGATCAACCCAGCTGGCTAGATCTTTGAATTCTACTCTAACATCTATCATAATTGAAACCACTAACTTGAAACAGAAAAATGACAGTTATCCTTTAAAAAAAAAACTCCTAATAGGACTCTATCTCCTATTTATTATATTCATTTTTCCTCTCATTGAAACAGTTACATAATGGTTACATAATGAATGTCACATGCTCAAAGGAAAAATCACCATAATTCACCACCACTTTACATCTTCAAAGCACCCTAGATCTATGGAACACAGTCCTACTTTTTAGGAATGGATGACCTTGAATTTAAACATTGTTTTGACTGATGAGATGGCTTTGTGGCACTCCTTTTGAGCCATGAATCTCTACTGGTATGGTCCACTGACATGTTGGAGGTCTACAGCTGGCAAACATGCTGTTGACATGCTCAAAATTATTCAAAAAACTCCTCACTACGAAAACATGGTTGTTTAGGTAGTTTCGTAGTGATTTTTTGTAGCGTGTGTAAACCTGCCTTTTCACCTACCATATTGCCACCTTAGCTATTAAAATACCTTCCTTATGTCAAGAAAACTTGCAAACAGTCAATCTCGCTTCATAAAACCTGAAAAAACTGAGTTTTGAGGAAAAAATACACCTACAGGAATTTTCATAGCATATTTCTGGCCTCAAACCTGAGGTACGCTACTAAATTGTACAAAAAACCAAAAATTGAAGTTTTCAAGATTGTCTTCAAAATTTGTTCTCCTGCTACAAAATTTAGATTCTTTGCATGTTATGAACCTCATCATGCATATTCCATCTCAATTTTTCATTCTTTTGGAATTTCTTCTTCATTCACAATCAGTTGGCTAATGGGCTCTTGTTAGGTCCCTATATTACTAGTATAGTCCCTTATTTTTGTTAGTGTAACCCCCTTATTGTTATTATTTGTACCCTTGTAACCCCCATATTGTTATTATTGTGCCCTTAAATTATTATTGTTAGGTCGGCTAGGATTACATTGTGGCCCCATGGACTCCTATATATAGAAAGAAGGTTTTGTAATTTGTATCATCCAAGAATTGTTCATTCATGTAATGTATTTGAGATTTCCCCCTAGAAGTGGCCTATTTCTAAGGCGTTGATATCTATTTTCTTCTATTTTTGGATATGGTTTCACAACATTTGGTATCAGAGGCTTTGGATTCTAGGGTTTTCGCTGCTCCAAACCGGTCATCATGGAATTTTCGCTATAACGTTTTTTCTACGAAGGTTCAGAAGATGAAATTTTTAGAGTGCAAAGCCGAAATCCTGAGGAACATCGTCGCAAAATTTTGGAGCTTGGTTCGCAATATTTTCGAAGATATGATCTGTGGCAGTTAGGGTTTTTTGCAGGCTCATGAATTTAACCTAAACAGATCATCACGGCATTTGCGCTATAACTGTTTTTCTACGAAGTTTTAGAATCTGAAATTTTTAGAGAGCGAAGCTAAAATCCTGAGGAACATCGTTGCAAATTTCGGAGCTTGGTTTGCAATATTTTCGGAGATATGATCTGTGGAAGTTAGGTCTTTTTCAGGCTCCCGAATTTCATCTCAAAGAGGTTATCGTGGGAAAATCTTCATAACTCTCTCTTTGAGAATCGGATTGGAATGATGTAAAAGGTGGCCACAAATAAACGATCTTTAGTTTCTTTTCTATCATTTTTAGAGCCAAAGGAGGAAACGGTGACACGTGGCAAGTCGTACAAGTTCGCTATATTGAAGTAGTCCATAATTGGGTCATTGTGGGAGATTGGACATAAATTTTCTTTGAAGAATCTAAATCAGGGTAGACCTATGACATTTGAAAGAAGCTTCAGAGGGCTACTATAAGGTTGAATTTTAGATATTTAGGATCTGAAATTATATAGGTAATTCAATTTCAATATAGAGCTCCTCAAAAGCATGTAAAAGGTGTGTATTTTTTTTCCCAAATTGCATAAGTCTTGTTTGAAGAATCAAGTTGAATTGATTCCAAGGGCATATTGTAGAATAGATATCAGTATTAGATTCTAAAATGGCCCCTAAAAATAATTCAACACCCATTAAGCCTTTAGAAAGCTCTACTATGACTCATGAAGATGAAGAATGGCAACATGACATATCAAAATTACAAGAGCAAGTGTAACAAATTTCGCTCTCGCAAAGAGCAACAAAAAATGACATGGAAGTTTTGAAGAAAGGCGTGGAAACTAAGATGGATGGTTTGAAGAAAGGCGTGGAATCTAATATATATGGCATGGAATCTAAGATAGATGGCATGGAGGCTGGCATGGAATCTAATATGGATGACATGGAAGCTAAGATCGATGAGAAAATGGAAAACATGAAGAATGTTCTAAAAGCAGACATGGAAGGTTTGACAAAGTTGATACAAGAAACGTTTCCTAATGGTGAAAAGATAGTAGAAGAACCTCATGATGAGAACAAAATAAATGCTAATCGTGATTTCATAAACTCTAATGTTGGCGGGAAGAACCACCATATTCCAAAAATGGATATGAGGAAGTTTGATGGAAAGGATCCTGTAACATGGATACTACAGATGGAGCAATATTTTGATCTCGATAATGTGCAAAACACACAAAAGGTACGCATTGCAACTTTACATTTAGAACAAAATACATTTGTATGGTATCGATGGCTTTGCTCCCGTAAAAAAATTGTCACTTGGTCAATTTTTAAAGAGGAAATGATAGCACATTATGAGGATACAAAGAGCAACACCTTCTTTAGCCAATTGATAAATCTCAAACAAAAGGGTTTAGTGGGGGAGCACATTGAGGACTTCCAAATATTGAATATAAGGGTAACTATTATTCCAGAGGAAAACATGCTTGATATCTTCATAGGTACTTTAAAGGATAACATCCAACACGAAGTTCGCGTTTTGGAACCTGATTCACTGGAGAAGGCATTCAGGTTGGCAAGAAAAATTGAATGTAAAATTATGGCGACAAGGAAGCCTACCACTCACTTGTATAAAGAGGGAAGTGTTGCTACTCCTAGATTTCAACAACCTACAAGGTTGACACCACAAAAATTGGAAGAAAAAAGAGTAAAAGGGCTTTTCTACAGTTGTGATAGCAAATACACTAAAGGTCATAAGTGTGCTGAGAAGAAATTATTTTACATAGATTGTGAAGAGGAAGAAGAAAATGATCAAGAAGAGGATATACACCAGGAACCAAGCCTAGAAGAGGAAGAAATGAGTCCGACCATATCGTGTAATGCATTGGCAGGAATTACCATTCCTCAAAATCTCAAGATAGAAGGACATATCAAGAATAAAAAGGTAATAGTGTTGATTGATTCAGGTAGTACCCATAATTTTATTCATTGTAAGGTAGCCAAAGAATTGAATTGTTTCTTATACCCAGCACCAGAATTTCAAGTGATGGTTTCAAATGGAGGAACTATAAATTACTCTGGAAAATGCCATTATATCAAGCTAACCATGGGGGAATATGTGTTGACAAGTCCAATGCTTTCCATTCCTAAGTGGATGTCCTGAGCAAGAAAGGATATTCAATTCTTTCCATTCGTGATATCATCAAATTAGAATGAAGATCAAGATATCCCAAAACAAAGATTAACCCATGAGGATCACAGGAATTCTTGGTCATGCTTTTGCCTTACCAATGCACCTTCTTTGCTATTTCATGGGCTTGGAGTGAATTCCATTTTCAAACCCTTCCTTAGAAAATTTGTGCTAGTATTTTTTGATGATATACTAACTATTGTGCAGTTCTGGAAGGATCAGAACCATATGCTGATTGTGGTGTCTAAACTATTGTAGGAGAAACAATTATGTGAAAAAACATCCAATTTTTTCTTTGGAGTACAAGAGGTGGAATATCTGAGTCATATTGTATCTCACAAGGGTGTTAAGGTAGAACCTAACAAAATTAAAGCTATTAAGGAATGGAAAGTCCCCACAACCATAAAGCAATTGCGAGGATTTCTCAGGTTAACAAAGTATTATCGCAAGTTTGTTAATAATTATGGGAGAATAGCACCATCTCTAACAACATTATTGAAGAAAGATGAATTTGCATGGACTCTTGAAGCAACTAAGGCCTTTGAACATCTTAAAGAGGCAATGTGCCTAGCACCGGTCTTAGCTATGCCAGACTTCACAAAAACCTTTATTGTGGAATGTGATGCCTCAGGAAATGGAATTGGTGTTGTTTTAATGCAAGAAGGAAGACCCATTGCTTTTGAAAGTCGTCCAATCAAAGGAAAGTATTTACAGAAAGCTATTTATGAAAGGAAATGTTAGCAATACTGCATGCACTAAAGAAATGGCAACCTTACCTGATGGGAAGACACTTCAAGGTAAAAACTGATCATGATAGTCTTAAACACTTTTTGGAGCAAAAACTATCTTCAGAAGAGCAGCAAAAATGGGTCACAAAGATGTTGGGTTATGACTTTGAAATAATCTACAAAAAAGGGAAGCTAAATGTTGTTGCAGATGAACTCTTAAGAAATAATGAAGAGGTGGAAGCATTGCTTTGTGTCGTTTCTATTATCCTACCAGATTGGATAATCCAAGCAAGAGATGAATGGAAAAAGGACGAAGAAGTGTGGACACTCGTTCAAAAGTTGGAGCAAGATCCTAGTACATCTGATACATTTAGTTGGAAAAATGATTCCTTATGGTACAAATATCACTTATATATTTGTAAGAATTCCCAATTAAAACAAAATATTCTTTTGGAATTGCACACTTCTCCTTGAGGAGGACACTCAGGATTTTTAAAAACTTACCACAGGGTGAAGAAAGATTTTTTTTGGGATGGCCTTAAATCTGATATTCAAAAGTTTGTGGCGGAATGTTTGGTTTGCCAACAGAATAAAGTTGAGACAATTAAGACCCTGGGTCTTCTACAACCTTTATCCATTCCAAGTCAACGTTAGGAAGAGATTTCAATGGATTTTATCACAAGTTTACCCAAGTCCAAAGGAAAGAGTGTCATCATGGTGGTAGTTGATAGACTTACCAAGTATGCACACTTTTGTGCATTATCTCATCCATTTAAAGCAAGTACAGTTGTTACTACATTTATGGACACAATTCAAAAGCTACATGGAAACCCAAGGGTTATTGTGAGCAACAGAGATCCCATTTTTACTGGAAATTTTTGGACGGAGTTATTTTCTTGTTTGGGTACTCAATTAGCTCATAGCTCATCTTATCATCCTCAATCCGATGGTCAAACTGAGATAGTAAATAAATGTTTGGAAGGATATCTTCGTTGTTTTGTATCCGATAAACAAACACAATGGGTCAAGTGGTTACCTCTCGTTGAATGGTGGTATAACACTTCCTTCCATACTGCAGCAAAAATGACCCCATTTATGGCACTTTATGGATATGATCCACCATCCATCACATCATCTTTAAGAGAAAATTCGAAGGTTCAAGCAGTGGAAGATCACATTGAGCATCAACAAGAAGTTCTCCAACTCTTAAAGGACAACCTGAATTTGGCACAAAATCGAATGAAACAACATGAAGATCAACATCGCAGCGAGAGAAGTTTTGATGTAGGAGACTAGGTATTTTTATGGCTACAACCATACAAACAAATGTCCCTCAAGCAAGCTAAGAAGGATAATAAATTATCGCCAAAGTACTATGGTCCTTACAAGGTGTTGTAAAATATTGGTACTATGGCATACAAATTGGAGCTTCCTGCTTCTTCACGAGTGCATCCAGTTTTCCATGTTTCATGCTTAAAGAAGGTTATAGGTGAAAATATTCCAGTTCAAACAATATTTCCAGAACTTGATGAGGAAGGAAAATTCATATTGGAACCGGAAGCAGTCACGGAAACAAGAACTCGACAACTACGGAATCGATCAATTTCAGAGTATCTCATCAAGTGGAAGAACTTACCCACTGAAGATTCTACATGGGAGGATGAGAATTTTATACACAAGCACCCAAAGCTACTCAAGTGCTGAGGACAACACTATTTTGAAGGAGAGGGGCATGTTAGGTCCCTATATTACTAGTATAGTCCCTTATTGTTGTTAGTGTAACCCCCTTATTGTTATTATTGTACCCTTGTAACCCCCATTTTGTTATTATTGTGCCCTTAAATTATTATTGTTAGGTCAGCTAGGATTACATTGTGGCCCACTAGGATTACATTATGGCCCCATGGACTCCTATATATAGAAAGGAGGTTTTGTAAATTGTATCATCCAAGAATTGTTCATTTATGTAATGTACTGGAGGTTTCCCCCTCGAAGTGGCTTATTTCTAAGGCGCTAATCTCTCTTTTATTTTATTTTTGGAGTTGGTTTCACAACAGCTCTTCTACCACTTTCATCTTCAATCCCTTCTTTTCCAACTCCACTTGAATCAAATCCAGTTGCTCCTAAAGATCTTCCACTTGGTCTTTTAATACCTTGTTTCTGGATTGTAAGTGCAAGTTTATTCTTTTGATGTGTTTGACCTATCCTCTTAGTGGCTGACTCCATTTTATCAGCTTTTCTGTAATGTCCAAGGTTTTTGAAACACTTGTGACTTGTTCTTCCCATATTTTCCCCATTTGTTCAAACTAAACCTTCTCATCTCTATGTTTATTTTCCTCTTGCTTCAAAACTGATATCTCTTTACCTGCCTCCTTCAACTGCTCTTTAAGGGTTTCAATTTTGATTTTCAATAATTTTCTCTTTACCCTTTCTTTGCTTGATAACCAGTTCTTATTTTTCTGGTGAAGACAGATCTATAATTCTTGGTGGCCGAGAAGCTTCATTTATTTTCTCAGTCTCTTTCCTTTCCATGACCTTCCTTAAATGTCTTGTCATTGGTTTACCTGGTTGAAAAATGAAACCACCATCATCACCCAAAAAATCTAGTTTTTTAGCAGTCTTACCTTTTTTCAGCTTTCTTCCTCCATCTTCAATGTCTTCAGCTTGCACAATGGGTGACTCTTAAATGTCAATTGCATGCAAGAAGTCCTCCAAATTTTCATTAGACAATTTCTGGCTCCTAGTGACTCTCTTGCTACCTTGTTTGCTGACTGTCTGTTTCTGTTTTGCAGGTGTTGTTTGAGGTGTGTCAATCTCCTGCAAAGGTTTTGCTTCCATGCTCACTCGTTGTGTAGGAGATGATCTATTTTCTTCTTCAACTTCCTCTGCCACAACTGGTAAGGAACTAGTTCTAGGTTTGGAGGCTTTCTTAGGAGTAACCACATCAATTTCATAGCCACTCATGAACAAGAAGGAATTCCAGTCTCTGTCTAACCTCCTCAACTCCTCTAACATGAACAACTTAATTAAACCATGATGAAAAATATAATTCTCACTTCCTTCTGTCATGATTTGGACTTTGTCTGACATTTTCCCTAGACTTCTGTGTAAATAAAAAGGCAAGTCAAGTGACCTCTTACCCACAAAATGCAGAAGAAGTCTAAGATGGTAGGAGTAGACCATGTGAAACCTTCCTTCACAGGTGAAATACTTCTAAATGACCGTCAACGACTTTGAATAATTGTCCTTCATGAAAATCCTAGGGATAGCATTTGTCAAGTCAATTTCAATGTGTTCTTGCTTGATGAACTCTCTGCAATCCTACATTGTGAATTTGATGCCTTTAAACCATTTTTCCCCTCCTCTATGTATTTTTGTAGCTGATGAGATGCTCTCTAGTGTTACTGTAAGGTTCAGAATTCCAACCTTTGAAGATGTTCCTGTGAAGCTGGAGGAAAAATCCTTTGAAACCTATAAGTGAAAGCCCTGCAACCTTTGGCAGAATTGAAAGCAACCAGTTCTTCTGAAAACCTCCATGGTAGTAGGGTCTTCATTGAGTAAATTCATGTCCATGGGCTCATACCTGTGACAATGGCCACCCTTATTTTATTTTCTTCTTGTAGCCATGGATGTCTTATTGTCTTCACAACCTCGCTTGCTTGATGACACCTATAGAATTCGAACTTGCCATCCACCTGCTTGGTTCAATGAAGCAGCTCTCCAGAAATCGACTCACATGCAAGGATAAAGAAAAATATGCCAAAAGGCTAATTGAGGTAAGATTTTATGGTTTAACTAACAGCTCAAGCTTCAATCATGACACATACAGGCCCAAAAAGGTAATGATGACATCAAAACACGGCTAGTACATTTGAATTTATCATAACAGACTTGAATGACCTCCACCCTAACTCCTCTAACCATAAAATGAAACCTCATGCAAATTTGACAAGACAGGTTAAAAAACAGATTTTCGTATTGTAATATCCCAAATGAGGGATTTTCTACTCCATTGGGAATATCTTAAGATATTGCATTTTCTATTTTCAGTGAGCTACTGCAAGTCTATTTCAGAGATTGACTGATGGGGCATTTATAGGATATGACTCCTTCCAAAGAAGGGAGAAATCCTTAGGCTAGCTGGCCCTTCTCAGACTCTGCCTATGGATATGCAATATTCCACCTCGGGAATTTCTGCCACAGGGTCCTTTAGGACGCTGTATAAGGAAGATGCTGCATAAATAAGGCAAACCATCACTGAGATGCCCTAGAAAATTTATAATGTAACTCCCCTGCATAAAATGAGCCCAAATAAATAACACTAGATGGGTTATTCAGATCTCCCCAATCTAGGTCTCTAGAACAATGCTCAATGAAAGAGCTCACAGCAATATGCAAAACATTAATCTGAAACTCTGCAAATTTGAATGCATCAAAAGAGGGTAAATATCACAGCCATTATCATATTAATATATTAGCATGATCATACCTGAATATCATGAGGAATAAGTCTCTCAAGCATTAGAACCAATCTTCCAATGAATATTCAATACAATGTCGGAGTAGCTGCAGCTACAAAGAATGCCAGAAAACCATAACTGCGCAGTCTCTTTAAGAGATGCAGTTGCTGAATACATATGAATGATAATATGGCTGAAAGATACAAGAAAAATAGCCCAATAAAGGAAAATGGGCTCAATATGGGATCTCTAGCCAATCTCAGGGAGATTGCTAGAAATGCCGGATAAAATACAATAGTGACAAATAGATTGTCACTGCAACTGGAACCAAAAGAATATGGGGCTGTGGCTGATATGAAATTCCGATGCCCTCCTCTGATAATTCTCTCAAGGAAAAGGGGTTGATCCCCTTCCACTCAAAAGCACTCCTCCTGATGAGCACAAAGATCTCCCGCAACACTGCCCTCATGAGATAACGCAGTTTCTCCAAGTGACTGCGCAGTGGGAGTTGGTGAATGAGTGGCCTCATGCCACAGATCTGAAATGAAGTCCAAAATCCCTCTCTATAGCTCCTCCAAATAAGAGATCCATCATCTTCTGAAAATGCAAGTAGGGAAGAACTCTATGAGTTCCTCTGCTGCTACCCCAGCTACACATCAACCTGCTACAGGAATAACGTAGTAACTGAAGGAGTAAGCTTGGCCAAATTTTGGAATGAGGAAATGCAGCTCAAATCCTCTCCTCCCTTGAGGAAGAGGTGCGGGATCCCCACCGAGAACACCCCCAGTGCTCAAGAGCACTGCAATCCTGCTAAACAGCTCGGATATGCAAGTCCTTGGCCTCACCACGAAATTTCTGAATCAAAATAATAATCCAAATGAGCTGCTCCTTCGTTCTTATGAACTCACTTTCACCATAGGCCCCACAATTAGGGTTTGCATTCACTTTTGAATGCTTTCCCTCCAAAAGTTGCGTTATCTTCTCAAGCAAGCTAACCCTCTAAAGCAACATTGTTGATTTGGTCAAAATGGCCAACTCAAGGTGATCCTCATCATGTTCACACCATGGGGTGTTTATTTCAACTGCTTTATTATTTCTCCTTTCACACAAGGAGTGTTATTTTCCATCAAAAGGGGTTAAGGGGTCTCCTTACCCATTTTATTAAACAAAAATAAAAATATGCCACTATAATGTTCCATTTTAGCTTGAGGCTAAAATTGGGAACATTACAGTCCCCCCCTCCCACATGTTGCTTGTCCCCAAGCAACTGCATAGAGAGAACAAAATTTCTCCCCCTTCTTCTCTTATGGCCTCCTCATCATCAATATCCACCACTTCTCAAGATATGCTGCAATAAAATTGTCCTCCGATGTCTTCTCTCAAGTATGCAACCGAAATGGTGTACACCCAGAAAGATGGAAGGTGTAGGTGGAAATCTTCCTGCTGAACTATGGCCTCCTCAAGGTAGGAGTGATGACAAGCATGGAAAATATAATCCCACTGATGATCTCCTCAACCATGCTATCATCCATATGAAAACCTTGCCCACGGATTTGTGCCATGTAATGGGGCTGAATGGAGAGTTTTGTTGCTTGTGCTTCTCATGATGGCCCTCTCTCCATATGCTGCTCATATGGGGTTGTCTTTGTCTTTGGGCTGGAAAATTATGGCCTCCAAGAATGGCCCAAGTTACCCCATCAATAAAATCATCCATGAAATGCCTCCTCAAATCCTCCAAGTGGTTTCTCCCACAAGAATAGACAAGTAGAAATGTGGCAATCATGGTTTTCCCATGGTATCTCCTACAAGATAGAACATGTGTAATGGGGAGAATAGTGCTCCCCATGGGCTATCCCAATCATATAAATCACTCTCCACATAGTGCTCCCTGTGAAAAATAAGCATCAGCAATACAAGGTAGCATAATACAATGAAACAAGTTGCCAGAAGGCAACAAGAGAGTGGGTCACTGCTCCTTTCATGGGACTTACGTAGTGAGCCTCTTTCCTTCATCAAGGATATAACAAGTGCCTCTTCCAGCCACTTGTTTGCTGCCACACACATCTCAAAATATATGAGCATGAAAATATAAATTGGTGCCAATGGTGCACACCAAAAAGCATGTGGCTCCCTCCACAAACCACCATATGAATGGCCCATCCTTCTGCTACAAAAGTTTACAAATACATCCTTGTACATCATGCAAGAAGAACCCAACTCTTCTTGACTCATTATGCTGCTCAACAAGGAAGGAAAGTACAATATAAGATGTGAGATTATACCTTCTCCAATTTGTACTTGAACTCTTGAGCTTGAAATGGCCAACTGAAAATTTCCCTCTACCCTCAATGAGTATGGAAGTGGTTGTGAGGTTCTCTCCACCATAATCAAGCGGGCTATGCATCTCCCAATGCTGATAGGTGCCATGATGAATTCCCTCCAAGTGAACTCCTCTAGCCAATCAAAGTATGCATCCAAGTGCATAGCTAGGAAGCCCTTATGTGATGCATGCAAATAATTTCTCCTTGACACTAGAAACTCTAGCCAAGAAGAGTCTGGAATGATGATAGCTGATCATGTCATCCACTGAATGTTTACCATCTCCATCAAGGCCATCCTAGAATCATGCATGCACCAAGATCTTGGGACCTCTCAACCAAAATTTGAGTCCTCCAACATGGATCAATCCTCCATATAGACAACGCTGGTATTCTACAATAGGGTGCTCCATCACGCTGTTGCCTGCTACCTTGACATCCCCTCATGTCAAAGTCATCCTCCAATGTTGCTTCCATACCATCATGCAGCTTCTCATGCTCAAATAGAAATAAGGACATTTGAAAATGAGCCTCCATGAGAGACTTTCACCTCCAAAGAATCTCCCGATCCTGGGCAATGTAAGCATGAGTGGCCTCCATCCACTCCATAGCATGAAAGAGTATTCCCCAAAGGAATTAACCTCTCTCTCATCAAATCCATGGAGTATTCATCCCGCACCATGAAGATGCTACCCTCCACCCATGCAGAAAACTCTATCAGCACAGTAAAGCTGATGAAGAGGGGTGATACTGAAAATGAGAGAGTGTATCTCTCCTCCTTGAGTTTACCCCTCCAGAATCCAATGAGTGGTGAACCAAGTAGCATAATGCTTCTCATCATTTTTAGATCATATGGCCTCCTAGATAGAAATCCATCCAAAGTGAGACATCAAGATCTGAAAATAGACTGCATGTATGAGTGGACTGATTTGTCCCTCTCTCCTCTGCGTAGTGCAGTCTCTTTTCTTGTGCAGAAACCTTTTGAAATAGATAAGGGAGAATGCTCATCATCCCTTCATGCTGATCCTTCTGCTTTTCTTCTTCTTCCAATGGTGCAACATTGTAGATTCTTGCACCTCCTCTCTACCAACATGTGAGTGTATCTCCTCCTCAATGAGAAGCTTGGTATCTTGGCCCTCCTTTGAAATAAATATCTATACACCCTCACAAATGGAAGAGTGCCCTTCTTACAATGGGGTTCTTGCCTCTAGCAAGTCATTCTCCTGATTTCTTTCCCTCTAGAAAGATGGAATGACCTTTGTTTCATGGTTCCCATCCATGCATGCAAATTGTTTGAAGTGTTGTCACACCCAGCTTCACATTATTTTTCATCAATCCCCTTTGCAAAAATCCTTGTGACTTCAACATATGATCTCTCATTTGCATGAAAACATGAAATAGAAATCTGAAACCAATAATCATGAATCATACCTTTGAGTTTGCAGTGCTGCTCCTCCAAAGGCTTCATCTCCTTTCATCCATCCTTATTGCAGTAGCTGTGGGCAATGTACTGCGTTGTGGATCTGCATGTGAGGCTGAATTCTCACACCCTCCATGAAAATAGCTATGGCTTTCTCCTTCCACAAACCCCTTTCAGAAAATTTCTCCAAAACTTTCCCTTTCAGCAGATCTTCAATGGTGTGCTCAATGGTCTGGAAAACAAGAAGGGAAACCTCCTCTTTCTTCATTCCTCTTCCTTGTTTCCTCTGTCAATCTCCTCTCCTTGGAGAGAAGCTCCTCTTCTGATAGCAATGGATCTTGGGCACAGGCTGAGCCAAGATAATGCTCTGATACCACTATAATATCCCAAATGAGGGATTTTCTGCTCCATTGAGAATATCTTAAGATATTCCATTTTCTTTCTTCAGTGAGCTACTGCAAGTCCATTTCAGATATTGACTGATGGTGCATTTACAGGATATGAATCCTTCCAAAGAAGGGAGAAATTCTGAGGCTAGCTGGCCCTTCTCAGACTCTGCCTATGGATATGCAATATTCCACCTCGGGAATTTCTGCCACAGGGTCCTTGAGGACGCTATATAAGGAAGATGCTGCATAAATAAGGCAAACCATCACTGAGATTCCCTAGAACATGTATAATATAACTCCCCTGCAGAAGATGAGCCCAAATAAATAACACTAGATGGGTTATTCATGTCTCCCCAATCTAGGTCTCTAGAACAATGCTCAATGAAAGAGCTCACAGCAATATGCAAAACATTAATCTGAAACTATGCAAATTTGAATGCATCAAGAGAGGGTAAATATCATAGCCATTATCATATTAATATATCAGCATGATCATACAAGAATATCATGAGGAATAAGTCCCTCAAGCATTAGAACCAATCTTCCAATTAATATTCAATACAATGCCGGAGTAGCTGCAGCTACACAGAATGCCGGAAAACCATAACTGCACAGTTTCTTTGAGAGATGCAGCTGCTGAATACATATGAATGATAATATGGCTGAAATATACAAGAAAAATAGCCCAAGAAAGGAAAATGGGCTCAATATGGGATCTCTAGCCAATCTCAGGGAGATTGCTAGAAATGTCGGATAAAATACAATAGTGACAAATAGATTGTCACTGCAGCTAGAACCAAAAGAATATGGGGTTGTGGCTGATATGAAATGCTGATGCCCTCATCTAATAATGCTCTCAAGGAAAAGGGGTTGATCCCCTACCACTCAAAAGCACTCCTCCTAATGAGCACAAAGATCTCCCGCAACACTACCCTCATGAGATAACGCAGTTTCTCCAAGTGACTGCGCAGTGGGAGTTGGTGAATGAGTGGCCTCATGCCACAGATTTGAAATGAAGTCAAAAATCCCTCTCTACAGCTCCTCCAAAGAAGAAATCCATCCTCTTCTGAAAATTCAAGTATGGAAGAACTCTATGAGTTCCTCTGCTGCTACCCCAGCTACACATCAACCTGCTGCAGGAATAACGTAGTAACTGAAGGAGTAAGCTTGGCCAAATGCCGGAATGAGGAAATGCATCTCAAATCCTCTCCTCCCTTGAGGAAGAGGTGGGGGATCCCCACCAGGAACACCCCCAGTGCTCAAGATCACTGCAATCTTGCTAAACAACCCAGATAAGCAAGTCCTTGGCCTCACCATGAAATTTCTGAATCAAAAGAATAATCCAAATGAGCTTCTCCTTCGTTCTTATGAACTCACCTTTACCATAGGCCCCACAATTAGGGTTTGCATTCACTTTTGAATGCTTTCCCTCCAAAAGTTGTGTTATCTTCTCAAGCAAGCTAACCCTCTAAAGCAGCACTGTTGACTTGGTCAAAATGGCCAACTCAAGGTGATCCTCATCATGTTCACACCATGGGGTGTTTATTTCAGCTGTGTTATTATTTCTCCTTTCACACAAGGAGTGTTATTTTCCATCAAAAGGGGTTAAGGGGTCTCCTTACCCATTTTATTAAACAAAAATAAAAATATGCCACTATAATGTTCCATTTTAGCTTGAGGCTAAAATTGGGAACATTACACGTAGCGAAATTAGTCATGCCTTTGACAGATTCACTACGAAACTATTAGGTAGTTTCGTAGCGAAAACTCTTGTTTTCCTATGTAAAACGCTACGAAAATTTGAAAAACTGACAGATGCGCCCTTTTGATTTTGAATGCATTATAAATTACAGCTGACACCTTATGAGGACTTATTTGACATGAAATAACACAAATGGAGGTGATCATGAAACTTAGGATAGGTTCAAAAAAAAAAAAAAATCCTATACCACCTTGAAATGGCTTAGGAGACCTTATCCATTGGTGAGTGGCCTATATTACCCTATCAAGAAATGTTTCACAACTTTATGAGTGATAACACTCTCTACACCGCTGAAATATTTGGTCTGGAAAATCTATTCTCTGTCGACTCTCTCAGAGAAGTACTTTTTCCTCAAAAAAATCCCCTCCTAGTCAATGGATTGTGCAACCTCCTGGGGTTTCGAGCAACTTCTCACGCAATGCTTTGAATATCCCTCTTTCTATTTGCAATTGAGATATTCCTTATCCTATCTACACTCTGATACCGTTTGAGAATTCTGAAAGCAAAATCCTAATGCAACAACTGATATTGTTTCATCTATTTGTTAAATTAATTAATCAAATTATTTGTAGTTTCCTACGGAAAATATCAAAACATATACACTGCAAACTTCACAAAATAAATATTTTGAAAGAAAATAAATACTAGAAAATTATAGAAATTCTAGCACATACATAAAGATATTGACAGAGTTATTTTTGGACCATTGTCACCGGAAAACCCATTGCGGGAAAATCGGTGCAATAGGTGAGGGTTTCTTTATTAATCTTTAGCAGTAATTCATGTATGAGAATTCATACAAAAAAATAAAGGAAAAATATAGAGAGAAATTTACTGATAAATTTCTCACTCTCCACAACGAGTCTCTGACCCTGAAACAAACCCTCTACCCTTACACTGGTCTCACTACGTCACCCTTTGTGTAGTGCTCTAGTGTATTGCATCCTTTCTCACGCTGACCATTCCTAAATTCGTCCTAGACTCCCGGACTACTGTTGATACCCTCTCTCTCTCTCTCTCACCTACAAGTCACATGTCGGCTCTATAACCTCTGTTGAACTTCAGCCACTAAAAAAATCGATCTGCCTGGGCAGATGAGTAACTGCACTGGTGTGTTCTCCAAGCCCCATCAAGTTTCTTCTTATAATATCTCGTTGATACATCAATAGCCACGATTAAAACTTAATCGATGGCTTAGATTAAGTAGAACTCGATCCATGCCTTTTTCTATAAGATTCGCACCTGACTTAATTAATACCTTTTAATTAATCATATTTCCTAAGTCTAAACTTAGGAAATATTAAAGATTGATTAATTATTTTAATTAAGTCGTCTTTAGGTGGAATTTCTAGAAACGATTTCTAGGTATTGGAGAATACATATGTTCTAGCCTCTCCAACAAATCTCATAGCTAGAACACATCCGATGCAACAAAAACTAAGATAGAGAGATATGCATAATATTCATTTGACAATGATAGTACAGGTAGAATGAATAACTCAGAGAATACAAATATTTAGGAAAACCCACAAACTAATATAAATAAAATTTATTTTGAGAGTTGGGATTACAATGTATAATCAAAATTAAAAATACCTATATAACCAAAATGCTTTAAAAACAGAATTCAAGCATGCCTATTAAATTTGGAAATGCATAAGCCTAATTTTGAATTGAAATCTATAAAATCACTATAGTAATGTAATTGTAGCAACAATATTTTATCAATCTCCATAATCCTTTTTGTTACCACAAATATCCTCAAATATACTCTAGCCTATAGATATCAAACCAACAATGAATCCCACATGTGTTCTTTGTGTGAAATCACCACGATATTCTCTAGATTATATATCTCAATAGCATAGCGTGGGGAATGTCACCTACAAAGGGTTTCATCTCAAAACCAACATATGAAATGAACTCCATGTAATTTCTTTTATAAATCTCCCAAAAAACTTAACCCTCTTCATCAAGCCATGTGGGACTAAATAAAATCATTTTTATTTTCCCAATTAAAAGATTCATTATTGTTAAATATAACATCTTTCACTTTATAATTGACCCTTATAGTCCTTCGTTAAATATATTAAAATAACCACAAAGTTAAATCTTTGATTTAATTTCATTAATTAATAACTTATCGTTATCTTATTTAAAACCATGAGACTATATAAAATGTCGAGATAATCATCAAAATTGAACGCACCGACAATACTAAAAATAGTAACAATGCCAACTGACCCAGTTGGTACTCGGAACTGACTTACTAAAAATATTAAGAATTAGAAAACTATACCGAAATCATTCTGAAAAAATGCAGCTTTATCATAATCTCGATGAGATATCAACTGGCCATCAAACACTGCTAAACTAATGGATTAATTAAGTCCAAGGTTCCCTTACCATAAACCAATAGCCTATGGGAACCGAGTGATAAGCTAGAGATCCACTAACTCCATTGGTTAGGATGGGGTCATTACATAAATTATTAATATGAGAATTATTTCATGATGGGAAATTATTTACATAATGATCATTTCATGCAGGATGGGCTTGTTACCACAAAATCTAGCACGCCCTAGAGAGGGAAAGCCTATAGAATAAAAACTAGACCAAGTGCTAACAATGGGACAATTTCCCACTATCACCACAACAAACATCCCCTACTCTTTATGGACTTCCACCAATGGGAGGAGTCCTGGTAGGAAAATATTCTAGGGTTTAAGGTGCAAGGTGATGGATTAGGACCTCTCCAGGAAAGCTCTTGATTATGATACAATGCTTCAAAATATGTTTCAATCCCTTTAAGAGACCTAGAGATGAATTGCACAAGACTTACGGTTTTGCAAATAATCGTGGATGATGGTACTCTCAAGACCAAGGCAACAAGGAGAAAGGACTTATTATGATATACTTCACTAAGTACTAAGTGCATACAAACCTCAAGGAATTTCCCAAGTTGAGGAAAATCTAGCTAGGGTTTTTGTAATATCCCAAATTGGGATTAACAGTAATAAAAGTGCAAATAGAAAAAAAAGTATGGCAACAGAAAATATATCATCAAAACATGCAAACTGGAGCAAAAAAAAAAATATTGAGCCATTATATTAAAATATTGGAGATGAAAAAGAGGTACAACAGTGATAAAAAAGATAGCACTCTAGTTGTATACGCTGGCTAGAATGGCCCTCAGATTCTTCCACCCAAAAAACTGCTCTACTGTTGCTCTGCTTGACTCTCCCTCTACACTGCCCTGTTGGAAATGTTGTTGTTGGATGACTTCAGACAATCATTTGGGCTGCTTCTACTGCTCAGAAAAAATTAGGAATTTGAGAAGGTGATCCTTGCCCAAAACCCAAAAAAACCCAGAAAGGGTTTCCTCTAATTCCAACCTTCAAAATCTTACCCTTTTTCCCCTAGCTCCTGTAGCTGCTGGCTGAGCATGGACTGTGTAAATTGTTGATATTTTGTGTATTGGGGTAGCATAGGGTATACTCTAGCCCTAAAACATTATGGAGGGCCTAAGAAACACATAACCTCCAAAACCCAGAAAGTGTTTGGAGAAATTTCATCTGGTGTTGAAGTTATTCAAATTATTAAAATTTTTAATGAGGACCCCAAGTCTAAACTTAGGATATTAGAAAAATTAAAGTGAATTAATAAACACATGTCTTGAAATTTTCTAAGTGATGTGGATCAAGCACTCTTTTAATCTTAGCGATCAATGAGAGATTAAATCACGGTCGTTGATGTCTCAATGAAAAAGTATAAGAAAAAGGCTTGAGAGTCAGTTGGGCACACACACAGAGGCATAGCTAAGAGACTGAGCTGGAATTCTAGGGCGGGTTTGCTAAGAATTTCTGGAAGATTTTTCTGCAATGAGGGGTAGTATTGGCTGAGGGGACGATCTGATCCCGGAGCTAAGATTCAACAAGAGGTAGAGGAGCAACATTCAGAAGCAGCACAGAGAAGCAAGGGCAATAGCAGCAACTATGTATCAGCTGCACAATGTAGAGGGTTCAGCTGCTACGCAAGTGCTATGCAGGCCCAAGAGGGGCAGCGTTGCAGCTTCAGGAGGCCACCAGGATTACACAGAGGCCTTCAAAGGCAGCGTAAGGACCGCGTCACCCAGTATGGGGTTACGCAATCCCCTTCGGAGTAGCGTAGGGTCACGCAGAGCCTAATAGGGTTGACGTTGGGGCTTCAGGGGCAGTGATGGGGTTTATAGGGCCAAAAATTAGCTGAGCCTTGTAAATCCTGTTTGACGGTGTGGATCAATTAGCTTTTGGTCTCATAACAGCAGGTATTGTTGCAAATATATTATTTTCTTTGTCGAGTTAACCATTTGCGTGCCCATATTTGTTGTACTCATATTCTACATAATAATAATAAACCCTCATATCTGTTGGACTGGTTTTCCCGCATTGGGTTTTTCTACAGACATTTGTCTGAAAAATCTGTGTCACTTTGTTTAATGAGTGTATTAGGTTTTTAGTTTTGTTTACTTTGGTATAAACTGAATATATATCTATATATATATTTTATTTTTATTTTTATTTTTTTTCCCTTAAAAATGACTTGTATAACTTAATCACAAGTAGGAGAAGTAAACCAAGATACTATAGTAGGGTTTCTGCATTACTGTATTCATAATTCATATGGTATCAGAGCGATCACACATCAAGCTGAATCTCCAAAAAATTAGTTGAAGAATATTTTTCTGCAAGGTAGCAATGGAAGCAGCAGAGATCCGGAGAGGGCAGCTCAGCAACAAAAGGACGCAGACTCGAAGAGGGGCAGCGCTGAAACTTCAGAAGGCCATCAGGCTTACGCAGAGGCTATCCACGCCAGCATAAGGATTGCGTCACCCAGTTTGGGGTTACGCATTCCATTTCTGAGCAGTGCAAAGGCTGTGTTGGGCCAGTCTACTCACGCAGAGGCCAACCAGAGGGATGCAGTCCAATCTTCTTGTCTGTTTTCCAAGATTCAGAAGCAGTGCTATAGTTCTTCAGTAGTGTTAGTGTGGTGGAGATCCTACCGGTGCATAATTGTGCTTAGATAAGTCAACAAAGAGTGGGAGGAAGATAGTCACTCAGCAGATCTGAGCCAAACAGATGTGAGATTCAATCAGAAGGATTAAAGAGATATGTTTAATTGGTTTGGCTGAAGATTTCCAGGAAGGAAATCAGTTTTCAGAAGAAGCAGTTAATAGAGGGTTTCCAATCACCAATAAACCCAGATCCAGCAGTTCTGTGTTGCCACAGAAAGAGGGAGACAAGTATTGTTTCTGTCAGATTTGAGCTAGATGGCTTCTCATGGGCTGAGAGATCAGGACAGGTTGGATGGTGTGTCCAACTTCATCATCTGGAGAGCCAAGATCCTATCAGTCCTGAATGAGTACGGCATCAAGAACCATGCAGATAATGTCCTAGTTGAGGCTACAAATCCTGATCCTCTGAAGAAATTCAATTAAAATCAAGTGCAGGCTAATCATTTGATTATGGACGAAGTAAAAGATCGCGTTGTGCCACACATTGCTGAGAAGAAGACGACAAATGAGATGTGGAATGCATTGGAGGCGATGTATCAGGGAAGCTCTGTTCAAAGAAATATGCTTCTAGAGAATCAGACGGGGTTATTCCAGATGGAGAAGGGTGAGGAGTTAGATCCCTTCCTTTTCCGTCTTGAGACTATCCAGGATCAACTGGTTACCTTAGGTGCACCTCCAAACGAAGGGCTCTTGGTAAGGATTTCCCTGAATGCAATCACCAAGGAGTGGGAAACATTTGTCTAAAGCATATTGGGCAGGGCAACGTTACCATCCTGGGCAGACATGTGGGCAATCCTCCGCCAAGAGGAGATCAGGAGAATCACTAAGAGGCATAACAACAACAACGAAACTGTCAGGGTGAAGAAAGAAGAGGAATATGATGCAGCCCTTGCATCGAATGAATGAAGGAAGCAAGGGAAGAAGAAGAGGGACCTATCCAAGATCCAACGCTTTAACTGTGGAAAACTTGGACACTTCGCCAACACTTGTCCTAAGAAGAAGGACAAAGGAGCTTCTCATTCCAAGGCAGCTGCAGCAAAGGATGATGGGAGTGAAGATGACGTATCCATGAGTGCTCATGAGACACGTAAGTGGGGTGACATGGATCTCTAGAACAACTACATATCAATAGGGTGGGATCCTCGAGTGAGCCCTACTCTTGGGCCACATACGAGCTACGAGAGCCTTAAGACGGTAGCGGGAAAAGTAGGATATGGATGCAGAAGTTCACAGTGAAAATGAGGGTAGTGCTGAGATGTTGTAGAGGGAACAGTGCAGTGTAGAGGCAGCAACAACGTAGAGGCAGCAGCGTAGAGGATGATGGGACTTCAACAACACAAAGAGGCAGTTCTCACGTAGTGCAGAGCTGTACCAACGCAGTAGCTTCAGGAGGATAGCGTAAAGCAGTAACCAAGGGAGTTTAAGTGATGGGATGTAGCCTGACTTGTCTGTCAACAATTGGGCAGGAGTCTTTTCAGTTGCTTACTTCTCGGAAACTAAGTTGCAGTGCAGCAGTTAGTAGTGGGAGTGCTATGGGCAGCATGATGCAACAAGTTGAGAGGGAGCTGGAGTACAGATGTGGCGGTGTCAGTGGTAGTGACATGGGTAGCAGTACAGAGAGCAGCAGCGCAGTGGATGGAGAGCAACAGACCAAGCATCAGCAACGCAAAGACCATGACAATATCTTGTGATACATGGTGTGGATGTATTGCTAGAGCACACTTCGTGCTAAGAGGGAGTGTTGACATTTTGTATATTGGGGTAGCATCGGGTGTGATATAGCCCTGAAAATTTGTGGAGGGGCTAATAAACACATCACCTCCAAAACCCAGAAAGCATTTGTATAAATTTCATCTAGTGTTGAAGTTATTCAAATAATTGATTTTTTTAATGAGTACCCTAAGTCTAAACTTAGGAAATTACAAAAATTAAAGTGAATTAATTAAACACATGTGCTGAAATGTTCTAAGTGACGCGGATCAAGCAATATTTTAATCTTAGTTGTTGATGAGAGATTAAATCATGGTCGTTGATTTCTCAACGAAAAATTATAAGAGAAAGAATTAAGGGTCAGTTGGACACACACACAGAGGCAGAGCTAAGAGACTGAGCTTGAATTCTAGGGCGGGTTTGCTAAGAATTTCCAGAAGAGTTTTCTGTTGTGAGGGGTAGTATTGGTTGAGGGGATGATCTGATCCCAAAGCCAAGAGTCAGCAAGAGGCAGAGGAGAAGCTTTCAAGAGCAGCGCAAAGAAGAAATGGCAGCAGCAGTAATTGCACAGTGCAAAGGCTTCAGTCATTATGCAGGTGCTACGCAGGCCTAAGAGGGGCAGCGTTGCACCTTCAGGAGGCCACTAGGGTTACGCGAAGGCCTTCAAAGGCAGAGTAAGGACTGCGTCACCCAGTCTAGGATTACGCAATCCCCTTCTAAGCAGCGCAGTGGCACGCAGAGCCTATCACGTCTGACACTGGGGCATTAGGGGCAGCGTTGGGGTTTCTAGGGCCAAAAATTAGTTGAGTCTTGTAAATACCGTTTAAGGGTGTTGATCAATTAGCTTTTGGTCTCATAACATCAGGTATTGTTGCAGATCTATTATTTTATCTGTCGGGTTAACCAGTTGGGAGCCCATATTTTTTGTACTCATTCTACATAATAATAATAAACCCTCCTATCTGTTGCACTAGTTTTCCCGCATTGGGTTTTTCCGAGGACATTTGTCTGAAAATCTGTGTGTCACTATGTTGAATGAGCGTAATATTCAGTAATTGATATGTATGTGTGTAGGTTTCTAGTTATATTTACTTCAGTATTTTCTGAAAATAACTTGTATAACTTAATCACAAGTAGGAGAAGTAAACCAAGATACTATAGTAGGGTTTCTGCATTATTGTATTCAAAAATTTTAACATAAATGAGTTGATCTGATGCTCATAAAATTTCAGGATTTTAACCACGAACTCACTCAAGAATCCCAGAAAAACCCAGAAATGGTTTTCTCTAATTCCAACTTTCAAAATCTACCCCTTTTTGCCTAGCTCATATAGTTGCTAGCTAAGTAGGGATTGTGTAAATGCTCTTATCTGCTACTCAGAAAATTACGGTATTTTAACCACGGACTCTACTAAAAAAACCCAGAAAAAAACCCATAAAGGTTTCCCCCAAAATCCAATATTCAAAATTTTGCCTTTTTATGCTTGGCCCTCTTCTAATTTCGAATTCTGTTGGGTATGCAGAGCTATGGGCTTAACAGAAAGAGAAAATGTCTGCAACTATTCCCCAAAGCGCAACTATTGAAGGTCTAACCCTTTCACTGGATTCCAAGAGGGAATTCTATGGAATTTAACCCTCTCCTGGATCTCTCTGCGGATGGACTACGTAAGTCACTAAGTGATTGCACTGCTATAAAGGGGCTGCAAGTGGCATGATGTAAGAAAATAAAATTAGCTCACGACGGATAGTAGGAATCCTCTCTTGAAGCTATGTGAAAATCCTAAATGAAGTCTCCTCAAAAACTTCTCTCCTGAGTGGGCACTCGAAGTCCCTCGAGGATGAGGTTGGGCTCTCCGCTCGGAGACACCCATGTGCTAAACAGCACTGCAAACTCAGCTAAATAGCTCAAGCGTGCTCAAGTCATAAAGACCAGAAAAACAGAATAATTAAGAATTATTTCCATGGCTACCCTCACCCCCTTCTTATTCTTGTGAAACCCCAACAACCTTGGGTCCACTCATTAACTGTGCTATCACTTGGCCCCTTGGCATTCACACACGCTGCGTTGCTCTCTTCGCCTCTTGGCCCCAAAAAATGTTGTGTTGTTCACACTAGCTCTGGAAAAGAGGTTTTATTCAAATTGTTGGGTTTATGGGTCTCTTCACCCTTTTATTCACCTACTAAACTTAAGAAAACAAAATTGGAAAAATTTAATATTCTTAATTAGCTATCATCTAATTAGGAATATTACAGTTTTCCTCTTAGGGCTATAGCTGGGGCTTGAAATTCTATGGATGAATATTAACTGGATTCTAACCAAGACACAAGAATTGATGTTTAGACTCTCAATTTCCTACAAAACCTCTACCTAAGAAATTCACTTTAAGCCCTCGTTGGTTGTCCTACCTTACGGATCGAATTTTTAGGGAGAGATTTTACGGAGAAGAAAAAGGATTGACCTCAAAGGACTTGGACTACTGCCTTGTCCTTTGGGCATATGAAGTCTTAGGATGTTCAAAATGAGTTAAATCATCTTTAAGGAGGCTTAAAAATTATGCCTTATGTACCAAATTTAAGCATTTACCCTCTTCAAGAAATAATGGAGTTCACGGAGAGTTCAAAATCTTCCTCCTCTAGGAAAATTCATTATATGCCACACATTGAATAACAAATAAAATACTTCTACTAGAAAGTATTTCAAAATGAATTTTAAATAATCACGGCACAATTAGCACATTCCAGAGATAGAAATTCCATTGATATTAAATACTTACAAGATGACATGCAATATATCCATCCAAAAATCAAGAAGTGGCTCCAAAGAAGAAGTGTGAATTAGTTCCATACATCAAAATGCATCCATAAGAGTCTCCAATAGCCAAAGAAACAAGTGAAAAAATATCTCAAGAGATCAAATCCAAGAGTGATGATCATGAGAAGCTCAAATGAGCTCTCATCTATTTATACATGATCTATCAAGTCTAGTTTAGCTTATAATCCCCCCATTAGTTGTGAAATCGATGGAAAATATAATTGTGTTTACACACCAACCACATAGCCGATGAAAAATCATAACGATAAACCCAGAAGAGGGATGAAATGCTGGCATCATCACTACGTGGGCCTCTTGGAGGCATGCATTGAGCTATATTTGTGCCAGAACGATTCAAGAGCGCTCCATAAATGATCTACTATGGGTTGGGCCCTAGACATGCATGCGAAACATCAAGTGGACCACAATTTTGTGTTTGGGGCACAAAATGGGTCTCATGGGTCTCTTAGTGGAAGAATAGCCTATATCTGCTCCAACGTTGATGGCTAAGAGGATGGTGCTAGCCCTTCGAAGTCTCAATAGCAAGACAAACCTCATATGGGCCTCAAGTCAGCTGCCAAACCAATATATGTTTCTAAGTCGGTTGGGGGCATGTCGGTCCAAGTGCATCATGTTGTGAATAATATGGGGAAAAGTGCAAACTTCTATGGTGTTGTAGTGCCCATGGAGTGAAGTAATGAAGCTCTACGAGTATAGGAGTCCCATGTCTCTCAATGCTTCACCCGGAGAATGTCATATGCTCTTGTAGTGGACTTGGGCTCTAATTAAGTTTCCCGTCCCATGATGAAACCACACGTAATTCACATATAATGTCCAGTTCTCAATCCTCACCATCAGGTACAATAATTCATTAGTGCATCTAAGTGAACCAAGCTTGTTAAGCAAGGGAATATTAAGACTTCATATGGGGCTTCTCTTCCAATTTTGGGGCTTTAATCTCATTATAATGTTACCTCCATAGGAAGGAATGGTTAATAAACAACCTTATTAGGTGTTCACAACCCCTAAGGGGAAAGAGATGTCCTTGATACATCCTTCCATTGATAGATGGCATATGAATGATGATGAGATGGATGGGGAAAAAAGGCTCTCGAGGCGAGATGTCATGGGTACAAGGATATAAATGATGAGGGACATCCACCTATTGGGTTTATAGATGTAGGAGGGAGTAATCATGGATACATGAGTTACCCCAACCTTTGTTTTTCTTTTTTTCTGGATACGGGTGTTTAAAGGCAGTAATACGATGGCAGGCCCTTGGAGAGACATATGGCCAAGCCACCTGCCCACCTCTGAGAATGGTACCAAGGCCTTAAAGGCCCTTGGGTTTCAACGTCGGGCATTCATCGCTTGCACGTTCTGCCATCACCCCGCTGCTACTTTCTCGATGCATTCAATGGAGTCGTGTCCACCCTTATTCAGCACTTCTTCGCTTGCCTTCTCGAGCTCCTTCTTTGCAATTCTGCATTCGACTCGCATCTCTGCGTTTGTCCCTCCCATGGCCCTGCTAGACTCTGATCCTTGCGCTCACTTCTGCCTCCATTTTCCCTCTGCCGCCACGCCGCTGTCATGCTCACCTCGCACTCCTCCGCCTTCTTGTCTCCCACTTACGCCCACTGGTTCGCCTTCACAGTCACCCCTATAGCCTTGCGCAATCATTCGCCTTCCCTTTCCGCCTCTTTGTCCTCACACAAGGTCTCTCTGTCTTCCCACTCTACCAGCATGCCGCGAAGGCATCGCATGAGATGTAGTCGGGGGCGTGGGAGAGGAATTGGCTCTCGTCCACCCCTTCCTAGCCATGCCGTCTCCACCTCTCAGCCTCCGGCTAGCAATGTCACCCATTTTCATTTCAGGAGTGCCATAGACAAGCCCAGAATTACAGCCACCATCACGGTAGTGTTCCAGGAGGAGCAGAATGATAGCAGTGCCTTAGGCCCCAGCAAGCACCGAAGGAAGTCCACGATTTCTGTCAGGCTTCCCCAGGACTCCAGAAAATCTTCGGCCCTCCCTGTCAAAACTGGTTCGGAGACCTCCAGTAGTGACGGCAATGGCAACAGCTCATCACTCTTAGACAAGCAAAAGCGGGATACAAGCTCCACTTCCTCTTCGGAGAAAACTGCCCAGCATTCCAAGGAAAAGGATGAAGGTGTCGAGGATGATTGCAGCTGCCCAATTGTGGAGGAAATTCCTCCCTCACACACGGACAGCTAGCCACTTGTCAGGTCCCCTTACCTCTTTTTGGTTTTTGCAATTATTTACTGCATGCATAGGCACATGAACTGGAAATACTGTGACGATAATGGATATTTTTGTAAACTCTGGGTTTTATATATCTCTCTCAATGTTGGTTTCCCAACCATGGGCGGCATCTATGAGGTCGTTTCCCCCACAGGGGCAGTCTAATTTTTGTTTTTTTTACTCAAACTACCTTTGGCGTTCATTAGCTTTTCAGCCCAGAGGCTTGTCTTGCACTGTACATTATGTTCTATATTAATAGATTAAACCAACTTTAAAAAAAAAAATAAGAAGGAAAAAACCATTGTTTTTATTTTGTATTACTTCTCGGGGACCATGGAAATGTTTTTCTTTTGTATTACTTCTCGGGGCCCATGGAAATGAGAGCATGTTGTGAATGATGTAAAGCATTTATCACCCCTTTGAGGTGGGGTAGCCCATCACCCATCAGGGGTTGGGACGCGCATGGGTTCCTTAATGATGCGAGGGGCATTCATGGGACCCTAGGAACCAGGGTGATGGACATGATAAGGGGTAGAGATCATGTTTAGATTTCACCCACTTGCTATATTAAATATCTCGACAATCTTTTGCATTTTATAATATTATATTTTTTGTTTCTTTATTGTGGCCATGATATGATTTTAACTTTCATTTAACTGCATCAAACTCCTGGGAAACATTTCTGGCTCGACCTAGATATGAGGGCAAGGGGAGGGGGTTGTGAAAGTTCCCTGTGGACCCAATGGTCATGTGGACCTAGAAAGGAAAATGATGAAATAGGGCTTGTAATATGTAGAGGGAAGTGAAATATGTGGAACAAGAAAATGGGACCACACTACCAAAATCGAGATTTCCTAGGTAATGCCCATCCTAAAGCCATAGGCCAATAAGGTAGATCTCATGGGATTAGGATTGAGTATTAACCCCCCATTTAAGGCGAGGGAACAAAACCACAGTCAAAGCCCTTCCTTCTTCTAAGATAGCCAATAATCCATGCCCAGAATGCCCAATGAAAACATGCATAAGCACCTGATTGCACAATGAAAAACATATCTTTTAGGTTGGATTTCTCACCTTCCAACATATGCTCTCGACAAATGGGCAAGGAAACATACAACTGATGCATGGAGCAGAGATAAAGTGGCACATCACATCGGTTATGAGGTGGCTCTCAGGGGTTGCTAGCTATCGGCTAAAGAAGATGACTAGGAAAGAATCTCTCCTAGGGGTCCCCACTTTTGGGTGGCTAACATGGTGATTAATCTCATTTGAATTAGTGGTTTCTCACCTCTATTTAAGTTATACCAGAAACCCACATCATAATGATGACCCCTCTATTTCCTCCTATTTGAACAATCTTTGAGAAATTATCTTTATATTGATCAATACTTTATTCTTGCCACATATCTCATTTGGGATAGGCATCAAGCTTTTTCCCAACCTCCATTAGTAACTCCAATTGTTGTTAACGTTGAACTAACTCCATGATGATGTGATATCTATCTCATTTTTTTGTTGAGCTTGAATTGATTTGATGAGATATCTTCTGACCTCGTCCATCAAATCTTCCCACCCTTTATCTATTAATGCTTATCTCTTTAGATACTCCTTTTAATTAGTTACTCGTAAACCCTTTTAAATAAATCCTTTACCAAATATTCATAGTCTAAATAGAAAACAAAAATTACAAAAATTACTTATATTTGAACAACATAACCATTCAATCCACTTAAACATATATTTTCCTACTCTAAGAATATTAACTTATAAAAATATAAATCCCATTTGTGAAATGTAAAGTATTCATTTTATTAAATATAAAATATTATATAATATTTCAAACTTCGAAATGTTATGTCCTTATTCATTTTAATATTTTCCATATCTTTATTCATACTTATACTATGATTAATTAAACAATCTTATATCGTAGCGATTTATATAAAATTATAAAAATATTTAAAATATTTATTTTATTATGTCGTAAGGTTTTTCTATGGGAAAAAATCTCCTTCGGTGACACTCTGTACCTCTTTGGGCCATTGATTTTGATGTTAGACGATGAAATTATTATTATTTGTTGGATCATCGTTATAGGTGTTGGGTGGAGATAAGTTGGGCAGTTTTTTAAACGTCTTAACACTTTTAGAAAGAGTACGGCTTGGGAAAATGGCCTTTGATATGGCTATTGAAGGACGAGTTGTGTAGAGACGAGAGTGGCATCTAAATGGAGGACGTGATCAAATCCCACATGTGATTTTGTTCTCAATTCAATGCCAATTCGATTGTAAACGTTGTCAATACAATGCACCAGATTTTGTGTCACGGGTACGAATCACACGAAGTGTTGCACTCCACTCGGGGCTTCTTTAACCTTGGGGAGGAGGTAGCGTTGGGATGCCCCTCTTCTCTAGTCACAACACCGGTTAAGGATGGTTGCAGTTTGGATTTATGGGAGGTGTAGAGGCATACATGCAAGATCATATGCAATAGAAGATAAAGTGAGCCATCGATGGTAGCTCCAAGCTATCCACAAGGAAATGAATTGTCTACAAAGGCATTGCAAAAGCGGTACAAGGGATTGGTAATAGTGCGCACTAGGGAAATTAAAGGCAAAGGAGCATGGTATTGGATACAACTTGAACCCATCTGTTTAAAATTCAAGATATTGGATTTTCCAAGGCTATGAAATTGTGTTGTGGGCTCTATAGTGAACCAATTGTATTTCTACAAGAAAAATTTCCTCAAGCAAGCAGTGGTTGGGATTAGGTGCAAGGGTACCCTGTCCGAATTTTGGCTACTCCTGGCAAGCTCAAGCAGAATGACCCTGTAGACACATTAGAGAACGATCATACATGCAACAAGAACAAGCGAGGTGTATCCAAGAAAAGGTATAGTTTTAAATGATTAGAATGACAAAGTATATATTGATTATTTTTCATGGGAATCAATAAAATATAATATTATGTCTTATGCAATGCACCAGATAATGCATCGCAGGTTTGAGTCAAGATTTTTGTGCTCCACTCAGAGAAGTTCTAACCTAGGGGATGAGGTAGCAATGGAATTTTTTTCCCTTAAATGTAAATACAAAAGAGAGAAACGGAGTCTCGTCTTCTGATGAAGATATGAAAGTACCCTGTACACACACTTTCCAATATAGAGCGTATTATGCAAGCTGATATAGTGTTAGCACCTGAAACGAAGTGACAAGCCAAGATACAATTTGCAGTCACAGAAATATGGTAATGCTGAGCACCATTTAATTGTAATCCATATTTTTGCGCCGAACATCTTTTTTCATTGTAGCCATCAAATTGAATATTTGTTTTTGTTAGAGATTCACTTTAAATTTTAATGGAATTTAAGTTTTAATGGATTTTGCCTAGTTTTGTCTTGCTTTTATGGTCAGGTTATGGCATAGAGGCATTGATTGGAGTGGGTTGTATAAGAGTGGGCTCCTTTCTTGCTCATTAGAGGTTGGCCATCGTAGATCTTGCCTCTTGGGATCAACTCCTCTACAATGAAGATATACAAGTATACATATATTAATTATGTAACTTGGTTTCATTCATAAATGAAAAATATTTGCTCAGTTGAGATTCTAGTATTGCGGGTGAACAAAGAAATATATAACCATGATAAATTGAGGGGGCAACTCAAATCTCACCAGTTTCAAACTGGTAGTGATTGGGAAATTGAAGCTCATCTCATGAGTACCCAGTTGTGTACTCTGCATTCCTTCCATTTTTATTGATCGCTGCCCCAAATGATTTTGGAATCATGTATCATTCTTGGTCCCATTTCTTTGTGAATTACTTTTCCAATTAACCAATTCACTTGAAGAATGCGAATTAACAAAGGTAAACTCAATGTGAAAATGCAAATTTGGAATCCTCCTTGTCTTGTCCTTGAATCATTAATGTGCTAATGAGGCATCCCTCTAATTGAAGTATTCCTAATCTCAAATATGCTCCTAATATCTCATAGCAAATAGACTCCTTGTATTTTTACAGGTTTCTAATGCTGCAACTCGTTTTTTTCCTTTTGTTTCATGTTACATGTCATCTTGTCTTGGATTAATAACCTTGATATGTCATAGCAAACATACTCCTTCCATGTGTTCTTATAGGTTTCTAATGTTGCAACTCTCTCTCAGAACACATGTTTATAATGTTGCAGCTCTCTCTTTTCTTGTGAGAGTACGATATATGATATGAATTCCATTCATAGTCTGCATTTCATCTTGCAAGGAATTTACTGGTTGGAGTAAAGTAAATTTTTTTATCATTGATTTTTTTTTTCAATTATCGTAGTGGACTTCCTCATTGAATAATGGAGGACTAGATTCCCAAAGGCAGTGAATTTGGATAAAAATGAAAGTTTCAATTAGTGATTGCTTATTGTCCATGCTTCCTCATTGAATAATGGAGGAATAGATTCCCAAACGTAATAAATTTGGATAAAAATGAAAGTTTCAATTAGTGATTGTTTACTATCCATAATTATAAATTTATTATTATCTGCTAAATAAAAAATTCATTTTTGAAATTTATTATTATCTGCCAAATAAAAATTTCATTTTTGGATCAGAATGGGAATTCATATACCTAACCCAGGACAAGGATGTAATTCATATACCTAACACAGGACAAGGATGTATCTCGGTGTAATGATGCTAATATATAATTTTATATTTTATTATAAATTAAATATACTTTCATTAAAACAAAAAACAAAAAAAAAATCAGTATAGAATATGCTTTCATTAAAAAAATTTCAATATATAATGGAGGGACGATTCTATTTATTTTTTGAAATATTGTTTAATTATACAAAACTTCAAATGTGAATGAAAATGTTTTAAATACCAACCTCAAATCCCTTTAAAGATATAATTCTGATTATAGACTCTCATCACTTTATTCCACTGCCTTACTTCTAAGACTTTAAAATTAAACTTATATTATATAATTAAAAATGTATATATACATTTAATTTTATATATGCATTTATTTAAAAAAAAATTAAATTAAATGAAATTGGATATATTTAGAGTTAACACATTTGAACCACATAAAACAAATTCAGAAGATGTCGAGAGATATAATATTTAAAAGTAAATTTGAAATTAGTGTTATATTTGATTTCTCTAAATATATATAGAAATTGATGTTTATATATATATATATATGAATAAGAGCTTCAGATACTTAGGATTTCTCCTAAAGTCTGACTCATAAAAAACCACAGACTGGTTGTGGATGGTGGCGAAGATTGAAAAAACAGTAAAAAATTGGAGCTATAAGTGGTTATCTAGAGCAGACAGGCTAGTCCTAATCAAATCAGTGATAATGGCTATTCCGATCTTTTGGGCCATGCTCTCTTGGGTGCCAAAAGGACTTCTGCAGAGAATTCGAAAAATATGTAGCAAATTCTTATGGGCCGGATCAAAGGAGGAGGTAGTGCTCCCATGGGTGGCATGGGAAAGGATTGCGAGACCGAAAGATTGGGGGGGGGGGGGGTGGGGTATCAAGGAAATCCCCTCCTTTGTGTCTTCCTTAGCGGAAAAAATGGGATGGAACATGTTGTCAAAGGACTCTCTTTGGACAATGGTCATGAAAAGGAAGTACATTGATCTGAGGCCCTTGTTAGATTGGATGAGATCCCCTGTTAAAAATTCATCTAGTGACTTGGTGGTGTGGAGGGAAACTCTGGGGGCCATGAATATTATAAAGTAAGGCCTAATATGGAAGGTAGGGAATGGAAAATAGGTTCGGATAGGATGGGACCCATGGGTGGGGTGTAATGCGGGGTTTTCAGTCTCTGAAGGATTAAGAAACCACTTATCTGAAAAAGGTATCCTCTTCCTAAACCAAATTGAAAAATAAGAAGACACTACCTTATGGAACCAAGGGTGGATGACAAGAGAAGATCTTCAGTTGGACCCCAATGGCATGAGGCTTGGAATCAATATACTGGGGAGTCGAATACATCAAATGTTCGGATCAGAGATAGGCCAGATGAAATCTGATGGGCTCACTCCCCGTTGGCTAGATATTCCCCTAAATATGGCTATGCCTATCTCATGTCCAAGAAAGGGCGGGATATCCCAGATTGGTGGGCCAAACCTCTCTGGAAACTGAAGTGTGCAGCAAAAAGTAGACTCTTCTTTTGGTGTATTCTGAAAAATAAAATCCCCACATGGGACAACATACAAAAAAGGAAGAAGGAAGGTCCAGGGAGATTTCCCCCCTGAAAATTGGCAGAGGAAATTGTTCCTCACCTATTCATCCACTGCTCCTTTGGCACTTCTGTGTGGGCAGATTTCAGGAATCAGATCAGCATATCACAATATTGGAAAGGGGATTTCGTAGCAGAAACATGGTAGAACTGGTGGAACAATTGTCATGAGGAGAAAGACAAAGAGATCCCACTGATTATATCCTGGGGACTCTGGTTAGCAAGGAGCATATCTACTTTCAAAGATTAGGAGATTTTGTATCCTGCAGTAGCTTCTAAATGTGTTGCTATATATGAACTATTGGCAGGGTAGAGCTCTAAAGCAATCACAAGGTAGATTACACCGGAGCAGATAAGGGGAGACATTCCGTGTTCATACTTTTACGGAGCCTCTAGTTCATAAAACATATGTGGAGTAGGGTTATTGATACATCTCAACTCTGATAGGAGATTGGAGACATCTATAGGGCTTGGTCATGGGACCAACAATTATGTAGAAATAAAAGCTCTCCACAATATTTTATGCTATTTTTTACACTTGGGGTTACTTTCAGTTCAGATTTTTGGAGATTCATTGAACATCATCACATGGTTCAACAAGGAGTTTACTTGTCAAAACTATTTACTAACTCCTATTCCTAAGGATTTATGGCATTCGAAAGATCGTTTTACTTATATTTGTGTGTCACATTTACAAGGAATGGAATTATGAGGTAGGACTCCTTTCTAAGGAGGGTGTACAACAGACTCTGGGCAACTGGAAGGTTCGAACAATAGGGCCGAAAGGCCTTGTGGAGATAGAGACCCCCCATTTTTTTTATAAAGTTTATGCTATTTCTTCATATTTCATGTTATGGCTCTATTAGTGTTTTACATATGTTGTCAATGTACTATTTTTTTTATAAAACTATTAACTTGAACTTACCAACACTTTATAGCTTATATTAAAGACAATTCTATTATAAAATACTCAGACTTTGTTTCTGTTTGGGTTGGTTTTCTAAGAGGAGGCCCGGGAATAGGTGTTGAGGTATACAGGCCAACTTTTTGGCGTCTCATTGTATGAACTGGAAAACTGATCATGGTTTTTTCCTGGCTGGCAAGGTTGTTTTATACAATGGTCGATTCTCTAGAGGGAAATGGCCCAATTGTGAAATGATTGAATGCATGTAGAAAAGTAACTTTTCGTTTTAATATAAAAGGTTTGATTTTTTCCTTGGAAAAATTATATATATATATATATATATATATATATATATATATATCCCAATATACCTGCATAGCTCTCCCGTTCAAAGGAAATCTCGAGACTTGTTCAGAAGAAGTCCCGAGACTTGAAGAAATCTTGAGACTCGTATGTTGGAAATCTTTAATCTTGAAATTTGTACGCTGGAAATATTTGCAACCAATTTAACAGAAAAATGTCTAGAGACTTGTTCTGAAGAAATCCTGATACTTGTATGTTGGAAATCTTTGCAACCAATTTAACAGAAAAATGTACAATCCTTCGCAAAATCTTAAATAAGTAAATATGAAATCAAATTACTATAAATTCTATTAAGTTACCTAAAATTTAATGGGAAGATGTAATTGTATAGGAGACACCAACTCTAACAAATACATATCAAAAATCTTGAAAGAAAATTCGTTTTTGAGATGTTGTTACACATTATTTTTTCACCATGACATTTTACTGTCTATATGGGTTCATCAACACCTATATAATACTCCCTTAGAAGTCTTCAACATCAAAGTTCCTAAAATCAAGCCTTGAAATTGAGAGAAAAGCTCATAAAAGTCTTAAAAACACTTGTACCGCACTTTCTCTTAACATTGTTTGCGGTACCGCACCTTTTGTGAAGGAAAACTGCGGTACCTACCGCACGTTTTGTGTATTAAAAGTATGGACCCCTGTAAAAGGTAAAATGAAGGCGGAAAGTAACATTTAAAAGCCCAGTAGTCAAATCTGGAAGCTTCTGGAAGCAATTATCCAGTCAAAGGTTCACTCCTATCATGTACATTCATTCCTCCATTATGGGAGCCTACCCCTTGGTTTATGGAGCTCAATCCCTTCAAAAGAGGATTCTATCCCCTCTTATGTGGAGCTGCAACCTCTTCTCTTTTCCTATAAATTGAAGCCATAGTGCAGCCTCAAGGGGGATTTTTGGGAGACTTTTGAGAGTTAGACTTTGAGAATTTTTAAGGAGAAATGTTGTAGAGACTCAGACTCTCTTAACTGATCATTATGTGGGAATGATTAAACACCCATGTGCATTTTAGCTGAGAGAGTGCAAAGCTTGTCAGAGTAAAGGAAATGCATGTTCCAGACCCCAAGAAGGCTTGTACGACATCAAGGCGGGCACGGTTGTAAGGCTCTTTCTTCATCAAAGATAATACGAATGAATACCGTTTTCTCAATGAATTCTTTAATTAAGTAGATTGTTTATCATGTTTTGTCAATTATTTATTTAATTAATTAGCTTATTTCTTGAATTCATTGATCATCTTGATAGATATATATCTCGTGAATTAGTTTATGCTATGCAGGTGCTATTGATTTTTTTCATGTTTGTGATTGCAGATCTTTGAAGATGAATCTTTCAAGCAACTGGAAAGAAGATCATTACGAATTGCGCTGGACTACAGGTAGGTTTTCAAAACCTCTATTGTATCTAATTCTGAATCAAATATTATCTAGAGAAAATAGTTTTTATTTTTCTGTTTGTTGCTAGTTGTCCGTAGGACACTTGGGAGGTCTGTCTTGTCTACAAGAACGACTTATCCGTCCAACAAAATGGTGACTCCGCTGGGGAAAGGCTCTTGAACTTAGTTTCTTTTCTTTTTTACTTGTGAATTTATTTTTTCTAATTTTGATTGGTTTATATTGGCTTGGGTAGTTTATCCCTGTAGAATCCCTGACAGAGGTTTTAGAGTTTTTCTTTTCTTTTAGTTTTCTGGTATCTGCACTTTTCTTTTAGAAACAGTGTGGGCATCTCCGCTCTTTTCTTGTATAAACAGTGCGGGACCGCACCTGTTTACGCTGAAACCTGCGGACCCTATGAAAATTTTTAGAAAACCTTAAAATTCTCTTTTTAGGATCAGTTTGTTAGATTCTCAGTATATACCCAGACTTGTATTTTCTATCAGAAAGCCTTGTGTGAATTTATTTTCAGCACTCTTACAATCTCATCAGTCTCTCGTAAGTTAATTGGGTGTTTTGAGTTTCTTTTTGAAGAAATTATTAATTTGATTTCCTTTGGTAATTACTTCGAGGTTTGTCTCAGTCTCTTAACAATTTTGCATCTTTTTTATTTTGTTTTTGCAAAAAAAATTCCCCCTCATTCGTCCGGGGAGCTAAATTGTGTCTGAGTGTTAATCGCCTTTGAGTGTTTTTATTTTTTTGATCTTTGGAACTCTCACCGAATTTTCTTTACTTACACTTGAATGATTCTTAGATTATATTATAATCATCTTGTGTTTGAGAATTATCTTGCATAGATCACATTTGCATAATTAGAATTCTCATTTTCAGAATATGAATGAAAAATGTGCATAGATTACATTTGCATACTTTTCAAGTGAATTGCGCCAACATCACAAGCCCCATAGTTTACATTACGAAAAATCAATCGTAGATTTAGATCGGTTTCTTTAATTTTGAATTTACATGTTTTATGCTTGTTTTAAAAACACAAAAATAAAAAATATGGAATTGATTAGCATTAGTTTTTCTTGATAAAATTAGTGCATTAGAGAATTTTTTATATTTTCTCTTATTTATCGGTACACATTGTTGGAAGTGAATGGAAACTCTCTCCTTACTTTAGGTTAGGATTCTGTCAATTGAAAGGAATTACATTATCATGTTCGATTGCATTCGATTTTGGAGTGCGGGTCATAACACCATTAGTTTTCATATCCATTACCCTTTGAGTAATAACAGCCCAAATAACACAGCGCTTAATAAAATTCATCTAGTAATTTTTACATTTTTAGGGCTCTTTCCACCAATCTAGCTCAGGATTAGTGCTTTGGAATAGGTTGTAGTTAACTTTCCAAAGCAATTAAAACAAACAAGTAGTTGATCTTTCGGTAGGAAAATTCCAATAGTAGCATGTATGCTCTGGGAAGCTCCTCACTCACGAGATCATATACGAACCAGTGAGGTAATCAATCCTTCCTCATTGGGAACAATAGAAGATATACACGTATTAACAACGGTAAACCTCGGATTAACCATTGTCGAGGAGCCTGGGGTCACTTGTCGGTAAACCTTGGATTATGTCAAGGAGCCTTCAAGGGGATTGAGCTTTGCTACTCTGCCCTTGCGTGTGTATCGTATCGTAGACTATTCCCCCAGGTATATTTTTTCCTGTTGGTGACCTTAGTGGCCATAAAATTTAAGATTCTTTCCAAAGGTGACGGTGGAGGGAAGATCCCACTGTACCTGGAGCAGACGTCGACTAGACTCACTTGGACTCTCTGGAGGGTTCTCTTCACTCGAGATGGCATAGTGGAGAAACTTGCACCAGTCTGTTTCATTAAGTAGGTTGTCGGGGTAACTGTTCCAACCGCCATTTCTGCATTAAAATTCTACGATGTTGGATTTCATCACCAACTAGTGTTTTTAGTGCGGGAATCTATTGTTTGTGTGTGTTTTGACTCCTATATTTGATAGCGCGTGTTCATTTGTTTGTTTTTACTTTTTAGAGACCTTAGGTGTGAATTGTGAATTTTAATTGTTAGGTGTGAATTGTGAAATGTTAATTTTAATTTTAAATTGTTAATAAAATTCACTGAAGTTGAATCTAATGGCAACTGTTCCAGAATTTACCAACCAAAGAACCCCTCTTAACGAGAATCCTAGTACTTTTCCTTGCTTTGGAAATGTTGGTCCTCCTTATATGGCTACATTGTCATTACCTAGATTTACAATAGGTTTACCGATATGGTTATTTTCAACTTCGTTGGCCCCGAATACTCCAATTGTTCCACCTCAACCGGATGCTTCACCTCAATAGAGTTCACCATCTCAACATCACCAACCTTTTGTTGACCCTTTACCTTCTTCGCCTAATATTTATTCCTCCATTTCTTCCTCTTCGCTTGGTAAAATCCTTGACGCTAGTAACCAGGTGGCTAAGAAGAAGAAGAAAGGGAAGAAGAAAAAGAAGAAGAAGCAAGATAAGAAAGAAGTCAACCAACCAACCATGGCTGTAAGTGTTAGTTGTGTTGAGGAAACCTCCAACATGCATCATAAACCCAAATACCCTTGCAGGCTTTGTAAGGGTGACCACTTCCTTATCAATTGTCCTGGTATTCCAAAGGTCTTGGAAGTATGGTCAGAAAAATCTCATCAAATTTCCATTGATCCATCAACCAGTGATAGTCAGGTTCCTGGGAAAAAGGGTAAAGTTAGGTTTCCTTGTAGGTTATGTAAAGGGAGTCATCAAACTCACATTTTCCCTCACATGGATGAAGCCTCAAAATTGTTGGAAAACCTTACTATTCCACAGCAAAAACTTCCAACTAGTTATCGTCAACTTTCTCCCAACCTATCGTCAACTGACGTAGTGATTGATCTAATTCCAAGTACAGTAAATCCTACTCTTCCATTAAAGAGTGAAACTGATATCACTCAAGTTGATGATCCATTAGTTGATCAAGTGGTCAACTCAATTTCACATTCGTTCAATCCCATTCTCCCTGTAGAGAGTGAAATTCATACCGCTCAGGTTCTTCTTGTTACATTAGATTCTTCTACGCCAAGGGGCATTTCACCTATTCCTACTGAACCCCCTCCAAGTACTGAGGTCTTTTCCTTTGATTGGAATAGACTGACAGAACCTCGTCTTCCTTCCTCCATACCTTTCCAAATAATTGTGCAGGCTTGTCATAAGAATGTATGCCGCACACATGTAGATGAAGGTGCTTCTGTTAGTATTTTATCCTCAACTGCTTGGAAAGCTTTGGGCTCCCCTCAGCTTGTGCCTGTTACGCAGAATCTGAAAGATTTTAACAGAACCATTAGTGAACCTTTAGGGATCCTTCCTAATTTTCCTATTACCTTGGAAGGTAAAACTGTCTCTATTGATCTTATGGTAGTTCGAGGCCCCTTGGATTTCAATTGACTCCTTGGGAGAGACTATGTCTATGCAATGAAAGATGTCGTATCGACACTCTTTCGCGTGATTTCTTTCCCTCACAATGGAAACATTGTGATTGTTGACCAACTTTCATTCGCTAGTCTTGATTCGACTACCAATAATCCGACACCCCTAAATGTTCCTTATACTAAAGTGTTATCTACCCCGCCACAGGTTAATTATGTGGCAACCAGTCCCATGTTTTCAGTTACCGATGCAAGCGAGCCTCTCACTGTTTGTTCGACTTCCTTTGATTTAGATCCGGTAATTGACATGGAAAACTCTATGGGATTATTTGAACGTGATGTTCCTATCCCTTTTGAGTCCCTTGACATGTGTTCCTTCCATAGAATTTTTCTTCCATCAAATGAAGACCTTTTGGATGATCGAGGAATTTCCCTTGACATGTATTTCTTCCAGTTCGAAGCCATGACAAGGTCATAGCGAGGATAGTTCCTATTACTGTGTCAACCTCGTTAAAAAACGAAACAAGTCTGGTAAGGAGAGTTCCTTTTACTGTGTCAACCTCGCTAAAAAATGAAACAAATATATGAGGAGAGTTCCTTTTACTGTGTCAACCTCGTTAAAAAATGAAACAAGTCTGATGGGGATAGTTCCTTTTATTGTGTCAACCTCGTTAAAAAATGAGTCAGTAGGTTAAGAGGAAAGTTCTTTTCCTGTGTCAACCTCATTAAAAAATGAATCAATAGGTTATATAGGTAGATTGTAGAGAGTAGATATGAGGACAGTTCATTTATTGTGTCAACCTCGTTAAAAAATGAAATAAACCCATGAGGACAGTTCTTTTCCTGTGTCAACCTCATTAAAAAATGAATCAGTAGGTTATGTACGTAGATTAGAAATAGTAGTTTATGAGGATAGGTCCTTTTACTGTGTCAACCTCGTTAAAAAATGAAACAGGTCACCATGAGCATAGTTCTTTTCCTGTGTCAAGCTCATTAAAAAATGAAACAAATCCTCTCCTAATCAAAGTCGAGTCTTTCATCTGATCTCGTAAATGAACCTTCATTCCATCCAGCTTTTAGTAACCAGTAGTCTACTTAGTTGAATGAAATGAAGCTTGGGGGGCATGCACTCTAGCAAGTTATGCTTGGGGGGCATTCAAACTTATCTCAAGCATAGTTTTTCTCCATTTCAAGCTTGTCTAAAAATGAAACAAACCATTAACAAGCACAGTTTTCCTACGTTTCAAGCATGTGTAAAAATGAAACCACTCTCAAGCATAGTTTTCCTACATTTCAAGCTTGTGTAAAAATGAAACCCTCTCAAGCATAATTTTTCCTATGTTTCAATCTTGTATAAAAATGAAACCTATCTTGAGTCCATTTCAGTTATTATTTCAAGACTCGTTAAACTCATGAAAATCCCGAGATTATTTTTCTATCTTTCATTCTCGTAAAACACATGAAAATGTCGAGTTCTTTCCATCTTTTCCTACTCGTAAATTAAATTGAAAATCGGTAAAATGAGTACATTTTTATCCCTTTTTCAAACTCGTTAAAACTTACGAAAAAGCGAAACAAGATGAGTATATTTTTATCACTTTTTCGAACTCGTTAAAACTTATGAAAAAGCGAAAACCATGAGTACATTTTTATCACTTTTTCGAACCCGTTAAAACTTACAGAAAAAGCGAAACCCTGGAGTTCTCTTTTAAGCCCTTTTCAGACTCTCTAAACATGAAAAGATTGTCGAGTACTTGACTATTCGAACTCGTTAAAGGAAATGAACAGTCGTCCTTTCAGTATAAGTTTACCCCTTTTCCGGACTAAAATGGACTATTTACGAAAAAGGTATATGTTGACTAATCATGGTCAATAGAGTTCTCTCCCGTATTATTTTATCCTTTTTCGGGCCTGAGAGACTAAAATTACGAAAAAGAACACCCATGGAGTTTTCTTAAGTTTTTTCTTCTAACTCCCTAAAAATGAAAAACACCGAGTTTCTCCTATACTAGACTCATTAAAATTTAACAGTGAAGGACCTGTCAATTTCAAACAGGAACGGACCACTCCTTCTTAGGGTTCAATTTTAAACTAAGTTGGACTCATCCGAAGGATGAGCTTATAAACAAGTAAATGTTATCCTCCTCAAGCTTGTCAAAAAATAAAGAGGTACTTGCCAGAAATGGTGGGGGAAAAGAGAGAAAACAGATTCATTTGTTACACTTTGATTTGTAAAAGCATTACACCACTCTTGAACATGACACTTTTTGTCACACTTCTACCTGGCTTGGGAAAATCCTTTGCCTATCAGTTAATCAAACCACATTGAAGGTCTTCACCCGGTTTCTGGGTATTAGCTTAGGGAAATTGTTACCAAACCATCTGCAGTGTCACTATGTGTTCAAGAGGACAGTCAAACAAACCATTCATTTGCAAACATTTGTCTCCATTTGCGTTGACCATCCCTGAGTCAGTCCTTGCAAAAAATTTCTTCAAAACTTGATCTATGGTTTCGTGTTGTGAGCTTGCTTACAATGGATCATTTCTATCGACGACAGCTCATCATCTAGGAAGTTGATCTAGAAGCCATCAGTACCTTGAAATATGCATGTCTTAATGGCAATTTTCTTGCCTTCGACGACAGGTTGCATCATTGACCTTCGATCGAACGATTCCGTGAAATGTTCGACTTCATATCACTTATTCACATCTCATGGATTGTACTATGTACTTTGAGAGCCATTGTCATTATTGGTGGTTTCTCTCATACTTGTTAACATTTCACATCATTGACTGGTAATCAAGTGGTTTCTACCATGTTCGACTTCAACACATTTAATCGCATGGATAGAATCGTACTAGTTCGGGAAGAAGAAATCAAGACCCTGGATCTAGTTTCCACCATCCAGGCTGCGAGGAGTTTTATTATTCATTATGCAGTAGACTATTCATTACGGATGGCTGCATCCATGATGTGTCAACACTATTGATGTAATATTAAAATCATTTCTGTATCAAAACAAGTTTAGTTAGTTTTGATCTGAGTATGGGAATGCCTACCTCAGTGATGATATATATATATATATATGATTTGCATTGAATGTTTTTACAGGATTCCGGCTAGGGTGTCCACAGGATAATCCTTGAAATGATAAAGCACATCAATCTTCGAATGCTCTCAGACTTCGCGCTTTAGGGGGCAATTTGTTACACATTATTTTGTCACCATAACATTTTACTGTCTATATGGGTTCATCAACACCTATATAATACTCCCTTAGAAGTCTACAACATCAAAGTTCCTAAAATCAAGCCTTGAAATTGAGAGAAAAGCTCACAAGAGTCTTAAAAACACTTGTACCACACTTTCTCTTAACATTGCCTGCGGTACCGCACCTTTTGTGAAGGAAAACTGCGGTACCTACCACACGTTTTGTGTATTAAAAGTGCGAACCCTTGTAAAAGGTAAAATGAAGGTAGAAAGTAACATTTAAAAGCCCTACAGTTAAATCTGGAAGCTTCTGGAAGCAATTATCCGGTTGAAGGTTCGCTCCTATCATGTACATTCATTCCTCCATTATGGGAGCCTACCCCTTGGTTTATGGAGCTCAATCCCTTCAAAAGAGGATTTTATCCCCTCTTATGTGGAGCTGCAACCTCTTCTCTTTTCCTATAAATTGAAGCCATAATGCAGCCTCAAGGGGGACTTTTGGGAGACTTTTGAGAGTTAGACTTTGAGAATTTTTAAGGAGAAATGTTGTAGAGACTCAGACTCTCTTAACTGATCATTATGTGGGAATGATTACACACCCATGTGCATTTTAGCTTAGAGAGTGCAAAACTTGTCAGAGTAAAGGAAACACCTTTTCCGGACCCCAGGAAGTCCTGTACGACATCAAGGCAGACACGGTTGTAAGGCTCTTTCTTCATCAAAGATAATACGAATGAATACCGTTTTCTCAATGAGTTCTTTAATTAAGTAGATTGTTTATCATGTTTTATCAATGAGTTATTTAATTAATTAGCTTATTTCTTGAATGTCTTGATCATCTTGATAGATATATATCTCGTGAATTAGTTTATACTATGCAGGTGCTATTTATTTTTTTTCATGTTTGTGATTGCAGATCTTTGAAGACGACTCTTTTAAGCAACTGGAAAGAAGATCATTACTAATAGCGCTGGACTATAGGTAGGTTTTCAAAACCTCTGTTGTAGATAATTCTGAATAGGATTATCTAGAGAAAATAGTTTTTATTTTTCTGTTTGTTGCTAGTTGTCCGTAGGACACTTGGGAGGTCTGTCTTGTCTGCAAGAACGACTTATCCGTCCAACAGATGGATAACTGAAGCAAACCTTTTATAATTCAATGTGCCCCTCTACTTGTGATAAAGTCTCACTACTTTTTATAAAGTCTTGCCTTCCATAAGGTTGTGATTCATATCTTGCTTTCGTTTTATCATGCTCATAACATTATATGTATTAGTGATTAACTAAGTGAAAGTGTAATCGCATCACACAAAATGGAATAATTTTTTTCATTTTTTCCTTTTAATTAAAATGAAACTGAAAACTATATGATTGTAATGTTGAATTTACATGCTAAAGAAATATATTGTACTTTCCATAAATAGATATAGTAAGAAAGATATTTTCCTTTCCATATATAGATATAGTTTTTGTTCTTTTTTAACATATGATTGGTCGCCATTTTACAAAAATATACCATATACTTTCCTACATATTTAGGGATGCTTGTGGATCTGTACATCCTCATGACTGTAAGTTTCAGGAACTTAAACAAAAACTATTATGATTGGTGACTCGCTTTTTCATACCAATATCACACAAAATTGGATCGAGTAAGCATGCTTTCATTATTTTAAGAATGGGTTAGATGTGCCTTTAAAAGAAACTATACTCTTATTGGCATCTCCATGGGAAGTAGGGATCTTTCATCTTTTTCATTGAAGCTCCCAAAGGTTCTTTTGGGCTCAATCCTCAATAAAATTTCATGTAACTTCTTCTTAGAGTTAAGATATGTTACCTTCAATTCTTCCATATGTCCATCTTGATGGTTGTTTTCTATTGATGATGGTGAAGCATTACACTATCTAGATTTGTCCCCAACCCAGGTTGGGATGCTTTCCTTATCTCATGTCGTCATAGTTTGGGGCTTGAAGTTGAAATTGGCATAGAAAGTATGGGTTTGGATTTTCGCCCAAGTCAGATGTCATATTCTATTGTATTATTTGTAGATGGATAGGTGGCCTCATTTATATTAAGGTCTTGTCTAAGGATCTATCCATATGTATGAAGTGTTTGAATAAGTTCATCAATCTTGTCTCCATGAATCTAGAAATTGTGCTCTCTTAATATTTCCTACAAATAGATCTCAAATGGTCTGCCCATTTGTAAATTATGCTCTCTTAATATTTATCACAAATTAATCTTAGATGGTCCACTCATTTGTAAATTGTGCTCTCTTAATATTTCCCACAAATAAATCTCAGATGGTCCACTCATCCACTAGTTGTAATTGCAAACAGAGTTGTTTATTTTCCATTTGTGATAAGGTTTTGTCTTCCAATATAACTTAATATCATGAGCATTTCAAAATATAATATGAAAATGATTTAATTTGGTTCAAATGATAATTTTAATGCAATACTTATCAATCATTCACTTATTTTTATAAATTTTCTTGATATATAATGATAGTGAATCCAATTCAATATGGCATATTCTTCATGAAAATTTGTTAAAATAGCTAATTTACTTAGTTATATTGAAAATGGATTTTGAATTAAGTATGAAATATTTCACACTCGCAATAAGTTTCAAAAGAAGTTTAAATTTTATTTATTTATAATAATAATAATTTACATTAAAAATAAAAATAGAAGGATGGCCACAATACAATGTTGTCCATTTAAAAATATATACATATTTTGTTTTAAATTTATTTTATATTATGGGATATGATTCATGTTATAAAATGTTTTAGATAAACTTGATAACATTGTAACATAAAAGGGTAAAGAATGGACATGTAGAATGTAGAAGATATTTTTAAATTGAGAATTAGAAACGCCCATGTGATTTCACTTTATTTTTGTCGATTGTTAGAAAAACTTCATCATGTATAATATGTGTTATCAAGTAGAAAATAAATTATCAAACCAAAAATATATATATTACATAATATTATCGAGTTGAAAATAAATTATGAACCCAAAATTATCTACACAACATTATATTATCCATTACTAATGGTAACTCAATAAGAATTTCTAAAGGAAAACTGGAAATAAAGATTTTTTATTGGATTGTGTGAATAATCAATGTCTTCAACCATGTAGAGGGTTCTTCACCATGTAACTTGTTGCAATGGTTGTCAATATAAATCGATGATATATACAAGAAGTTATAATACAAATTCGAATTTTTTCTACCTAAGAGATGTAAGCCATGTATTGTTGAGGTAAGTGATTTCTCTTTATCTTCTAGCTTTGAATGGAATATTTATTACTAATTTTTATCTTCAATGATTCTTTATATGTCATGATTCTTCTCTAATTTATTCCTCGGGGCATTTCCTTTGCAGCATCTGGTGCAATTTTTTTTTTTTTTTTTTTAACAGAAATGGATAGAGTTATATATTAATTTCTGGCCAAATTGCCTCAAAACTGATTACAAAATGCTAGGCAAAGTCCAGATGTCTCCTTCAACAGGATCATAATGTCTTTTTCTTTGCAGCCCCAGAGATTTTTACAAGCTATTTTTCGGGCAACCGCCTCTATCTTCCCCACTTTAAAAATGCAGACAAACTGCTCCAATAAAAGGTAGTAAAACATGTTCACCAGACAATTAAGGAATGGGATCCCAGCCTTCTACTCCATCACTGAGGATGACTCCGAGGGGGAGGAGTACAGCTTTATTAGCTTCCGCGTCAGCATCTTTGTTATTGTCTCTCTTAACATGATATAAATTCAAGCTCTGAAAGGAATTCGACAGGGTTCTTATTCTGCTGATTAATCTGAACAATCTTAGGTCTGAAGGGGTAGAGCTGTCTACAATGGATTTTATGATGGACTGAGAATCTCCCATCATAGTAGCGTCATAGATACCAAGGGATTTAAGTTGCTTGAGGCCTTGGAGAAGGGCCAGGGCTTCAGCTTGGATGCTGGTGTTGAAGCCCACTCCCCAGGCAAATATAAGAACAGTGCTGCCATCAGCTTTTTTAACTACTCCACTAGCTCCGGAGCTTCCCGGATTTCCTTTCGCTGCCCCATCAAAGAATAGAATGTTATGCGCCTTCTTTGAGCAAAGTGCCAAGAAATCAGAAGCGTTAAGTCTAATTTGGCAATCTTTGAGTGGAACGGGAGGCCTGTTAGTTTCTGTGAATCGTAGATCAAGATAATCGCTCCATGCAGCATCGTGGTCCCTCAAGCCTGACGTGTTAAGCTGATCCCCGACACATTCCTTTAACTGGGCTTTTATTTTAACCCAGACAAGCTTATGGTCTCTCTTCTTATCTCTGAAGATCCGCTGATTTCTTTCCAACCAGGTGTGCCAACAGATAAGCTTAGGGAGAATGCACCAGGCTGCTTTGATGTGCGCATTCTGTGGAGAGCCACCAGGATACGAATACAACCAGTTCGAAAACAGATTGGGAATGCAATTGGGTAGGGCGAAATCCAAACTCCAGGGGCCTAAGGCCTCCTTCCAAAGATTCGCCACAAATTTACAATTAAGCATCAGATGCGCAGCAGATTCTGCGTTTTCTCCACACATCGAGCAACGGGAGGGGCCATGATAGCCTCTTTTCTGTAATCTATCATCGGTCAAAATTATCTAATGGCATAGGAGCCAACAGAAGGAGTCTATTTTAGGCAGCGAATACTGGAACCAAATCCCTTTCCATGGTTTCGGATCTGGAGGAACGTGGGGAATTGATAAGATCTGCCTGTAACCCTGAGAAACTGTATAATGCCCAGGGGTCGAACCCCAGCCACGGGCATCCAATTTCCTGGTGTTCAAAGGAGCCTTTCCATTTAAGAAGTCTAAGAATATTGCAAACTCTTTGGACAGAAGCTGGGGCAACTCGATGTTAATCCAGCTATGCCAATCTCCATTTTCCCAATTAGAAATATCCCACAGAGTAATGTAACCTGCTCTATACATCCAATCTTTCAACCGATCCAGGGATCGATCATCAGCCAGAGGATCGCAACCCATTATCCGATCCTCCCAAATTCTAATTTGCTTGCCATTACTGGGGATCCAATGTGCATGTTGGCTAATTAAGGAGGAAGATTTTGCACAGAGCTTTTGAATTAACGAGCCAGATTTGACTATGGGTTGGTCCAGGCACCTTTTCCTCTATCCACAAAAGTATTTCTTCCATGAGGCGAGCTGCGCCCACCCCGGTTTTGGGGATATAATCCTCCAGATCAGTTTTTCTCCCAACGCAATGTTCTGCGTGAAAATATTCTTGAAGTTCAATCCGCCTTCCAATCTGGGCATGGAGATTTTGGCCCAGCTTACTAAAGGAATTTTCTTATCGTTAGCTTTCCCGCCTTTCCAAAAGAATTTTCTTATATGGTCCTCCATTTTCTTCATAATGCCAACTGGAGCCAGCATCACAGCAAACTGATAGATGGGGAGGCTGTTTAGGACTGCTTTTATAAGCACAGACTTGCCAGCCAGATTTAGCCAGTTGAATCCCCAGGAATGGATCTTAGATTCGAAATTTTCCAGCAGGGGCAACCAGTCTCTGCTTGCAGCACATTTTTGGAAAATTGGGAGACCCAAATACTTGAAGGACGACCATGACGAGGAGGCAGCGAAGCCAAAGCAACAGGATATAGCTTGCAGCATGGTGGCAGGGGTATTCCAGCAGTAGATATGGCATTTACCTTTATTGAGACTGCTTCCTAATTCATGACAATAATCCTCAATCACATTTTTAAATCTTTTAGCTGAGGGCACAGAGGCAGCACCCAGCAAGAGGGAATCATCCGCGAATAGCGCGTGATTGATATTATTGACTCCTCTCGCAATGTTCAGGCCCATTAAATCTTGATCCTGGAGCTTTTTGTTTAAAAGGAAGCTGAGGACATAGGCTTGGAGGACAAAGAGCAGAGGGGATAATGGACACCCTTGCCTCAATCCGCGAGTTGCTTTGAAGAATTCAGTGGCCCTCCCATTCACCAGGGGGGCTATCCAAGGCCCACTAATACAAGCCTTAATCCAGTTGATGAATTTGGGACCAAACCCAAAATTGCGCAGGACATCCAACAGAAATCTATGTCTCACTCTGTCAAAGGCGTTTTCCAGATCTAACTTGACAACCATTCCTTTCTCTTTGTGAACAACACTGGAGTGAATCGCCTCTTGGACCAAAATAAAGTTATCCACAATCTGTCTTCCCTGAATAAAGCCTCCCTGGTTCTCAGGTATGATGCCTGGAAGGGTGATTTTTAATCTGTTGGCAATAACTTTCGTAATCATTTTATAGCCTATATTGCAAAGGGAGATAGGACGAAATCTGCTGAAGGTGTTGGCGCCTTTCTCCTTGGGGATGAGGGCCAGGAAGGCCGAATTAGTGCTTCCCCCAATTTTCTGACACTCTTGAGATTTCCGAATCATTCTGCATAAATCTTTCTCCACAATCTGCCAGCAGGACTGTAGGAATCTGGCTGTAAAACCGTCAGGACCAGGGGCCTTATCCGGTTCCATTGCGAAGAGGGTGCTTTTTATTTCGTTGTTTGATATATCAGCTTCCAGGAGTTGATTCTTTTTGGCGGAAATCAGGGAGGGTACTTCATTCACAAGACTAGAGTCATATCCCAAGGCCTCCTCTTCACTATAGAGATTTTTGAAATGAGTGAAGGCAGCGGTTTTAATGCTTCGGATTTCTCTATACGTGATGGTCTCAACTTTAATTTCAGAGATGGAGTTGCGGAAATTTCGGGCCTAAGCTTGCTTATGAAAGAATGATGAATTTCTATCTCCTGCCTTGAGCCAGAGACTGCGGGATTTCAGTCTCCAATATTCTTTCTCTGCCAAGCTAGCCTTAAGGAGCATTTGCTGAAGATTAGCCTCCTTATCTAGCATTTCTTTTGTAATCTCTACATTTTCTGAAGCCAGATGATGCCTCTCCAGGCGTTCCTGAATCATTTTCCTTTCCACAGCAGGATTAGGTAAGGTTTTTGCCCAGGCTTTTAGAGCACCTTTAACTCTCCTAAGTTTCTCCTCCCAAACATAGAAGGCAGAGCCTTTGACTGGGGTCTTCCAGCTTTCTTTTATCAGTGGCAATAAAGATTGTTCCTTGACCTAGTGAGAGCTTAATTTAAAGGGAATGGGACCTTGGTTCAAATGAGCCAGCAGATCAAGTTTGATGGGGCGATGATCGGAAACACTACAAGGAATAATATGCATTCTAGATTCAAGACCAAGAAGAAGAAAAGAAATTTGAACAAGGAATCTGTCTAACCTTGCAGCGATATATCCCAGGCCGATTCTTTTGTTTGACCAAGTGTACTTCCCGGACAGGGGCTTTAAATCTATCAAGTCCCAATCTTGAGTCAGCTCCTCAACCCATTCCCACGCCGGGTCCCTAAAAATGCTTCCTCCACGTTTTTCTGACAATGATAAGGTGAGATTGAGATCCCCTGCTATTATGATATTATCCAAATCTTCAGATTCTGCCAGACTTCTGATAGAGTCCCAGCAATTCTTTTTCTCTCCTACGCTGACAGGAGAATATACATTAAAGAGAGAGAGAGTCAAATCTGTTTCTACGTGTTGAAGCTTTGAAAACAACCAGTGGATATTATTAACTTCTTTGATCCTTATGAATTTATTAGCATCCCAAATAGTGCCCATTCCACTTGAAGCACCTCGAGCTGAGACAGCTTGTCCTTCGCTTTTCTTACACAGTTTCTTACCGATCTGGAGGAAGGCATAGTCCTCCATTTTAGTCTCCTAGATGAGGAATAGATCGGGAGATTCTGATCTTATCAGAATTCTTATGGCTTCTTCTTTTATTTTTCTCCCCAAACCCCTACAGTTCCAGGAGACGATCTTCATCACTTGCTTTTAGGATGGTGAGCTCCTCTAGAGCTCTGGGACTGGTTTCTGTTCTTCTTCGGGGTATTTGCCAAGAGTTTCTAGAGGGTTGGTTGACTTCCTTGAAGTTTGTCTTTGTAAGTCTCTTGCTCTCTTTTTTCCCGAGCAGATTTTCGGCCTCTCAATGATCTTCTAGCCGAGGTTTGTGAAACCCCTATTTCGCCTTCTTCTTCTGAGTCCTCCGAACCTTGCACTTCCTCTGTCTCTTCTATGAGGATCTCTTTTGATCTGACTTCATTACTATCCATTTGCTTTGGTCCCGAGGGGGACTCTTTGGGGTTCGTTCCGTCCTTCTGCATCTCCGGTTCTTGGGAGCCTTCTAGAACTGAGCTTAACTGAGCAAACTTGTTGCCTTGCTCTTCCATGATAGGAGTATTGTTTCTAGGGTCTGCTTGGGAGCCAATTCCATTTGTGTTACCAGATCGAGGGGCTTTATGGGCATTTTTGGACCTTTTAACCTGGGTCCATCCTTCCTCCTTGCCTTTCTCAGGTTCACTATTCTTTGGACAGTTTCGGGAAAAATGCCCATAAACCTGGAATTTCCGACACTTGAACGGCAGCTGCTCATAATCCAGCTTTTGCATATGAGTCCAACTTCCAACCCTGATATTTACTGCCTCAGGCAAACCAACCTCCAGGTCGACTTCGACATAGATTCTAGCATAGTCGTATTGATCTTTGTTGTTTGCTCGATCAATGAATTTTCCTAAGGTGTTTTCGATATGCTTTAGGGACTCCCAATTCCAGCAATGCACTGGCAGATTGGGAAGCCTAACCCACACAGGAACCGCTAAGGGCACATCAATAGCAGGGTAAAAATCGGGCGTCCACTTATTGAGATACAACCCCTGAGGACCCATGAAATAGGGACCGCTCCGGAAGATCATATCGTTATCATCTTTGTCAGAGAATTCAAACAGGAATAATCCCTTTCCTAGGAAATACGAGGTGACCCTATTTTTGATCAGCGGTGCCCAGTTTCTAGCAACCCAGCTTTCCGTGGTTTTGGGTGAGGGCCAGAGGCCAGTGAACTGGCCAACCAAAGCACGCTCAGCCAAAGAAAGGGCTACCTGAATCGGACCTTCGGGAGGAAGCGAAATCTCTGGGATATCTTCCAATCGTTTCATGAATTTCACAGCCTCCGTAACTTTCTTCTTCGGCAGAGATTCCAGGAGCTTGAGAAATGCTTCGGCATCAGAGGGAGGAGGCGGAGGGAACGACTCTATTATAGCAGCGACCACAGTATCCAGCGATCAAAGCCAATCCCCTCAAGCCATCGCAGAAGAGAACGAACGGAGGGGAAAAATAACCCTAACAAAACCACAGCCAGAAGCTATGGGCCAAGGTGCCGCGCTGAGAGATCGATGCGCCGCAGCACCCAAACAACGCACCACGCTGTGACAACACCGAAAAAAACAATCTCAGCCCACAGGAAAGCAGGCCAGCCAAAGGCTTCAGGCGCAGCCGGAGGGCTGAGCCAAAGGCATCAGGCGCAGGGGAGATGCAGAACATCTGGTGCAATTGTTAGGATATATAAAATGTTATTAATATTTTGAACTTCAAAATATTATATATTTATTATGTTAATTGGCATATCCACTTTGAAATAAGATTTTTAGAATTTTAATTTAATTATTAATAATCATTAGGTGGATGGAAGGGATTTAAGCTCCACATAATATACATGGATTCTTTTTTTAATAACAATTAGCATAATTTATTGATATTTATCTCAAAATTAATTATGTCATTTTTACTTTTAAATTTAATTAAAAAAACGTCATATGTTTACATGTTAGATTGAGTTTTTTGTGTTGAGGCACTCTACATCCCAGTATGGGGGCGATGTTGTAGTAGTGTAAATATTTGTAAACATTTAACATTTATATGTCAACTCAATTAAAAAATAATAAAAGGATAAACTAATATAAAACTCATTAGTAATAAAAAATTAAAAGTAATAAAAATAGTAAAATTCAATTTGTTATATTGTAATTTTGCTTTGCAACACAACTTAGTTCCTCCAACTCAAGTTAGAAATTATTATGCTTTGGGAACAATTGCATAAGTAATTATAACTGACATTGATCAATGCTAAATTGATAGTGGATGATACACAAATCCTATAGTCTTGCTTTGGGAGGAACTAATAAATTGAGATGTGAAGTGTAGAAGTAAATTACTTGCTTAGGCATAAATTTAGATGTGAAGTGGATAAGTAAATTGCTTGGTTAGGCATAAGAACTTGCATAAATTTTGGTGGGTAGTAATCTCTAGTAAGTCTACACATTTATGGTTTTACTCTACATAAGTGCCCAAGAAAACATAATTAATGATGGGAAGTAACTCCTAGTAAGTAATTGATGGTAAATATGTCATTTACCTAAGTATGTCGTGTTTTCAAAGATTTTATTTTGTGGATGGTTTTTTTGCAAAGCTTAAGAATAAAGAATCACTACACAAATATCTAAAAATTATGCATGAATATTGCAACCATATCCGTAAATTATGGCATAAAATATGTAAGACAATTATTCACATGGTATTATATTGTGGAAAGTTCAATTACTAGAGTCTTGACTTGGTAAGGACTATTTTGTAACCATATTTAAATTTAATTAATAAGCACATAAAATCTTAATACTTACAATAAACTTACAATTTAACAAGATTCTTAACCATGGATATTCATCCCGATTTACCATGGATATTATTAACTTGTAAATAACTTTTGTTACAATACCATGACTATGAGTACCACATGCCCAAACACCACAACTCATTTCACAATAAAAATTTAAAATGTAAAATATAATGCAAAATGTAAAATGTAATATAATGTATCTAAAATGTAAAATACAAAATGTAAAATGTAATATAAAATGTAAGGCACATAGGTACCAATTTCATTAGAAAAAATTGTCTTGCCTATAATGTAAAGTTAAAATACTATTCTTCCTTTAACATGTTATTTCTTTATATATTATTATTGGTATGATAATCAATTACATTGATTATTATTATTCCAATGTATTAAAATAATAATCATATCCATTATAGGTATTAGAGAGAAGAAGAGAAATATACACAAAGACAAATACATATATTATATAGTATTATATATTATTGAACATTATTAACCATGGAGGAAGAGGAACTAAGGATTTTATAAAAGGTAAAAGAAGTTAGATTTAGAAAGCCATGAATATTTTGGTCTTCATTGAAACATATGCATTAATTTCAATGTAGATGTTGATTTCTAATCCTATTTGATTAATTGCATTAGATGCATTGATTTCAGTGTAGTGTTTATTTTATTTTAAAGCCTATTTGATTGCTCGCGCTAGATACATTTATTTCAGTGTCGATGTTGACCTATAATCCTATTTGATTGCTTGCACTAGACGCATTGATTTCAATGTAGATGTTGATTTCTAATTATGTTTGATTTCTTGCACTAGATGCATTGATTTCAGTATAGATGTTGATTTCTAATCCTATTTGATTGCTTGCACTAGATGCATTGATTCCAATGTATATGGTAATTTCAGATTTGATGTAACTAGATGTATGATGTACATTAATTTCAAATTAATTAAATTAATAGTGTACATTGTTCAGTGTAAGCATAAAACAATTATTGACGATGTGAATTGATTTTTGTGTTATAATAATTCAACCATGAATAAAATACTTGAATTTTCATCTTAAATAAAATGTTCACTTACCTGAAATGTTTAGTTATTAAAACTGTAAACTATTTGTAATTGACTACATTTTCATTATCCTCATTTTCCATCATTCAACATTATTAGTCAATTTACATTCAAACGAGGTAATAGAAAAAAACTACCATTGACACTTGGGGTTTAACACTCCATAAGACACAATGATTGAAATTTGAGAAAGATGCTATTAATATTAGAGAGTAAGAGAGACAAGGTATAACTTTTACTACAATAGATCGAGTTAGAGATTTGAATGGTCTATGATTTCAACCGCCCTTATCATATGATTAATATGAAAAGATGAAAAACTATCATGTGTGACAATAAGAATAATAGAAGAAAATAGTTTGATATTGACCACAACGAATACTATTTGTAATTGACTACATTATTATTATTCACATTTTCTATCGTTAAACATTGTTACATTATCGCTTTGCATTCAAAAATTTTATTTAATCATTTTTCATCATTTAATTCATTAACAGTCTTTGTCATCTCAACAAATTGAGGTAGAAAAGAAAATTTAAAATTTAAATTACTAGGGTAGTCTTAAACATATTTAACATCTTTAAAATGATAAGAATAATTAGATGTTCAATCAATTTTGTGTGACCACGCACAACTGAAACTAGCCTAGATTCATCTTAACCACAGACCTATCAAGTGCCGAGAGGAATCAAATCTCTCGAGTTGAAAACATTTCCTAAGGTTTGCACCTCGAGAGATTTGATCCCTCTCGACGCTTGATAAATCCATGGTTAAGATGAATCTAGGCTAGACTATGTCTTTCTAGGATAAATTTTAATCTAGGATAAATTCTTATTGTTTATTGTTGCTTTACTATTTTTTTTCTTGTTACATGGTTGTTTAAATGTATATATGTTTAACTCATATTAATTATTATTATTTAGAATAAAATTATAATTCAATTAGTTTATGTTTGTGTTTATTAATTTTAACAATGTAAGACATATCATAAAGTAAACTCGTGGAATTTTATTATAAATTGATATCTATCAAGATTATTAATAATTTCATTTTTATAACTACACTAATTTATTTTATTTTAATATTTTATATACTTATTATTTCAAATATATATATATATATATATATATAATTAAACAATTTTACATCATGGTGAATTAAATAAAATTATAAAACACATATTACCGCCACATTTGAACTCCATAAAATAAGAAATGTCAAGTCCTATTACTGCCACTTTTGAACTCCATAAATTATAAATTGACTCTTTTTTTTAACACTATATTTAAAACTGGTAGTACATGAAACTTTAATGTGCTTTTAAAACCACCAACTCAAAAACCAGACCCAATGAAGAGTTATGCAAAAAGCAAACAGAAAAAATCGGTTACCTACACTTGACTCCACAGAGTTCACTATGACTTGACACGCAACAATACCCTTATGGGAGTGCGACTAGCACAAACATAACTCGGAAGAAACTATGACCAACCAAATAGTTTGAGACATCATGAACCACAATGAATATATCATAAGGACTTGCATAGGCATACATGCTTATCTTCAGAGGTTTAAACAAAGAAACACCAATGCAGATGAGATATTGACTAAACTGAAACTAACAGGAAAGATAATAGTGAGGGAACATAAGTGGAGGTCCAACACATAACCTGCATGCAAAAAAACTGATATTCGCCACCCTAAGTAAACTCCAACCACTCGCCACCCTGAGATATCATTCAGATCGTTATGTAAGCAAACATGCATGATATTTCCCTTACGAAACATATAACCTAGTTGAAACAATGCATCAGACAAGCGCCAAGTGGGCTACGTTACCCAGGGTTCCGCCATCCCAAGGACCTTTATCACGGGGTGATCATTAATATCTCGCAATCGACTGTTAGAAGGTATGAATATAAAATCCAAGTCCTCTAATGTATGCATCCTTATGCCTGCTTGGAATGAGAAGAAGGAATGTCTCAAATGGTTGATAATCCCAACTTTGCTTGTGCTCACTCATGTGAAATTAATGTGATAGCCCATCCTCTCTACGGAGGTTTCATGTATAATAATTGTGTGTCACATGTTTGACGTCGAGCGCCAAGTGGAGGCGATGTCTCCCTCTCCAATAACCACCTCACAGTGAGCCAACAAACCCGTTGCATGTTACTCATTATTACGTAGAGAGAATTGTCGCCAGAGAACGAGGACGTTCAAATTATTGATGAAATATTTCTGGTTGGTCACCCCCATCAGGGACTTCCTCACAGATCCATAACCCATAATTGGAGATCTAATTTATTATCACTTCTCTTTCACGTACTAATAGATGAAATTATTTGATTTTTCTAAAGTATTTTCTTTGTTAATTTTAACCAAAATTTAACAAATATTTTTAAAAACTTAAGTTTAAGCTATTTAATTTATAAAATTCTAGTGCATCAAGATATTTTCAAATTCATTTATGCATTCAAAAATCTGTTTTAAACAACTCCCTCTGTAGGAATGGCTCCTAGACAATCTTAAGGTCACAATCGTGGGCACGTGGCTACTCGTTGGAACAACCCAAGCACTCCCCCTCTCACCAGGCCTGAAGCATCAGCCAGAAGGGCCACCCAGTCCTATTCTGTGGCTATCAACCCCGCTACCCAGGAGCTCATTGACAATATGGAAGAGCAGGCTAGGGATCTTAAGCGTCGGGACACCACTAAAAGTGTGGAGTTCAAATGGATCCCTGAAACACGTCTTACCTGGGCCAAGGAGAACCTTTATAGAAATTCTATTGAGCTCTACTGGCAGCTCAAAACCACCATGGGTTTAGCCATGAAGTATCAACCAGAGATGAAAAAGACTCTCGAGAACAAGATAGATATGCTGAATGAAAAATTTGTTGTTTATGTGGAGGCCATCCATCACTGTAAATTTTTCACCAGGGACACCCATCATTTTTTTGTGCAAAAGAAGCGCCCGCGCGTCGGAGGCCTTTCACCAAATATTAAGAAGGAAATGACAAGTGCTTCCTCCTGCAACCCCACAAGGCCGCCCAATTTCGTGGGTATTACTCACGAGGATCCCGTCAGGGTGGATGAAGACACAACTACTGTTTGAAGACTTCGGCCTCAGTAGCTGGTGTTGGGAAAAATACTGAGAGGGGGGGGTGAATCAGTATTTAGGGCATACTCAAGACTTTTTACTTTTTCTTACTTGAAAACACATACGCGACTTTCATGTAGCCAACTCGTGTATACACGCGGATATACTTAATAAAACATGCGTATGTCCAGCAATCTTATTATGCAGATAATTCTTCACTTATATCATTCCATCATTCATTCATTAGATGTTCAATAAACAGTAAGCATGAGCAGTAATAACAGAATAAACCATCACACATAGGCAACACACATGAACACCAGGATTTTAGGTGGAAACCCAAGTCGGGAGAAAACTACCGCTGCCGTTGTCTCAGCCTTCAATATTTTATTATATAGAAAACATCTTACAACCATGTACTGGCGCAGACTCATACCAGCATGTAGGCACCCACCTACAGAAGGCTACAACCTTCTCTCGTTTACCAGCCTCTCCTGGAAGGGAGCTACAACCCCCGCTCTCGTTTACCACCCTCTCCGAAGGGAGCTACGACCCTCGCTCTCGTTTACCAGCCTCTCCTGGAAGGGAGCTACAACCCCCTGACTGAAGGCTACAACCCTCAACACCACCATGAACCACGTTTCATCAATTTTCACACCGGATCCAACAGCTTCCATACAACATATCTTGTAGGCCACTTTTCATCAGATTTTCATACTGGACCCACTCCACACATTTAAGCTCAACATTCATCAAACTGAAACTTATAACCCCATCAATTCATTCATTGAATCATCAACCAATCAACCAATAACTTGATCTTCAATTAACATAATCAGCAGCATATTCATCATTCAAACAACCCAGTTCTGTATGAATACATCATTGACAGATAGCAGTAAAACAACAGAACAGATCAGATATTTCATACCACATACTTCAGTAAAACCCTAGATTCCATATGCGCTTTTACTTCACTGAACCTGCGTATGTACGCGCGTTTACTTCACTGAACCTGCGTATGTACGCGCTTTTACTTCACTGAACCTGCGTATGTACGCGCTTTCATATAGACCAACCCGTGTATACTTCAGTGCATTCTTCAAAAAATCCTTTCTGCCCATACGTGCTTTTACTTCACTGAACCTGCGTATGTATGTGCTTTCATATAGACCAACCCGCGTATACTTCAGTGCATTCTTCAGAAAATCCTTTTTGCCCATACGCGCTTTTCCTTAAGCAGATCCGCATATACACGCGCTTTTGCTGAAGCAAACCTGCGTATACATCTGTAAATTTTCAGGACTGTGCAGCTCTTCAGATCAGATAAACAACTCAAATTTCATCCCTTACTTCAGAGAGTATTTCGCCTCATCTCAGATCTAAACAATCCATAATCAGATCTAGAAAATACATATACATTTCAGATCTAGAGATCCCTCTTCATCATTTTCTTCATAGGTGCATCATATATTCAGATCTATCAATCAAGAACAGAGTTCATCCATGCAGATATTCCTTAGAGAGATTTATTCATTCACAACCCTTACTCATGCACACCCTTGCACTATGGTTTTATTCTCCTTAAATAGATTTGGTCTTTATCAATACCATGAGCCAAAACCACACAACTTCCGATGGTATTCCTGGACGGGATCAAATAGATAATCCAACACTCAATACAATGGGTCAATACCATGGTAATGCCCCTAGGTATCATATTTTTTAGAGCGCAAAAGGCATACGCGACTTTGAGCGTGCGTATTCGCGTGTATACGCAACTTTGCCTCATAAAAACTGCGTATATGCTAACCCTGAATGTATACGCGGGTTCCCTTCACAAAAGTAGAGTATATACGCGGGTTGCCTTCACAAAAGTAGTGTATACATTGTGACATATTATATTTATCATTTTTCTGGCACTTACTGGAAATGTTTTCTCTGTCACATCTGAACTGATCTGTAGATACATCATTCTTACACCTTTAGCACATAGGTTGCTTATCATAGGCAACTCATCAAGTAGGTTTCCATCAAGGACAACTTCATTAAGCAGATTTCCATTATCTTCATCAAGTGGGTTGCCATCAAGGACAACACTCTGCATCATATTGCCAACAGCTGGAAGGCGTCTTCATCGGCGTTTTATTGTTCAGGTGCTATCAATATTTGCTTTGGTCCTATTAAAATCCACTACATGTCTTCTTCATGTTTATCATTGTCAGTTATCTTCTTATTAATTTGATTGCTAGTGTTTATCTCTAGGTTTCCACTGGTATCACTATTGTTGTCTTAGTCTGTTATCTGGCCACTACTTCCATATGTAACTATTGTTGTGGGACTCAGCCTGTAATTTTTTTATGGTTTCAAATTTCCACTTTGTTTCTATCTTTGTCTGCTCTGGTAACTGTAAAAACCCATCTTAGAAGGATTTTAAGATTGTTTTGTCAATTGAGTGTTGGAGCATAGCTCGCACTCAACAGATTGTCTTGTAATGGTTTTTTGTAAATAATATATATATTATCTTACGTACAAAAACAAATATGTTTTAAACAACAACAAAAATTCACACTCTTACTTGGAAATCTATTTTCAAATTACAATGAATAAAATTATTTTATCTGCGCCTTTTTCTTTCTTTAATGAATATGACTCAAAACTTAAAATAAAATTAATGGTGACTTATTGGATTATACTCTCTCAATGTCATTTTAATTAGAGCTATGATAAAAATGGCAGATTAAATTAATGAAAGCATTATTGGTTAGCTCTACTTTGAGAGACTACACTAGGAGGGACTATGTTAGTGGGTTGCTCTACATTTTCATTACATATCAAACAATATCTAGGTTACATGCAAATAGGGAAGTTAGAACCAATACCTAAGAAATAGGAAAAAACTCCTAATTTAAGGTTATGGTGAACCAACTCTTTCTAATTAAGTTTCTCCATTATCTTCAACACTCCCCCTTAATGGATAAAGGGTTCACAAATATTCCTAACATTTCCTTAAAAATTTCAAATTTAATTCTACCAAGAGGCTTAGTAAAAATATCGGCAGCATTATCACAAGTATTACAATATTTAATGTGGATTTGTTTTGACTGAAATTTCTCCCTGACGAAGTGCAATTGTGTATCAATGTGCTTAGTGTTTTTATGAAAAATTGGATTGTTTGCAAGTTTTATGGAGCTCTGGTTATCACATTTGATAACTGTTTCATTTTTTTGTCTTTCTCCCGCATCATGGAGAAGTCGCCTCAACCAAACTGCCTCACAAGTCGCTGCACATATCTCTTGGTATTCTGGTTTCGCTAAAGATAAGGAAACTGTGTTATGATTTTTACTGGTCCATGCAATTACCCCAGACACAATGCTAAATGCATAGCATGTTATGGATCTCATGTCATCTACTTTTCCAGCCTAATCAGAGTCTGAAAAACCTATCAATTTTACATCACAAGAATCAATATACAAAATGCCATAGTCTATAGCCAATGCCATAGTTAAATTCAAGACTCTTTGTAGGACTCTTGTTTTTTAAATACACTGCAGTGCTTATCGCTTCATCCCATAATCCATTAGAAATATTCTTACTTTTCAGCATACTTCGAGCACACTCCACAAGGGTTATGTTTTTCCTCTCTGCAACCTTGTTCTATTGAGGAGTATGGGGTGTTGTAAACTGTTGCAGTATTCCATGGTCTTTGCAATATTTGCTGAAATCAGCCTTCCTGTACTCTCCCCCTTGATCCGACCGGAGAATATTGATGTATTTACCTGTCTTCTTCTCAATCATGCTTTTGAAATTCTTGAAGTATTCAAAAGTATGACTCTTTTTGTTGAGAAAATATACCCACGTAAATCTTGTACAACCATCAACAAATAATAGGAAATAATAAGCACCTCCCAATGATCTTGACTGTAGTGGCCCACATAAATTAATGTGGACTAACTCTAGTATATCTTCTTTGCTTTCTATTTACATTAACATGGAACTCATCTTTGTGCATCTTCCCAAGAGCAGACCAGTAACCATACCTCTTTTCTGAAGTAACAACAAATCATTGAAATTAATATGGCCAAATCTCTGATGCCATAAGTGTTCTATTTTCATACGTGAAGATGTCAATGCTTGATTTGGCACACTTCTCACATTCAACTTGTAAAGACCACCCACACCAATCCCTATTGCAATGGTCTTCATACTACCCAACAAATCTTTAACAACACAATATGATTTATAAAATTCTACCTTAAGGTTCTAATATGTTATCATTGAAACATAAATCAGATTCTTATTAATGTTGGGTACATACATCATGTTTTGAATGTGCCTAATATTTCCATCAGGCAGAATTACAGGAACATTACCATGTCCTTTTTGGGTACCCTCTGTCGTCGCCAAGGTAGATTTTTTCTCCAGTGCTAGTTTATTTGAAGTCTTCAATCCATTGTTTGTTACCTACTATGTGGGTGGATTCTCTTGAATCCACATGTAGAAATTATATAAACATATGTGTTGAGATTGCAACAAGATGATGAGCTTAGTGAAAAGAGTCGCCTTCACTAAGTGGGCCCGCAGGCTATTTTTGGTGCAAGTCTATTTTTAGACTATGTCTATTTTTATACATGTCGATCATATTCTATGAGTTGCAGGATGCTATTTGTGGATGGTTGGTCAAGTTGGAAAAATATATGGAATTCTGTTTTTAGACATATTGGGCGGAATCTATTTTTAGATTGCCAGTCTAAAAATAGATATGTCGAATATTATTAGATCTTGATAATATTTGGACTATAAACATTATCTTATTCTCTTGGAGCACTTCAATTAAGTGCACAGATGTGGCACAGGAGCTGACAGAAGGAATTACGCTATTCCTGAGGGTTGAGTGGAGCTATTGCATGGAGACTTCAGTTAGAACTCATGTGACAGATTTTGGTGGAGTTATTGAGGCAGTTGGTGGAGTTGTGTTCAGTTTAACTCAGTTAGACACAGTTGAGCTAGTTGTATCTTAGTGAGAGTGGTGTGAATTAATTAATAATTAATTCATTAATTATTAACTCATTAATCAAATGAAGAATACATCAATTAACTACAGTGCATGGACAGTTTTAGTGGAGACCAGTGGAGACCAGTGGAGAGGTAGGTGAAAGAGCAGGTTGACTATCAGTTGTGACTATAGTGTTGCATGATTTGCAACACCCAATGATTGGAGATGCCAATGAGGATTGCATGAGCAAGGCTGGACCAATTCGAGTTCATTCAAAGCCAATATTCAGCAGGGATTGAGCAGTAGAGGTAGGCTAGCAGGTGGAAAAGATCAGTGAATGGATTTTCTAGATCGGGCCCGATTAGTGTGTAGCGATTTTATTGTACTAAGAGCTTGATATGATCATATTTGTATAAGGATTGTTACATTATCGATATGACATATATTATATATAGATATTTGGTGTTTTTAGCTTCAGGCTTTCCCGTTAAAACATTGTGTTCATATGTGTGAATTTTTATGGTTTCAATGTGTGCATGCAATTGATTTAATTTCCGCATATAATGATCAATAGTAGAAGAGATTATGTATTATGCATGAAGTCAAATAGTGTGTGATCAGGAGAATATTGGATTTATAATGCATTAGTTATATAATTTCTACATGGTATCGGAGCTATATTGATCATTGGAGAAATTTCAAAGCATTGAAGCGGTTGAGTTTTGTGCTGGTGGAATTCGAATTTGCAGTAGTGTTTTCTTGGTGTCGAAGTTGAGATGTATTTCAACGGATTGCGATTGGAGTATGCCCTTGAGGGAAGCTCGAATTATATTGCATGGAAGGACAGGATGGAGGCAGTACTGGAGGATAATGAGTTGAAGGAGTTCATAGATGCAGAAATTCCAAAACCTGCTTCTAGTGATGCTACCGCACTTGACGCATGGCAAAAGAAGACAGCAAAATGTCGAAGGATTCTGTTGGAAGGTGTGAAGGATCACATGGTGTCTAGCCTTCATGGTAAAGCTTCTCCATTCTTGATGTGGAAAGATTTGACAGGCTTGTTCCAAAGCAAGAGCGACCAGAGGAAGTTGGCGCTCAAGGATAAACTCAGGAAGATAAAAATGGAGAAAGGCGACAGTATACCAAAGTACCTCACGAAGTTTGTCCAGTGCATGGATGAGCTGGGAAGTGTGGGGGTTACTGTAGATGAATATGACTTGGTGAGCTTGGCTCTCCTTGGGCTTCCGAAGATTTGGCATTCCTATGAGGACTCTGTCAATGGTCGGGAGAAACTGTCAGGATGGGAGTGACTTTGGTCAGATCTTGTGCAGGAGGAGATAAGGCAGAGTATCAGGGACAGATCCTCATCGAAGAATGAAGATGAAGAAAATTGCGCTTTGGCTGCCAAAGCAAGGAAGGGGAAGAGCAAGAAAAATACTTCTCAATCCGGTGCGAAAGGCAAGAAGCAGGACATGTCCAAGGTGAAGTGCTTTCACTGTCACCAACACGGACATTACGCCACTAATTGTCCACAGAAGAATAAAAATAAGCAAGCTGCTGGATCTGTAGCTAGAGAGGCCTTAGCCTCGCAGTTTGAGCTGGATTTTTCACTGATCGCATGCTTGGTCTCAATTATGATGGGTTCAGTGTGGTTTCTTGACAGTGGTGCGTCTTTCCATATGACCGGAGACAATTATTTGTTTATTGATCTGGACGAGAAGGATATTGGAGTGCACATCGAGATGGGCGATGATGGTAGATACAGTGCGACCGGTATCGGGACCATTTCCTTTGAGAGGGAGTCTGGTAAACCTTTCATCTTGAAGGATGTCATGCATGTTCTAGGATTGAAGAAGAATCTGATCTCTGTGGCGATGTTGGAAGACAAGGGATATGATGTTGTCTTTAGCGAGGGAAAGGCTTTCCTGCGCAGTAAGGCAATTGGTGAAACCCGAAGGATAGGGGTTCGAGTTAAGAACCTTTATCAGTTGCAAGTAGATGGCTGCGCAGCAATGGCAGGAAAGGTAGAAGGAGTCATGAGCCGGGATGAGGGCGAGCTATGGCACAGGAGATTGGGCCATCTTCACCATGGCGCTTTGAAAATTTTGCAGCAGATTTCTACCGAAGTTCCCAAAGGTACACATGCACAGTCAGATCATTACAAGGGATGTACTTTGGGAAAATTTGTGAAATCCACCTTTCATGAGAAGGATAGTCGCGCCACGACGATCCTTGAGATAATTCACACAAAATTGTGTGGACATTTCTCAGTAGCTTCGACAGCAAAGCATAGGTATTATGTGATCTTTGTTGATGATTTTTCTCGTAAGTGCTGGATCTTCTTCATGCAGAAGAAGAGCGAGACATACTCAAAGTTCTGTGAGTTCAAGGCACTGGTTGAGAAAGAATCAGGGAAGCAGGTGAAGGCTCTTAGGAGTGATAATGGTGGTGAATTCATCTTTGGAAAATTCAAGGACTTTTACAGTGCAGAAGGAATTCGAAGAGAGCTCATAGCGCCTCATAACCCACAACAGAATGGGGTCGTTGAGCGATAGAACAGAACGATCGTGGGTGCTGCACAGGCGATGTTGCATGATCAGGGCCTTCCCATACACTTGTGGGTTGAGGCATGCAATAATGCGGTTTATGTGCAAAATTGTTGTCCTCACAGAGTACTTTGCATGAGTACACCCGAGGAGGCATTTTCTGGTAAGAAGCCTGATATTTCTCATTTGAAGATTTTTGGCTCACCTGTTTACATTCATGTGACGAAGGATGCCAGGAAGAAGCTGGAGCCGACCGCAGAGGTTGGGATATTTGTGGGCTACACTAATACATCCCACAACTATAGTGTGTATTTTCCAGATAGTCGGAATACTGTTGTGCGACGGGATATCAAATTTCATGAGGACAAAGCCATGAAGTGTTCGCTTGAGAGAGAGCCACACTTGCATGCAGATGAGGAGCTATTAGTTCCTAAGGATGAGCCTCAGGATGTGGATCAGCCATAAGAGGAGGTTCATGGAGTGGAAGAAACCACTCATGCAGCGCCAACCATCAGAGGGCGGAAGCGCACTACAGAAGTTGAGTGACTGAATCTTGATGCAGAGAAGATTGTAGGAGAACCTACATCACAGCGCAGACAGAGACAGTCACCTGACCGATATACTGGATACATGGCTCTGATGAGCAAGTGTATCGTGACAGAACCATACTCTTTCGAGGAAGTTGTGGAGGACCCTGCATGGGTAGATGCCATGGTGGAAGAGTATGATTCAATTGTCAGAAACAATGCATGGGATATTTTCCCAAGGCCTGAAGGGAAATCAGTGGTAGGTTTGAGATGGATCTACAAATTGAATCAAGCTGCTGACGGGAGTGTGGAGAAGTACAAGGCAAGAGTTGTTGCCTAGGGCTTCTCACAGATTGAGGGGATCGACTATGAGGAAACCTTTGCACCTATCACAAGTTATTCTTCCATACGAAGCATCCTAGCTCTCTCAGTGCAGATGGGATGGCACATTCATCATATGGATGTGAAGACTGTGTTCCTCAATGGAGTCATTGAGGAGGAGGTGTACATAGAGTAGCCCGAAGGTTTCGAGATCTTCAGCAACGAGTCGCATGTGTGCAGGCTCAAAAGAGCGTTGTATGGGTTGAAACAAGCAGCTCGTGCTTGGTACACACGGATAGACAGTTATTTCACCGGTCTTGGATTCACCAAGAGTGAGGCGGATTCGAACCTATACCATATTGTGGTGGAGGGTAAGTTGTCGATCATTGTACTTTATGTAGATGATTTGATTTTGACGGGTGATGAACAGTTGATACTCTCATGCAAGGTTGATCTTGCAAAAGAGTTTGAGATGAAGGACTTGGGCCTCCTTCATTATTTCCTGGGATTGGAAATTTGGCAGCGCAGTGATGGACTGTTTGTGTCTCAAGGGAAGTATGCTCGGGAGATACTGGAGAAGTTCAACATGCATGGCTGCAAGCCTATCGACACTCCTCTTCCTGGTGGTTGGAGGAAAGAGGATGCTACATCGGTAGAGGTAGTGGATGCCACTGTTTACTGACATTTGGTGAGGTTGATTATGTATCTATTCAATACACGACCTGACATATGCTATGTTGTTAACCAGCTTTCACAAGCTATGGTTAAGCCTACCAAGCTCTTTTGGAAGGCGGGGAAGCATGTATTGAGGCATCTCAGAGGCACATCGGGATATGGATCTTGGTACAGAAAGGAGGATGAGTTGAGGCTGCATGGCTTCACGGACCGGTATCATCATATCAGAGATTGTGTGCAGCAGAAGATCATGTTACTTTCTTACATTCCTACGAAGGATCAGGATGCTGATATCTTGACGAAGGCGCTCACCAGGAGCAAATTCGAATACCACAGAGGTAGGATCGAGGTGGAAAATAAACCCTATCTTGTTGAGAGGGAGTGTTGATATTGCAACAAGATGATGAGCTTAGTGAAAAGAGTCGCCTTCACTAAGTGGGCCCGCTGGCTATTTTTGGCGCAAGTCTATTTTTATACATGTCGATCATATTTTATGAGTTGCAGGATGTTATTTATGGATGGTTGGTCAAGTTGGAAAAATAGATGGACTTCTATTTTCAGACATATTGGGCGAAATCTATTTTTAGATTGCCAGTCTAAAAATAGATATGTCGAATATTATTAGCTCTTAATAATATTTGGACTATAAACATTATCTTATTCTCTTGAGCATCAGCTAAGTGCACGTGAGCAAAGGCTGTGGAGCCTATGGCTGAATTACGCTATTCCCCAGGGTTGAGTGGAGTTTGGCTGCATGGAGATTTCAGAAACTTCAGTGACAGTAGTTTGGTGGAGTTATTTGCAGAAGTGTGGAGTTGTGTCTGGCTTTAACCTTGGCTAGACACAACTTGAGCTAGTTGTATCTGGGCCTAATCTGATTGATACACTATCGAGAGTGGTGTGAATTAATTAATAATTAATTTCTTAATTATTAACTCATTAATCAAATCAAGAATACATCGCTAACTACAAAGGCATGACATTTTTCAAAGGAGACCAAGGAGAGAGGAAAGAGCGTGTTGACTATCTCATAGACAATAGTGCTGTAAGATTTGCAAATATATAGTGACTGAGATGCCAATGAGGATTGCGTGAGCAAGGCTAGACCAATTCGAGTTCATTCAAAGCCAATATTCAGCAGGGATTGCGCAGTAGAGGCAGGCTAGTAGGTGGCAAAGATCAGTGCATGGATTTGCTAGATCGGGCCTGATTAGTGTGTAGCGATTGTATTTTACTAAGAGCTTGATATGATCAGCTTTGTATGAGGACTGTTACATGATCTCTATGACATATATTATATACAGATAGTTGGGGTTTTTAGCTTCAGGCTTTCCTGTTAAAACACTGTGTTCATATGTGTGAATTTTTATGGTTTCAATGTGTGCATGCAATTGATTTAATTTCCGCATATAATGATCAATAGTAGAAGAGATTGCGTATTGTGCATGAATTCAAATAGTGTGTGATCAGGAGAATCTTGGATGTATAACACATTAGTTATATAATTTCTACAATATTTATATCAATGGATTCAATCCGATCTAACAATGTACTAGAGCAAGATACTGAATCCTTCTACAAATCAATTGCGGAAATTAAACACAATCGCCAATCACAATAAGAAAAGAAAGAATCAAATCAAACCACAACATAGATAATTTCCCAGGGAAAGCTTGCTGCTCAAAACCCCTCTATCTTGTATTGTATATTAACAATGGAATCATGAAACAATTACAATGCACTCTTCTCACAAGAGTCTCCTACACTCTCACAACTGTCTCACACTGTCCTGGAAAAAACTAACCAACACTTAGCCAATTCTCAGCCTATAAACGGCCTTCCTTGCTTGTGCAATTCCAAATGAATGAAATCCCTATTCTTTAGGAATTTGGCCTTCCAAAACTGCGCAAGGATCATGGGAAATCCAATGAATGTCTGGTTGCATGCGGGCAACCTACTAATCACACAATTGATAGTTAACATCCCTTTAACCTGTGTCTCAACTGGGTCTCCACTAGAACTGACATGCATGCAAATATTAATAGTAAATCATCAGTTGCATGGCAGATCCCTGATTGTGAATTAATAATATTTAATTCACTTGATCTCTCACTAGTGCAACAAACAGTTACAACTAGTTCAACTAACTCTAACTCATGTAACTGAGTTAACTAATTACTCATGCATTAAACTAATGCACCAACTACAATTCTAACTCCATAACTAATAGAATTACTCTGCATGCCTCACCAACCACCCTCAACTCGAAATACATGAGCTAACTGAATTTATCACACTCGGTTAACTATTACAAGTGATCATGAGATAATATTACATTTTATTGTCCAATTTAATTAAGGGAAAATTAAATTAGACACTGCACCAAATTAATTAATTAATTTGGCCTTCACACTAATGTATCACTAGGACATGTTAGTCCCACACTAGTGTGTGTGCTAAAATTTCTTGTTGGATTTCAACACTCCCTCTCAACAAGGGATTATTTGCCACCCTGATCTTGCCTCTATGGTATTCAAATTTGTTCCTGGTGAGCACCTTCGTCATAACATCTGCATCCAGATTCTCTGTGGGAATGTACTGAAGTAACATAATACGCCTCTGAACACAATCTTTGAGATGGTGGTACTGAATGTCTATGTTCTTGGACCTATCATGGAATACCGGATTAACCGAGATTTAATGCAACTATGGTTATCATAGTCGGATCCATCTGAGATCCAAACAAACCAACCAGGATCTTTCTCATCCAGATGGCCTCACATGTAGCTTGACTTACTACCATGTACTCTGCCTTGGCTAAACTAAGTGCCACAGGTAGCTACTTCTTGTTGTACTAAGAAACAATTGTCAATCCTATGCTAAAGATCCCTCCTAATGTGCTCTTTCTGCCCGATGTACTTCCTACCCAATCTGCATCCGTGAAGCCTTGAAGCTTCACTCCCTCTATCCATTTGTACCATAATCCATATTTTGTAGTGCCCCTGAGATATCTCAAGACACGCTTCCCAACCTTCCAAAAGAGCTTGGTTGGCTTACCATAGCTTGACTCATCTGGTTAATTGCGTAGCAAATCTCTGTTCTGGTGTTAACCAAGTACATCACTGAACCCACTAGCTACCTATAGACAATAGCGTCCACTACTTCTCCAGAAGTATCATCCTCTTTCCTCCAATTTCCTCGAAGATGAGTGTCCATGGGTTTTCATCTCTCCATGTGAAACTTACCCAGTATCTCTTGGAATACTTGCCTTGAGAAACAAAAAATTCACCATCCCGTTGGCACATTTCCAAACCAAGGAAATAGTGAACGAGTCCCATGTCCTTCATTTCGAACTCCCTTACAAGGTCATCCTTGCATTAAGTTATCAACTGCTCATCACCTGTCAAAATTAGATCATCAAAACAAAGTACAATAATCAAGAGCTTACCATCAACCACAATCTGGTACAGGTTTGCATTCGCTTCACTTTTGATGAAGCCCAACCCGGTGAAATAGCTGTCAATCTTAGTGTACCAAGCACGAGGTGCTTGCTTCAGCCCATACAGTGCTCTCTTTAGTTAACACACATGTGACTCACTGTCAAATATCTCGAAACCTTCTAGCTGCTTTATGTACACTTCCTCCCCAATAACTCCATTGAGAAATGCAGTTTTCACATCCATCTGATGAATCTGCCACCCCATTTTCACTAAGACTGCAAGGATAGATCTAATGGAAGAGTACCTCACGACTGGTGCGAAAGTCTCTTCATAGTCGATCCCCTCAACTTGTGAGAATCCTCGGGCCACAAATCTAGCCTTGTACTTCTCCACACTCCCATTCCCTTCTTGCTTCACCTTATAGACCCATCTAGATTCAACCATTGATTTTCCGACCGGTCTTGGGACAACCTCCCATGCACTGTTCTTGACGATGGAGTCATACTCCTCTACCATATCGTCAATGTTAGGTCCTATATTACTAGTGTAGTACCTTATTAGTGTTAGTGTAGCCCCCTTATTTTTATTTTTGTACCCCTATAACCCCAATACTGTTATTATTGTGCCCTTGCATTATTATTATTGGGTCGGCTAGGATTATATTGTGACCCAATGGACTCCTATATATAGAAGGGGGTTTTTTCATTTGTATCATCCAAGAATTGTTAATTTATGTAATGTAAATGAGGTTTCCCCCTCCAAGTGTTTGATTTCTAAGGCGTTGATCTCTCTTTTCTTCTATTTTTGGAGTTGGTTTCATAACATTTGGTATCAGAGCTTTGGATTCTAGGGTTTCGCTACTCCAAACAAGTCATCGTGGAATTTTTGCTATAATTTTTTTTCTATGAAGTTTTAGAAGCTAGAATTTTTACAAAGAGAATTTGAAATCCAGAGGAACGCCGTATAAAAATTTCAGATCTTGGTTCGCAATAGTTTCGGAGATATGATCTGTGGAAGTTAGGGTTTTTTCAAGCTCCCAAATTTCACCTAAATAGGTCATCGTGGCATTTGCACTATAATTTTTTTTTCTACGAAGGTTCAGAAGTTGAAATTTTTACAGAGAGAAGTCGAAATCCTAAGGAACATCTTGTAAACATTTCAGAGCTTGTTTCACAACATTTTCAGATATATGATCTATGGAAGTTAAGATTTTTTCAGGCTCCCGAATTTCATCTCAAAGAGGTGACCGTGGGAAAATCATCATAAATCATTCTCTGAGCATTGGATTGGAATTATGTAAAAAGTGGCCGCAAGTACACGGATTGTAGTTTCCTATGTATTAAGTTGAGAGTTGAAGGAGGAAATAGTCACACGTGGCACACCGTACAAGTTCACTCTACTGAACCAGTCCATAATTAGGTCATTGTGGGAGATTGGGCATAACTTTGCCTTGAAGAATCTAAATCAGGTCAGACCTGTGGCATTCGAAAGAAGATTCAGAGGACTAATAGGACCTAATTTCAAATATTTAAGATCCTAAATCACAGAGATAATTCATTTTCAATATTGAGCTCCTCAAAATAAAGAAAAAGTGATGTGGGGATTCTGCACAAAAATAGATCCTTGCGCGCATAATAGAGTGTGTTCACCCTCACATAAAAATCCACACCCAAATGCCCATATAAACTACTTAGATTTAATACAGAATATGAAGAGGGAGATGAGACAAATAAAATGCTTGCTTATAATAAAACAAGAAAATTACAATTCAAACCACTTGCCCCAATATTACATTTGTGGGCATCTCGACTCTCGGCCCTTACATAAACTCTCACACCATTTCCTCTCTATCTCTCTGTGTCTCTCTTTGTCCTCCATCCTCACACAAGCTTCATATTTATACATAATTATGGATTAATTCCAATCCATGATTTCCTCAACAAGTATCTCAACCAAACTCTAAAATAGATTTATCCCTTTTTGACTCAACTAAATTCCATTTAAGGAATTCCTAATCCCTCAAATATTTATCCAACCCATCTCCACTCATTATTCTCAATTAATTAAGAGAATATTTACAATAATCCTCACACTCATATTTTTCTCTCTTAATTTAAATAAAAATGTGCATAATTTATAAAATAATTAAAAAAACATCACCCCCTAAATCACACAAATAAATAATGAAATTTTTGCTCAATGCTCCTGCATTAGACTCCCCATGTAGAGAATTTTCCATAGACTCCTATCTATGAGGTCTTTCACTTTTCTATAATAATGCAACAGCCACAATTCTCCATGAATTTCTCCCTCCATGATTCCAAACTCTGTTCTGTCGTTGGTCTTTCAAAGTAATCAACTCCATTTTGTAATTTTGCACAGAATTTTCAGAATACTATTGAATGTAATTGTCGCTTTTCCATACCACATCATCTTTATTTTAGGAATTACATACTCATGTAGAATCACTGATACCCATTCTTCTGGTCTCCAAACTCTGAAAGAATCTCGAACTAGTTGTACATCAGAATCACTCATTCTATCAACCGGATTCCATCGGCCTCTCCAACAATTTCTTTCACCAATTCCTTGGAGTAATTCCTCTTTGTCTAATGCTTTTGTTTCCAATTGCGTTGAACACTCAACTTCCTGAAATGAAGAATAATCAAGAACTTCTCCTTGATCACAACTATAGTCATTGATCGATCCTATAGTAACAAATTTCTCATCTGGTGATGTACCTGCATTCATCAACAAACTATTAGTTTCAAAAATACAATACCTTTCGCCCTCTTTTGATGCTTCAAGCACTAATCTCCCATCATAGACCTTCTAGATTTTAGTAGATCCTATTTTGAATTGCTAGCTGCTTTCATATTTATCCTGCTGGTTCAATACTTATGTTTCCTTTAGGTCTCTAAAGACATAAATTTTTTGTTGCTCCTGATCTCTCATCTCATATCCAAATACTTTCTGCTCAATTTCTCTGATTTCAACATCATATTTATTAATGCTTCCTTCTGTACCTACAGCCACATTATTATTTGAAAATTTATAACATTCACTCAAATATATAAATTTTAAAAACATTTCATCCCTATCAGGCACGGTAACTACAATCTCTTCTGTATCAGGTTCTGCAAGCTTCATTTCTCCTTCAGGTTCCTTAAGCCATCGTTCCAAGAACTCTATTTCCATCTGAAATCTTTCCAGCGTTTCATCACAACCTTCATTCCTAGTTTCATTCTTCTTCTGGCAATCCTCCTTAATTATCCTATTTTCTGTATCATCACATTGCAAAATTCTTTCATTAATTTCATTAAACAAATTCATTTGTTTACCTCCTTGGAATATCACTTTGGCGTTTTCATTATACTTCTGCTCCACAATAGCTTCAATTCGTTGTCTTACACCAAACAAGAACTCATCTATGAATTCTTTCTGCTGCAACAAATCAATACCTTCCTCCTCTGAAAGGCATTCTCCATCATACTTCACCTCAAGAGTTTCATTCATCTCTGTGACAGTTTCACCAAACTATCCATCATCTTCTACACATCCTGCAAACATAAACAAACTATGAGTTTAAAAAATACAAGGCTTCATAGCCTCATCTGCTTCTCTTGTCAACATATCTTCTAATTCTTCTAAACTATTACAATAGTCCATGAGATCTTTCTCATTGATATCTTCACCCAGAATTTCACCTTGTTCTGGGCCACAAATGGAAACTTCCATTTTCAACTCAGCCTCTCTGAGTTCTTCACATCTCAGCTGCACACTCATTATCTGCTCGAGCTTCCTAAGCTCTTCTGTCAACTGTATGTTTACCTGTTGTTCCCTCTTTGCATGTAACCTCTACCATTTCACTCTTTTCCTCATGGTCCAACCATGTCTCTGGTCTTTCTTGTGTCTCTACAACAATTCCATCAGTAAATCAAGGTGAATTGTTATCTCAGCTTTCTCCCTCTCATACTCTTCGTTAGTCAACTGCTTCCATATGCCATTTTCCTTGGCATTTTCCTTCTTCTTTATTTTGTTGCGGTCTTTCTCAGAACCTCTGAAATGACTATCAACAATCATATTCTCCTCCTTTGAAAACTTCATCTGTTCACGTGTTGATTTCATTTAATCCCCTTTTCAGCAAGCCTTCATACTTGCTATCCAACAATGCAAGCTCTCTGTCAATGCTTGGTATCTTTCGGTTCTCTATCTTGGAATCATTTCCTGGAAACTCTCTTGCTCCTCTTTGCTGCAAAACAACAACTGCAGTATTTCATGTGTTACAATGACCAAATCTTTGGGTGTCGGGCTCTGCCGATCATGCACCCAATTACATTCAAACCTTTGACTTGACTTCCGACTCTTTGACTCCATATTTGACATCAACTTTTCATATTGGATGAAAAAAGCACTCTCTTGTACAATAACTCAATGGTTTAACATGACCCAAGCTATCCAATTTCTTCATTGACCTTAACATCTTATGTGATTTCAAAGCTTGACCCAATAATTACAATAGTGGATATTTTGAATCTAATTCAAGTTAGACAATATGCCAATGAACATCCACCCTTAATACATTTTCATGATGTAAAATCTTCACTATATCAATTCTTTTCCATTCTTATGATAATATCATAAGTCACTTATTATATCATCTCCAATTATCAATTTCTTTTAAGCCTTTAAATCGAAATGAAATCCATTTTTCCCAAGCTTTATTTTATGGTGAAAATAAATAAACCATTTAATTTTCAAAATTCAAAATACCTTTTTGAAATGAATTATCATACCTTATGCTCCCTTCAATAAACCTTTTTCTTTCAATTTCAATTTTCCAAATTTTACTTCTTCTGTGTCGTTCTTATCACTGTGAACATTCGCATGCTCTTCATACCATAACCTCTTCAACACGCTCATCATCTTAGTGCAGAGAATTTTCCTACACTTCTATGCAGCTCATTCTTTGCAGTGACGGTTCTCATTCAACATTGTCCCTTCTCAGTGCACAAAACAATTCATTCACAAGAATTTCCCAAAACTTTCTTTTACCATGGTGGCATCAACATATTTCTCCGCAGCAACAAACACAAACTGCACTATCTTCTGAACAAAACAATGTGAACACTTTCAATTGCACCACAAGCAACGATCAATTATGATATTTAACTCATGGAAATCATAGATGCTCCTTTACAAGCTTGCTCCTTCATGTAGATCACAGTTATCGTGACTGCAAAACGGTATGCCACAATCATGCTCGAATCATATTTACACATCAATTTCTGAGATGGATTTCAATTCCATTCCTTAAACTTTGGATTGATTTCACTCTTTCATAACATTTATAAACAAATTAACTTCTTGAGTATGGCCAGGGAAATTTAATCATCCAATTTTTAAGAACACCTTTAATCAATGAATATTGATTCATTTAATGAGCACTAACCTTGGAGTCACCTTGCGTTCTCCACACGACTGACACAACCTTCAGCAATCCCCACTGATCTTCACACATTTCCAATATGATTTCTCATACCAACAACGCTAAAAAAACATTATGCAAACAATGTATCTTCTTCTCGCGCATAAACACTAGATTTGACAAATCCACAGAAAACCTATCGGATTTTTTTTCCAAATTTGTACTTCGAATTGAACAATTTCTGAGGATCCCTTGCAACTTAGACACTATTTAACAAAAAACACCAGATTTAAAGAATCCACTCACCCTAGCGAATTCTCTGGGGGTATAAAATTCTGAAAACAAAAGCTTTCATACAACTTTTCCATTTGTGTGATACGTGTTCAATCACCATCACTTTTTTTTTTAGTCTACAATCAACCCTTTATGCGTGATTAAAATAGTGTTAAATTCCACGATTTGAAAACCCAGTTAGCGCCTTTACCTGTAGCGTCTTCCTTCGCGCTACGTCTGCTCTTCACATATTTCAATGGCAACACTACCATGCATCCCCTGGTCTCATTGTTGGCTCCATTTCCTATAGGAAGTGCCTTCAATGTTGTACCTCCCTTATTTCAACATTGGCACACAACACACCATTGTGCCTGCCCTTGAAGGTCACATGTTTAATGCACAGTCACCAAACACGATAGCTGGAAACTCAAACAACCTACTTTGAAAGAAATGAAAGAAAGGATTACTATAATTTAAGTTATAAAAAATGAAGAGAATACATTCTTGATGATGAAGTTATGCTTATCAAACATCAAGATCGACTCCATAGTCCATGCTTCTCTTTTGGCTTTCATTTCGGCCTCAAGCGCACCTGCCTTTTCTTCACGTCCTTCATCAATCGCAACATCTATGCCTTCTTCACAGTGTTTATCGGTGGCATCTTGGTCATTCTTAGAAAATGAGTCTTCCCTGTAACTGTCACCGTGGTATATTGATATTCATTGGCGGTATCAACTGTTTTCCCATGTTTTCCGATTTCCTTCTCCAGCATTTCAAAAATGCGCATCAATAAAGGAATAGTCCTTGGATCCGTAGGTTTTTATAGAATATGTGGCATTGGTCACCACCTTCCCATCTGGATGAACCTGCAACTGTATGCCCACAAACTTCTCTTCTCTGGCTACAAATAGATTTAGCTCGGTTACTCCTTGCTCGGTAGCTTCTTATCATAGCTATCATAGTTATCAACTACCCGATAGTTGCCTTCTTAACAACATTCAATCTTGTACATCTCCAATTCGTGTACGATCACGCAACGATGTCTCACAATTCATTGCAATAATCACCAAGTGCGACGGCATCCTAACTGGGTGAAGGAAACATGCCTGAGATGGAATATTTCAAGCGTTGGACAAATCCGCACGAGCCACAGTTGTCAACAGATCGGGTCACAAACCTTGAGCTCCTAAAATATCACACAGGATTTTGTTAGCACAACCAGTAACAACACAGATTCCAAACTGGAAGTGTACTACAGCAACGTTGTCTCCAGTGATTACAGCTAAGATTTATAGCGATATTTCTTCTTGTGGCTCGAACCCTCATACAAAAAATATTTATCTCACAGTGAACTCAAAACTCAGTGCAGTGATCTATCACACAATGAACTCCATGACACCACAAACTCAACTCTAACCTTGGGCTCTAATACCAAATTATGCATGGATTCTGCACAAAAACATATCCTTGCACACATAATAGAGTGTGTTCTCCCTTACATAAAAATCCACACCCAAATGCGCATATAAACTACTTAGATTTTATATAGAATATGAAGAGGGAGCCGAGACAAATAAAATGCTTTCTTATAATAAAATAGGAAAATTACAATTCAAACCACTTGCCCCAATATTACATTTGTGGGCATCTCATCTCTCGGCCCTTACATAAACTCTCACACCATTTCCTCTCTATCTCTCTGTGTCTCTCTCTATCCTCCATCCTCACACAAGCTTCATATTTATACATAATTATGGATTAATTCCAATCCATGATTTCCTCCACAAGTGTCTCAACCAACCTCTAAAATATATTTATCCCTTTTTTACTCAACTAAATTCCATTTAAGGAATTCGTAATCCCTCAAATAGATATCCAACCCATCTCCACTCATTATTCTAAATTAATTCAGAGAATATTTACAATAATCCTTACACTCAGATTTTTCTCTCTTAATTTAAATAAAAATGTGCATAATTTATAAAATAATTAAAAAAACATCACCCCCTAAATCACACAAATAAATAATTAAATTTTTGCTCGATGCTCCTGCATAAAAAAGGTGTGTATTTTTTTTTCAAATTGTGTAAGTCTTGTTTGAGAAAACAATTTGAAGTTATTCCAAGGGCATATTGAAGCATAGATATCAGTATTTGGTTATAAATTCCACCTAAAAAGAATTCAACACCCACTAAGCCTTCAAAAGGCTCTACTATAACCCATGAAGAGGAAGAAGTGCAACATGACATATCAAAATTACAAGAGCAAGAGCACCAAATTTCACTCTTGCAGAGAGCAACAAAAATGATATGGATGTTTTGAAGAAAGCGTGGAAGCTAAGATGGATGGTTTGAAGAAAGGCATGGAAGCTAATATGGATGGTTTGAAGAAATGCGTGGAAGCTAATATGGATGGTTTGAAGAATCGCATGGAAGCTAAGATGGATGAAATGGAAGCTAAGATGGATGACATGGAAGCTAAGATCGATGAAAAAATGAAAGACAACATGTAATACATGAAGAATGATCTAAAAGCAGACATGGAAGATTTGATGACAAGGTTGATACAAGAAATGATTCCTAATGGCGGAAATATAGTAGAGGAAACTCATGATGAGAACAAAATAAATATTAATCGTGATTTCATAAACTCTAATGTTGGATTGAATACCCACCATATTCCAAAGATTGATATGAGGAATTTTGATGGCAATGATCCCGTAACATCGATACTACAGATGGAGTAAAATTTTAATCTCAATAATGTGAAAAACACAGAAAAGGTACGCATTGCAACTTTATATTTAGAACAAAATACATTTGTATGGTATTGATGGCTTTGTTCCCGTAAAAAAAAATGTCACTTGATTAATTTTTATGGAGGAAATGATAGCACATTATGAGGATACAAAGAGCAACACTTTTTTTAGCCAACTGATAAATCTCAATTAAAAGGGTTCAGTGGTGGAGCACATTGAGGACTTCCAAAAATTGAATATAAGGGTAACTGATATTCCAAAGGAACACAAGATTGATGTTTTCATAGGGACTTAAGGATGTCCAACATGAGGTTCGTGTTTGGGAACCTGATTCATTGGAGAAGGCATTCAGGTTGGCAAGAAAAATTGAATGTAAAATTATGGCAACAAGGAAGCCTACCACTCACATCTATAAAGATGGAAGTGTTGCTACTCCTAGACTTCCAAAAACTACAAGGTTGACACCACAACAATTGGAAGAAAAAAGAGAAAAAGGGCTTTGCTACAGTTGTGATAGAAAATACACTAAAGGTCATAAGTGTGATGAGAAGAAATTATTTTACATAGATTGTGAAAAGGAGGAAGGAAATGAACAAGAAACTTCAAAAGAAGAGGATATACACCACGAACCAACTCTAGAAGAAGAATAAATGAGTCCAACCATATCGTGTAATGCATTGGAAATAATAACCACTCCTCAAACTCTCAAAGTAGAAGGACATATCAAGAAAAAAAAGGTAATAGTGTTGATTGATTCAGGTAGTACCCATAATTTTATTCATTGTAAGGTAGCCAAGGAATTGAATTGTTTCCTATACCCAGCACCATAATGTCAAGTGATGGTTTCAAATGGAGGAACTATAAATTGTTGTGGAAAATTCCATAATATCAAGCTAACCATGGGGGAATATGTATTGAATAGTCCAATGCTTTCCATTCCAATGGGAGGTGTTGATGTTGTACTAGGAGTACAATGGTTACAATATTTGGTGACGGTAGTTGTTGGAACGAGGCTCCCTAAAGCTATGAATTTTGTATATTTTTGTATTAATTAGTCTAACGCAAGGGTTTTGGGATGGGTCAAAGCTCAAAACGCATTATAATGTGTCAAAGGGTATACCTAGAGTCCGCAAACCATGATTTGCGGACCACAGGATATCATTGGCTATATCGATATAAATAGATGAATATTTTGAGTCTGGAGGCAGGCAAGAATTAAGACTGATGCTACGTGCGAACTGTTAGATCTGTTTTGGGTTGTTTTGGGTAAGGACTCCTGTTGGCTGTGTGTAGGGAGACCCTCAGTCCTGTTGTGTGTGAACCCCGCTAGGCTATGTGCGTGAGTTGGTTTTGGTTGTAAGTGGATCTTAATGTTAATGAATGTGAAGTATTGTTAAAGTATCTGTGTGTTATCTGGATCAGTGATGCTTATTGCTGAAGCGTATCTGTGATGGTTATTTAGCTGTGAATATATCTGTGTTTTGCATAAGTATCCCTATAAATGCTCTATGATGGTATCTGTTTAAGCTGCGAATACTTCTATGCTATTTGTTTATGATGCGAATGTATCTGTAGATGCATTTATGATATTATTTAATTGATGGCATGCACGTGGATGCGAAGGTATTGGTTAAATATATGAATGGTAATAGCTCTGTCGTGGTTAATACTGATTATATTGATAAAAGCCTGCGAAAAGACTTACTCGGTGTGAATCCGATAAGCTATGAACACAAATCTGCCTCAACTTACCTACTCTCTCTCAGGGTGTGGAAAACTGGTTACATCACCCTCCCATACTACTTTGGCTGAGACTTTGGCCTACGCAAGCAGGTCATTTTCGAAAGGGCCAGTTGTTACACAATAATTTGTCATCGTCCTTGCAATCCCCCGTCCTGCACATTGGAGGGCCTATTCCGTGACCTATGAGCAGTGACATAACCTGAAACCACTTTCATGGCATCCCCCTTGACAAACGCAATCATTCCTCTGAAGAGAATTTCCTTTTAAAAATCCTAAAATGTGATCTTTTGGCCTTGGCGCGATTAGCCAGTTCAGCCCTCGCGCCAATGGGGAAAATCCACCAAAGAGGGCGCGCCAACTGGCGCTCTATCCCAGTGTCTTGCTCGTGCAAAGGTTAATAAGGATTTTTTTTTTTAAATAAATGGCGGAATTTTGATTCCAACAAACTCCTGAACGAGTCTCTGAAATGAGTTGGGAGGTTTGGCTCCGGATCTCCATGTATGGGAGGTGGTTTTCCACCTATCATGGAAGCTTCCTTGAGGATAGGGCCAATCCCACAATTGTAGGGATCCCAACTCCCCTTCCACTATCGATATAAGCTTGCCATTTTCCCTTAGCAAGCTAGTGCTAGTAGTCCTAGAAGAAAGAGTTGAATCTGTAGCAAGGAGACTATCGCCAAGCAGCCTTTGAGAGCCAAGCCGAAGAGAGAGAGCTCTGTCCCATTTCCGAAAAGCTTCATTGAGACATGCTCCGCTGTCAACCCCGCCAAGGAAGATTCGGCGTCAGAGATTTGGGTTGTATCTTTCCTTTGTTCTTTTAATGATAAGCGACTATGATTATGGTTTCATTCATGTGTCTTTGTCTTTGATGCAATGAATTACATCCTCTCTAACTGATGTATGGTTACAAGATTTAGATTCTATGTTGTGTATCGTTGTGTTTCTTCGCATGTGTGCAGGTGTTAGGACGTGTTAAGCGGAAGGATCGTGATCTGCCAAAGCGAAGGACGGGAAGCGTCATCCTTTCTTCGACGACCATTGCGTAGGACCTAAGGTAGGCAACTCGTTACGTTCTGTCGTTTTTGTAGCTAGAGACTTGCGTCACTACGTGACTGATTGTTGCTAGACCCGATCTGGGCTAGTAGGGATCACCTCTGTCTGCAGAGGGGATTTACCTCTCCAACAAACTAGCGAATCCACTGGGGAATTGATTGAAGTTTGTCTTGTCTCTTTCGGTTGTTTTTGGCTTGTGTCTGCTTGATTCACTCTTCTGGTTTGTCTCCTTCTGGTATAAAACCTCTGTTCAGCCCCCACCATACCTAATCTACTCTTTTCTTGCTCTTTTTTATTTTATGTCCTTAGTAAACTCAATTGGTGTGCTTTCTAGACTGACAGTCGTGCCAACTGGTGCTTGTTGCTAGCTAGGCACCCGCGCCAACCCTGTTTTGGCGCAAGATGCAGCCAAATAGTCACGCCAACCCTGTTTGGTGCTAGGGTTTACTTGTTTTTTAGCCCTCTAAGTCTGATTTTTGGTTTTTGTGTTGTTTTTCCAACTGTCTGAGTGCCTTGAAGTCCTTATTGACTGTGTTTGACCTCTATCCTCCAGTTGTTTTCCCTCTACCATCAGTTTTACATTCTAGCCCTAGGGCATCTATGTGTTATTGTGTGCTGATCCTCTCGTGCGAGTTTTTGGTTTTTTCTTGCTTTAGTCAACTTCGTTTTTGCTTCCTTGCATTTGTTTGGTTGGTTTCCATTGTTTCATTGCGGTATTTGAGTGATTACTCTCTTTTTCATTCAAGTTTCGCTTCGTCTCATTTCGAGCCTAGATCACATGGTTTGTATGAGTCTTTTGGGATTCCTCTTTGATTTGAGGGATTTCTCCATCAGTTTGAGCTCTGATTGTGTGTTTTGCATTAAGTGAACTTGCTTGTATCTACTCTTTCGCTATCATTTCTCAAATTGGTCTCTTTATTAGTTTTTCATCTTGTTTGGTGCATTTTTCTCTAAAACATTGAAAATACAAAAAACAAATCTTTTGATTTTTGATTAGTTAGTGAAAATTGAAAGCTTTTATGCATTATTAGTGTTATATAACTCTAAAGGAAAAGTTTTTAGTTTCATTAGCATGCATTAGAGATAGTAGTGGATGTTTTTCTGATCATTTTGTTATTGTTTGAAAAGCTCTCAACCTTCCTGTAGTTAGCTATTCATCGAACAAAGTGATATATTGTGGCATGTAGTGTGCATTTAAAGAATTTTTGAGACATAACATTCGGTAGGGCCTGAAATTGAAACATAATTGAAGAGTAAATCTAAAATTTATTCAATTTACCTTAAGGCAACATTGAAACATTAACGAAATATCTAGAGGTCTAGGCTACTGACGTGTTCTGGCATCGTTAAACCTAGTAGCTGTCATTCACCTCTTAGCTTTAGATAGCACTAGTACGGACTTGTGCTCCTCGTACCGTCGCGTATATAAAGGGAGACCCCACTAGGTTGCTATCCTTTATCCGTAGGAAGCCGAGTCTACTGCCTTATACCCGTGATACACCGGACACAACATTCGGGGAGATTACTTGCACGTACGTCAAGTACTTGGTTGATTTCTCTTTCATTTATTAACCAAGGTGTATATGGAAGTTTACTGATATCTGGTACACCCATCTGCCTAGATTACCAGAGTAGTCATTCCGATCTTTTCTGACTCGTTAAATTTGAAAAAGTCATCAAGCGCTTGTCCTTTCATGCTTGTTTCCAAATTGAAAGAGATAGAATCATCTTTTTCTCATTTCTAGACTCCTAAAACATGAAACGGTAAAGTTTTAAAGTTTCAATGTGGTAAAATTAATCACCTACGATCACACGCCCTGTTAGAGATTGTTTTCCAGCTGTTTGATTGTTTGCCTTGGTTTTAGCCCATGTGTTTTGTTTTGATCTCTTCCTCTTTTCGTTACTGTCACAGTGGCAGAACCCTCAATTTTTTCTACTGGTAGTCCTTACACAGACGATTCATCAGAGGTCTCTCAGTCCTCTCCTGAACCTCAGCAGCCTATTGTATCTGAGTTTTTCGACGGGGGACCGGTTATATCTGAGCTTCCCTTTGGTGGACCAGTTGAGTTCAATTGGCCCTTATCCAACGCTTGGTTTGGATTTGGAGTAGGGGAATATTTCCCTCCTCTTACATCAAGATCACCTTTATTGGCTGCCATTATACCTCCTAGTCCTCACTGTCTTCTAGAAGATCTAGCGATAGGGTCATATATGGACTCACCCAGTCCTTCCCCTAGTGAGGAAATTCCTACATCTGGTGAATATTATCAGCTTTTTCCAGAAAGAAACCCCAAGTCTTTTGTCATGTCTTCACCTGGTCCTTCGCTTCCAGCGGGATATAGGTCCTTAAGTCAGTTCATGGTCGTTGTGGCCTCTATGGGAATATCAACTCCATCCACGAGGCCGGTTATTCCTTCGTTAGGGATGTCGCCATCGACACCTCTCACGTCATCTCCTCATGTCACATCAGTACCTGTTAGGCCTATTGTCTACGTAGCTACGTCTACGCCCGCTGTCACTACTCAGTCCACTAGGACTTTGTCACTTCCTGAAGACATTTACATAGCATCTGCTATTCCAGAGAATATCTCTCATGAGTATCAATTGTCCTTGCAACCGTCAAGCTTCGAGGTTGGTCAGTCCTCCCAAGATCCCAACCATCCTTATTTTTCCCATTATGGACTGGATGGTACCCCTATCTATGTTTTTCCATATCAGTATGATGAGCAGGGTAACCCTCTACGTTTCCCTGCTCTAGAGGCTTATCAATATGTTCACGGTTTTCTATCTACCCAAGTTGGGCAACCTTCGAACCCGTAAGGACAACCCTTCTAGGGTCAACCTTCGGGCCAGCCTAGTTATCTGTATGACCCGCAAGGATAACCCTTACAGGGCCAACCTTCGAGGCAGCAGGGGTTGGTGTATGGCCCGCAAGGGCATTTCTACAACCCTCAAGGTCAACCTTTACAGCCTCACTCTGTGGTCCAACCAGGGCAACCTAAAGGACCCACAGGCCAACTGAGGTATCAAACTGGACAGTTGTACAGTCCTAGGGGGAAAATCCACCCTTCTCAACCTATGGTGCAACCTCATCAACCTCAGTTTCCTCTCGGTCTGAACGTTGCACAGCCAGGGCCATCTTATAGTCCTGTTACAGGTCAACCTGGTTATCAGGCATAACCTAGCCCTATCCCGCCATCAGGCCAATCGGCTCAGCCGGGGCAACCTGGTGTCCTACACCAGCCAGGTCAACTTGTTCAAATAGGACAACCTGTTCAACTAGGCCAACCTGTTCAACCAGGGCAGCCTGCCCAGCCGGGCCAACTTGTTCAACCAGGGCAACCCGCCCAGCCAGGCCAACCTATTCAACTAGGGCAGCCCACCCAGCCAGGTCAACCTGCTCAACCAGGACAACCTGCACATCCATTTAACCCTGCTCAACAGTCGATTTATTCTATGTCGCAGCCGAATCCACTTGTGCACCCAACTTATCAGGCTTAGCAGGGTCCCACTTACCAATAGCCCACTCGACCCCAAGGCGGTTATTACCTGCAAGGTCAGTCTCGACCAGTTTACAACCTGCCCCAAGGTTCTAGTTATTACCTTCATATAATCAGGGCTAGTACTCTGGTTATCAGCAACCGTATCAACCTAATTATACAACTTACACCCCCTATGGTCAGAATCCTTCGGGATAGAACCAATGGGGGAAAATTTATACTCAGCCAGGGTGGAGTACAGGTACAGGTCCTTATCGAGGGCTTGGTATGCCTTTCAATCCTCAGTTACCTTTCCTTGCCACGTTGGAATTGTCGGACGTATCTAAGTTGACCAATGATCTAATTCTTCACAATCCATATTGGCCTCCAGTTCCGACCAAGGTGCCTGGTGACTGTCCTAAATTTGAGGGTAAAGTTGGAGAAGACCCCCAAGCACATGTCATGACCTACCATCTGTGGTGTTCTTCGAACTCTTAGGTGGATGATTTAATTCGTCTACGTCTTTTCCAGTGCACTCTTACTGGTGATACTGCTAAGTGGTATATAGAACTACCCCATGGTATCTTTCAAGACTTTAATATGCTATCTATGGCCTTTCTGACACACTTCCAATTACCGGTTCGTTACGAAGCCAGGACGCATCTCCTGACTTCTCTGAAACAGGATATAGCCACTCACATATCTGATCATATTCATGAGTGGCGACGTCATCGTCGACTGATCAAGTTTGGTATTCCTGATCAGCTTCTAACTCATTGGTTCACTACCTCCTTTTTTAACAAGATCGCTCAAGATATTGCCATGGGGGCATGTGTAACCGAAGAACAAGCCATCGCTCGTGCCCAGTACCTCAATTTGGTGTACTCTCAATCTGGCACGCTATATGATATCTTGAATGATGCCCTACGGCCCCGTACCTCTAAAGCATCAGCTACCCCATCAGTGGATGGTGTTATTGGTTCTGTTTCTCAGACTTCTCGGAAGTCCTATAATGGGAAGCAGAAGTCGAATTCTTCCAATAATTTTGCTCTTCCCGCCCCTCTAGATTCTGGTAAGACCTCGGAGGTCAATGTCGTCCAGGCCATTCCTACAGAAAATACCTCCAAAGGAAAGAAGAAGGGCAAAGGAAAATCCAAATCCGATGCCCCGAAACCAGACTCCTCCAAACCCCGTGCTGACGATGGTTCCCAATGCAAACCGAAGTACCCCTGCCTGATCTGTGATGGAGACCACTACACCAAATATTTTCCTCGATGATCTGAGGTTATTCAACTTCTAAAAGGCTCTAAAGGGACTCTGGCAATTCTCAAAGAACCGTTCCCATCTCAGCAGACCCAGATGGTCAATCAACCTTCACCATCTGCACCATTTGGGTCCCAAGTTTTTATGATGAATGGTGCTGCACCTGTCTCGATTGCCACTCATTCGAAGGATTATGCTGGATCATGCCAGGTAGCTGGGAAGGAAGTCGTTGATGGCCCACCTCCCCCACCTGTCTCTGGTCCTTTATAAATTGAGAAGCCCAGCGCTAAACTCGTTGTAAGGCCACCTTCCAAAGGTGTTCTGCGAAAATCTTCCTATAATCCTAACGCCCGTGCCGCTTAGCACTACAACATTGTTGATGATTTGGCATAGGCACCTTCCGCAATGTCTGGGTTGGAAGTGCTTCAAAGCTGCCCATCACAACAGAAATCTCTGTTGTCCGCAATCGCTGGAATTGATCCTGCCGATTCTAGTATTCTCACCTTCGACTTGGAAAATTTTGTCCCCCAACTTCCACATCAAATCGCTCTCGTTATAAAAGTTGGTATCAACGGCCTCAACATTCACAGAGGCGTTGGGGACGAAGGTGCTTCCACCTGTGTTATGTCATCTACCTGCTGCAAAGACATTGGCTCTCCAGCTCTTACCTCATCTCCCAATGCCCTAGAGACATTTGATGGTAGGGAATCAAAACCCCTAGGTGTTCTCGAGAGTTTTCCGATTACGTTACAAGGTAATACAATCAACGTAGAAGTAGAAGTGGTTGACACCAAGCTCAACTACAATCTTCTTCTTGGTCGCAGCTGGACTCATGCCATGCTATGCGTTCCGTCCACCCTCTTCCAGCTTTTGAAGTTTCCTCATGAGGGCAAGATTATCACTGTCGATTAGTTGTCTTCTTCACCTCATCCTCCGAGAACAATGTGCCATACATGGACCAAATTCCCAACCCCCACGACAGTGTAGGACTCGGTCTTTTCAAGGACCCCGTCCTCATGGGTATTTTTCCCGTGCCACCACCGCACACCGTTCAAGTTAACATGATCTCTAGGTTAGATGACCCTTGGATCATCCCTTCGCCTGAACAGGTGACCTATTTTGGAGAATCGATGCCTTTGACTCTAGTTGAGATCAATTATTGCAAGATCGTCGCTGCATCAGATCCTCCTCCTCCTGAACATGCTCCTTTAAGCATGGCTCTAGATGTTTATTCTCAATCCCCTTGGCTCGGTGATGCAGATTGGCCCAATCCTTTAAGAGAAGTCTTCCCCTCTAACGAAGCTATCGTTGAAACGATGTCTCTTGAATATATTTCGTGGAGCGATGGACATCATCGTTCTTCGTTCATGCCCGGCTTGGGGGCAATGTCTAATTGTCTAGAGCGCTTCGCATCTCAGGTTCCCACTCCGCCTCTTCAAACACTGATATTGACTCACAAGGTTCTTTCAGAGGGAAATTTGAGTAACATCACACAAACCATGTCTATCGACATCTTCGTCAAACCGGGGGTCGTCGAGAACATTCATGTGGGAGTTACTTGTTCTCCTGAAGAGATTCAAGTATACACAAGCCTTTTTTCACGAATTCCGAGATGTTTTCACATGGTCCTATGAAGAGATGCCTGGGATCAATCCCAGTATAGTCGTGCATGAAATTACCACCTATCCAGGTGCGAAACCCGTGCGTCAAGGTCTGCACCTAGTGCGTCCCCGAAAATCCGCAGCTATAAAGGCAGAAGTTGAAAAACTTCTTAACGCAGGCTTCATATATCCAATTCCCCTCATGGAATGGGTTTCTAATATTGTTCCTGTAGATAAGAAGCAGGGCACTATTCGAGTCTGTGTTGATTACCGAAACATCAATAGGACTTGTCCTAAGGACAATTACCCCACTCCCTTCATAGATCAGATCATCGATGACTACACGGGGAGTGAGATTTATTCCCTTATAGACGGCTTCATGGGTTACAATCAAATTAATATCTTACCCGTTGATCAACATAAGATCGCCTTTATCTGTCCGTGGGGCACTTTCGCTTACAAGAAGCTCTCGTTCGGCTTAAAAAACGTTGGAGCCACCTTCTAGCATGTTATGTCCTATGATTTCCATGACATACATCATATTATTCAGCCGTATCTGGACGATTTGCCGGCTCACTTAGCTCAGCGCGAGGACCATCCTGAACACCTCTGCCAGATTTTCCTCAGCTGCAGACGTTACAATATCAGGCTTAATCCTCACAAGTGCATCTTCTGCGTGGATTCTGGTCGTCTTTTGGGATTCATCGTCTCCAAAGACGAAATTCACCTGGACCCCCTCAAGGTCGAGGCCATCGTTAACCTTCCATCCCCATCCTCATTGCATCAACTTCAGAGTCTTCAGGGGAAAGCGAACTTCTTACGTCGCTTTATCCTGAACTATGCAGAAGTGGCCAAGGGGTTTACACGACTTCTGAAACAGGACGTTCCCTTCCATTGGGACGAGATTGCCTAGCAATCCTTCGATAAACTTAAAATGTTGCTCGTCAACGCTCTATTAATACGTCCTCCCAAATATCATCGCGATTTTACCTTTTATTTTGCCGCTGCGTTTAGCACAATTGCCATGGTTCTAGTTCAGGATGACGATGACGGAAATGAACATGTAGTTTACTATCTGTCTCGGAATCTTCTCGACACTGAAACGCACTATGCCCACGTCGAGAAGTTGGCGCTTGCCGCGGTCCAGGCCGTTTAGCGGTTCCGCCATTACATCCTGTTACGTACGGTAACCGTGATTTCTGACTGCAACCCCATGACATACATCTTGTCTCGACAATTTTTGGGGGGCAAGTACTCTAAATGGATTGTCATCCTTCAGGATTTCAATTTGGAATTCACCATTGTCAAATCGACGAAATCATTGGTTTTTGTTGATCTTATCTGCTCTCTCCCAACAGACTATGTTCCATCCCAATCCGAGGATCATATCCCAGATGAAACACTCTTTCTTATCAACACTCATGATCCGTGGTGCGGTGACATCATCGTGTACCTTCATACATCCACTTTTCGGTCCGAGTTGATGAAGGATGCTTGACGTTGTGTTCGGCATCAATCTCAACCATATCTCATTGTCAGAGATACCTTGTATAGTGTCGGAGTTGATTCTGTGCTTTATCGATGTTTGACCCTGGAAGAAGCTGAGAAATTCCTGAATGACTGTCACAGTGGTGCCTGTGGCGGTCACATGTCTGGATATGCTACCGCCCAGAAGATTCTGCATGCGGGTTACTTCTGGCAGTCTATATTCAAAGATTGTATTGTTGCAGTTCGAAAATGTCATGCGTGCCAGGTATTTCAGCGCAAGATGCGTGTGCCACCCTTACCTTTGCATCATGTCATTACCGTAGGCCCTTTTTCCAAATGGGGCATAGATTTTATGACATGTAACCCTCGCTTGGTCGGGGGGCATGCTTATATAATCGTTGCCGTGGACTACTTTACTAAGTGGGCCGAGGCGATGCCTACATTAGCTGCTGACGATAAGACAGCTGCTCAATTCATCTTCAACCATGTAATTACGCATTTCGGAGTTCCTCAGGCCATTGTCACTGATCATGGCACTCATTTTCGGGACTACGTGATGGTAGAGATGACATTGAAGTTAGGCTTGCGTCATGACAGCTCAATGCCATACTACCCTCAAGCGAATGGCCAAGTTGAGGTCGTGAACAAAGTACTTGTCACGATGCTTCAACGAACGATTGGTATTCACAAATCCAACTGGCATCTCCAATTGTTCTCAGCTCTCTGGGCCTACCGAACGTAAGTAAAGAATGCTACCGGATTCACACCTTTTCAGTTGGTGTATGGTCTGGAAGCGACTCTCCCAGTTGAATGTGAGATCCCTTCACTGAAGTTGGTTGTGGAATTACTGCCCGACACTTCTCCGGAGGAAGAACATCTCCTGTATCTGGAATGATTGGATGAAACCCTTCGCTTAGCTGCTTTGGTTATCGAAGCATAGAAAAAGCGGGTTAAAGCTCATTTTGATCAAACAGTTTCTCCACGTTATTTTATAGAAGGAAACCTCGTCCTCTTATATGATCAAGCACATGATAAAATTGGAGCGGGAAAATTCCAGCCCATGTGGCATGGGCCTTATATCGTCAAACGTGTATTAAAAAATGGGGCCTATGAGCTAATTGACTATGAAGGTATTCCTCTGGCGCAGCCTAGAAATAGGTTGTACCTCAAGAAGTACTACGCTTGAATTATTCCTGTGTTGTGTGTGTACGTAAGTGAGTGATTTCATTTCTGTGCATGTGTGGTGTGGTGTGCTTTGTAAGCGTCTTTCTGCTGATTGGGTCTTCCTGATTGTGTAGATGTTTATTACTCCTTTTGTCAGTTTCGCAGATGGTGCCTCCCGCAGTACCAGGAATCTGTCCTCGGCAGCCTGGGTAATCTACAATCCTGTTAGTGAGTTAGTCAATTTACAAGGTGTTTGTCCAGGGCCTACCACAAATAATTTCATGGAATATAGTGTCGTTTTGGAATTTTTAAACAAGGCTGTTAACCTCGGTATTCGTGCATTACTTGTATATCTGGACTCACAGATTGTAGTGTTACAACTCAATGGTAATTATTCAATTTGGAACCCATCCATTTTACGACTGTATCTATGTATTCATTTACTGGAAAGAAATTTTGATTACATTACATATCAACATATACCAAGACACATGAATGCGCTAACAGATGCAGTAGCTAACATGGTTTTAGATAGACATTTATGCAACTTGTAAAAAACATCATCATATGTGTAAAAGATACATCCAGAAATAGATATATATATATATATATATATGTCGAAATGTTTGCAGTTTGTGTGCATCACATAAAATCCAAAAAAAAGTACATGTCTGTTTTAATAATATTCGGAGACAACATGTCTCTCAAAAATGTGCAAATGAAAAGCATAGATGACTAATCAGCATGGTGCTCATGGTAGCATGTCACTGCCCGCACTGATCGCCTCAGTAAACAATGAAGGCGACTAGGCACTCCCACAGTGTGCCTCTGATAAGCTAGTGGTACATCTGCTAGGCAAGCATAATCTGGGATCCCACAAGCGATTCCCTTCAAGTTCTGAACTAGCTCACTCCCCTCGCCACCCTCGCCTTGAGGGTCATAGGCGAGAGGGGTCCTCTGTGTGATCGGCGACATCCCGGCGGGCCTCTCTGGGCCAACATCTGCATACACATAGGATTTTTTGTTAGGACATGCGTGTATACCAAAAAAAAATCATAAAATACATAAAATCAAAAGAGTCTTACCCAGCTCCTCATCCTAGTCTTTCCCCTCCAGGAGTGGAAGATCTGGGTCTCCCGTGAAGTTAGTACCGGCATAGGGCCAGTCCTCTACAACGATCAACTGTCACCGAGCCCATATGAAGAACTCGGGCCTCCATGACATTTTCTGGCCCCCTCTTGCTCTGGGCATCAAAGCTTCCCATCGAGCCATTCATGGCTCTCTCAACGGTGGATCGGCGACTATCGCCCCCTAGCCCTGGAATATTGGTAACCGTTCGAGAATGAACGATACCAAGATGGATCCGTACCCAAACTGCTTCAGTTTGGTCTTCTTACACTTCGTCAACTGTCGTTTGATATTCATTGTTACGACAGTGGCCCAATCGAATAGTGTCGGGTTCATGCATTCTCATGCTAGGAGGAGTTGTGTTTTTGTAGCCCCATGCAGCGCCTGCGACCCTGCAGCCCGCGTAATGGTATGGAGCACCACCCTGAGTGCTAGATCGGGAACCGTATGGATATCAACCTTCCCGCTACCTGATCCTGTTCGTGCCCCTCGGCACACTCTTTCCATTACCATTGACAATTTTTCACCAGATGGCCTAGTACCTGTCAAGATCGGGACTAGACCTCTGCGAGACAGTCCAGTTATGAAGTAAACATCGGATACTTCGAGCTCCAACACTTGGTCTCGAAGTCTAAACTTCTCTTCGTTCTCATCCCAGATACTGATTAAGTACTGCAGCAATTCAGGTTGTGCCCTGAGACATGGTGTCAAGAAGAACTTTTTTAAGCCGCAATCCCAGAGAGCGTTCATGCATTGCTCGTTCTCCATGGCCATTTCATCTTCTTCACTATGCTCCCTTTCTCTCCATTCGATCACCATTGTGGTTGTGTACCTGCATCAAAATGATCACAAACACTTCATTAGATCCCTTGAACACTCAAAAATTCAGTTGATTGGTTCATTTTTTGTAAAAATTGAGTGGAAATTTAGGTTACGCCATTGGCGCGACTGTTTTGCTGACATTCGCGCCAACTGGCGTGACCCTTTTGCAAAAAGGAGCCAATTGGCGCAGGTCTGTGCCCGATACCCATGCCAATTGGGCGAGCCCTAAATTTGCAGATATCCCCTCAGGGATCCAAAATCACAGTGGAATTCTATAAAAAAATGGATTAAAACATGGCTAAGGGAAGCGCCTCTTACCTAGAAAAAACGAGAACTGAAATGATGCACTGGATCGTCCACAATCGTCGCCGCAAGTTCGCACAGGAAAAACTCACTATTGCTCTCCACAAGAGGTAAAAAGTAAAAGTAAATATGTTTTTACTATTTTTGTCATATTTATAACTTTTCAAGATCGAATTAGGTTTTGAAGCTTTTTTTTCCAATATTTTATTATATTTTGTCGAAAAATGGGTTTTACGCTTGCTTTCTTGTGCAGTAACAGGTTTCCACGCGACTAGGATGACGATACGAGTTGTATTTTATACTTTTTCAGACTCGGTAAAAACACGAAAAATTCACTACTAGATTCTTCTTTCAGCTCTTTTCTGACTCTCTAAACATGAAAAGATTGTCGAGTTGCTTGTCGTTTTGATCTCTTTAAATTGGTTGCGAAACGACATCTACCCAGTATACGTTTACCCCTTTTTCGGGTCGGGATAGATTATTTACGAAAAATGAATACCCTAGCCTATCGCGACTAGGAGGTTTTCTCAGACATAGTTTTCTACCTTTTCGGATCTGAGTAACTATTTACGAAAAGGGACTGTTGGAGTTTAATTTTCCGCTGTCTTTTCAAACTCTCTAAACATGAAAAGACGTTGAGTTCTTCCTTTGTCAGACTCGTTAAAACCCGATGACATCGGATTCCGTCATAATGACGATACTCAAGTTCCTCCTTCCTAGGGCTCGTTAAATGTACTAGGTCAGATTTTTCCAAAGGACAAACCTATATTGCAAGCATATGCTATCCCCTTCAAGCTTGTTTTCAAAATAAATTGGGGTAATCGCCAAAAATGGTGGGGAAAAATTGAACCAGTATCATTGTCGTGTCGGCAGTATGTCGCTCTTGAACATGGCACTTATCTGCATTCGTGTCAGGTTGGGGACATCTCATATCGTTTCTTGCTTGCCTCCATGGGTTTGGGTAATCCTTTTTGACCGCTCATCTACTCTTTGCCTCGTCATCATGACCTCGGATCCTTTGATGTCAAATACTACCAAATCCAGTGTCATGTCGCCGATATGTTCAAGAGAAGTTGGCCTTTACAGTTCTCAACCTCCCTCTGATTCTCTACTGATCCTGATTCACAAACATTATGTTCCTCTATCTCGCGTCGATGATTTGGGAAACACTATGGCCCACCTTCAATCAAGGTCACTTCCTGTCAACTTCAACTCATTATCCAGGAAGCTGATCTAGAGACTCCCTTCTGGTACCTTGGAGCCTGCATGCCTCAATGGCAGGTTCTTCGCATTCGACGTAAGGTTTTCATCATTGGCCTTCGATCGAATGATTCTGCGGGTGTTCAACGCCAGCTCACTGTTCACATTCCGTGGATTGTACCTCTGGTACCTTGAGGGCCATCGTCATTATTGGTGGTTCCTCTCGCATATGTTAACGACTTTCATCATTGGCCGGTAATCAGACGATGTTATTGCATCTTCGATTTCAACTCACATATTCACATGCTAGAACTTGTACTCTGTTCAGGTCGAGATGGAGCGCAAGACCTTGGATTTTGTCTGATGGAATCCAGGCTGCGGATTTTGTGGATTATCATGACTGGTTACATGACTCATTGATTGGATGACTGCGACCATACTTGAGTCTATTTTCTGATCCTTTCTGGATGGCTGCGTCCATACCTTGGATCTTGATTATTGTACACTCTGCTATGGATGGCTGCGCCCATACCACACATCATGTATTTGAGATATCAGTTGTATTTGTCTACGCGAGTTTTCTGATGGTAGTGTTTTCAGTTGGGCATGTTCTCATAAAGCATTTCACCCCTCTCTCTCTCTCGGGCCTCATGCCTTAGGGAGCATTTGTTACACAGTAATTTGTCACTGTCTCTGCAATCCCCCATCTCGCACTTTGGAGGGCCTATTCCGTGACCTGTGAGCAGTAACATACCCTGAAACCACTTTCATGTCATCCCCCTTGACAAGGAAAATCATTCCTCTGAAGAAATTTTCCTTTGAAAAATCCTAAAAACTGATCTTTTGGCCTTGGCGCGATTAGCCAGTTCAGCCCTGGCGCCAATGGAGAAAATCCACCAAAGAGGGTGCGCCAACTTGCGCTCTGTCCCAGTGTCTTGCTCGCGCCAAGCTTAATAAGGATTGTTTTAAAAAAATAAATGGCGGAATTTTTATTCCAGCAAAATCCTGAACGAGTCTCTAAAATGAGTTGGGAGGTTTGGCTCCAGATCTCCATGTATGGGAGGTGGTTTTCCACCTATCATGGAAGCTTCCTTGAGGATAGGGCCAATCCCACAATTGTAGGGATCCCAACTCCCCTTCCACCATTTATATAAGCTTGCCATTTTCCCTTAGCAGGCTAGTGCTAGTAGTCCTAGAAGCAAGAGTTGAATCTGTAGCAAGGAGACTATCTCCAGACAGCCTTTGAGAGCCAAGCTGAAGAGAGAGAGCTCTATCCCATTTCTGACAAGCTTCATTGAGACGTGCTTCGCTGTCAACCCCGCCAAAGGAAGATTTGGCGTCAGAGCTTTGGGTTGTATCTTTCCTTTGTTCTTTTAATGATAAGCGACTGTGATTATGGTTTCATTCATGTGTCTTTGTCTTTGATGCAATGAATTACATCCTCTCTGACTGATGTATGGTTACAAGATTTAGATTCTATGTTGTGTATCTTTGTGTTTCTTCGCATGTGTGTAGGTGTTCGGACGTGTTAAGCGGAAGGATCGTGATCTACCAAAGCGAAGGACGGGAAGCGTCATCCTTTCTTCGACGACCATTGCGTAGGACCTAAGGTAGGCAACTCGTTACATTTTGTCGTTTTTGTAGCTAGAGACCTGCGTCACTGCATGATTGATTGTTGCTAGACCCGATCTGGGCTAGTAGGGATCGCCTCTGTCCGCAGAGGGGATTTACCTCTCCAACACTAGTAGTATAGGGGTTTTTTGGCAAACCTTAACCACCGAACCTGGGTTAGGACCCCTCAAGCCAATAGTGCTTTTAATTTTCAAGAACTTTTCTTGAAAAAAATTTTGGAAGGAAAGGAAGTTGAATTACGGGGTATCACAGGAAAGCCGAGAACGATAGTAAGCTCTAATGTCATGACAAAACTTCTGAAGAAAGAACAACGAGGCGTAATTGCACAATTATGCTCACTAGAAGTTCCAACATCAAAATCATCTATTTCTCCAGATCTCCAAAAATTCTTGGATAATCATTCCAAGGTGTTTGAAACTCCCAAAGGACTCCCACCTATTCGTGATCATGATCATGCTATTCATTTGATTCCATGAAGTGTTCCTCCAAACATAAGGCCTTATAGATATCCTTATGTCCAAAAGAGCGAAATTGAACGTATGATTGCAAAAATGTTAGACGCTGGTATAATTCAACCTAGTCAAAGTTCTTTCTCTACTCCAGTAGTATTGGTGCACAAGAAGGATGGATCATGGCGCATGTTTCCGGATTATAGGGAGCTCAATAAGCTCACTATTAAAGATAAATTTCCCATTACTGTGATTGATGAATTATTGGATGAATTACATGGAGCAATTTATTTTACCAAGTTGGATATTCATTCAAGATATCATCAAATTAGAATGAAGACTGAAGATATTCGAAAACAACATTTCGAACTCATGAGTGTCATTATGAATTTTTGTTCATGCCTTTTGGCCTTACCAATCCACCTTCTACACTTCAAGGGTCGATGAATTCCATTTTCAAACCCCTCCTTAGAAAAAACGTGCTAGCATTTTTTGATGATATACTAATCTACAGCAGGTTTTGGAAGGATCATGTTCAACAGGTTGACATGGTGCTCAAACTATTGGAGGAGAAACAATTATATGCAAAAACATCCAAATTTTTTTTTGGAGTACAAGAGGTGGAATATCTGGGTCATATTGTATCTCACGAGGGTGTTAAGGTAGACCCTGACAAAATTAAAGCCATTAAGGAATGGAAATTCCCCACAACCATAAAGCAGTTGCGAGGATTTCTCGAGTTAACAAGGTATTATCGCAAGTTTGTTAAGAATTATGGGAGAATAGTAGCACCTCTAACAACATTATTGAAGAAAGATACATTTTCATGGACTCCTGAATCAACTAAGGCCTTTGAACATCTTAAAGATGTAATGTGCCTAGCACCGGTCGTAGCTACGCCAGACTTCACAAAAACCTTTATTGTGGATTGTGATGCCTCAAGAAATGGAATTGGTGTTGTTTTAATGCAAGAAGGAAGACCCATTGCTTTTGAAAGTCATCCAATCAAAGGAAAGTATTTACATAAAGCTATTTATGAGAAGGAAATGTTAGCAATACTACATGCACTAAAGAAATTACAACCTTACCTAATGGGAAGCACTTCAAGGTAAAAACCGATCATGATAGTCTTAAACACTTTTTGGAACAAAGAATATCATCAAAAGAGCAGCAAAAATAGGTCAAAAAGATGTTGGGTTATGACTTTGAAATCATCTACAAAAAAGGGAAGCTAAATGTTGTTGCAGATGCACTCTTAAGAAAGAATGAAGAGGTGGAAGCATTGTTTTGTGCCATTTCTATTATCAAACCAGATTGCATAACCAAAGCAAGGGATGAATGGAAGAAGGATGAAGAAGTGTGGACACTCATTCAAAAGTTGCAGCAAGATCCTAGTACATCTGATACATTTATTTGGAAAAATGATTCCTTATGGTACAAATATCACTTATATCTTTGTAATAATTCCCAACTAAAACAAAAGATTTTTTGGAATTGCACACGTCTCCCTTAGGAGGACACTCAGGATTTTTAAAAACTTACAAGAGAGTGAAGAAAGAATTTTTTTCGTGATGGCCTTAAATATGATATTCAAAAGTTTGTGGCGGAATGTTTGGTTTTCCAGCAAAATAAAGTTGAGACAATTAAGACCTCAAGTCTTCTACAAACTTTATCCATTCCAAGTCCACATTGGGAGAATATTTCAATGGATTTTATCATAGGTTTACCTAAGTCCAAATGAAAGAGTGTCATCATGGTGGTAGTTGATAGACTTACCAAGTATGCACACTTTTGTGCATTATCTCATCCATTTAAAGCAAGTATAGTTGCTACTACATTTATGGAAACAATTCAAAAGCTATATGGATACCCAAATATTATTGTAAGCGACAAAGATCCCATTTTTACTGGAAATTTTTGGACGGAATTATTTTCTTGTATGGGTACTCGAGTAGCTCATAGCTCATCTTATCATCCTCAATCCGATGGTCAAACTGGGATAGTGAATAAATGTTTGGAAGGATATATTCGTTTTTTTTTATCTAATAAAAAACACAATGGGTCAAGTAGTTACCTCTCGCTCAATGGTGGTACAACACTTCCTTCCATACTACAGCAAGAAAGACCCCATTTATGGCGCTTTATGGATATCATCCACCGTCCATCACATCATATTTAAGAGAAAATTCTAAGTTTCAAGCAGTGGAATATCACATCGAGCATCAACAAGAATTTCTCCAAATATTAAAGGATAACCTAAATTTGGCACAAAATCCAATGAAACAACAAGTAGATCAATGTCGCAATGAGAGAAGTTTTGATGTAGGAGACTGGGTATTTTTACGGCTAAAACCATACAAACAAATGTCCCTCAAGCAAGATAAGAAGGATAATAAATTATCCCCAAAGTACTATGGTCCTTTCAAGGTGTTGCAAAAGATCGATACTATGGCATACAAATTAGAGCTTCTTGATTCTTCGCGAGTGCATCCAGTTTTCCATGTTTCATGCTTAAAGAAGGTTATAGGTGAAAAACTTCCAGTTCAAACAATATTGCCAGAACTTGATGAGGAAGGAAAAATCACATTGGAACCTAAAGCAGTCACAGAAACAAGAACTTGACAGCTATGAAATCAATCAATTTCAAAGTATCTCATCAAGTGGAAGAACTTACCCACTGAAGATTCTACGTGGGAGGATGAGAATTTTATACAGAAGCACCCAGAGCTACTCAAGTGTTGAGGAAAACACTTTTTTGAAGGAGAGGGGCATGGTAGGTCCCTATATTACTATTGTAGTACCTTATTGTTGTTAGTGTAGCCCCCTTATTGTTATTGTTGTACCCCTGTAACCCCAATATTTTTATTATTGTGCCCTTACATTATTATTGTTAGGTCGACTAGGATTATATTGTGACCCCATGGACTCCTATATATAGAAGGAGGTTTTTTCATTTGTATCATCCAAGAATTTTTCATTTATGTAATGTAAAGGATGTTTCCCCCTCGAAGTGGCTTAATTCTAAGGCGTTAATCTCTCTTTTCTTCTATTTTTGGAGCTGGTTACATAACAGTCAACCCAAATTGGTTGTTGCATTACTTCCTCAAAGGAAGATGGTTCTGTCACAATACACTTGCTCATAAGAGTCATGTATCCAGTAAACTTGTCTGGAGACTATCTCTGTCTGCGTAGTGAAGTAGGGGCTCCTACATTCCCTGCCGCACCAAGTTTCAATCTATCAGCTTCCGTGGTGCGCTTTCTACCATTTCTGGTGGATGGATCTGCATGAGTGCTTTCTGCCACTCCATGATCCTCTACATGTGGCTGCTCCACATCTTGAGGTCCATTATTTAGAACCAAGATTTCCTCCTTTGCATGAAAATCCAACTCCCTCTCAAGGGATAATCACATGGCTTCCTCTTCATCAAATTTTATATCTCGTCTCACAATAGTCATTCTATTGTTTGGAAAATACACTCAATAGTTGTGGGGAGTATCAGTGTACCCCACAAATATCCTAATCTCAGTTGATGGTTCGAGCTTCTTCCTGGTGTCTTTGGTCACATTCACATAAACAGATGAGCCAAAAATCTTAAAATGTGAAACATCAAGTTTCTTACCAGTAAAAGCCTCTTTTGGTGTACTCGTGCCAAGTATCCAATGAGGAAAATGGTTTTGCACAAATACCATTGTGTTGCATGCCTCCTCCCACAGATGCAATGGTAGGCCCTAATCATGCAACATCGCTCGTGCTGCACCCACAATTGTTCTGTTCTTTCTTTCTGCGACCCCATTCTACTGTGGGTTATGAGGCACATTCAACTCTCTCTGAATTCCTTCTTTGCTGTAGAAGTTCTTGAATTCATTGGAGATGTACTCACCACCATTTTCGCTCCTAAGAGCCTTCACATGCTTCCTCGTGTCTTTCTCCACTAGTGCTTTGAACTCAAGAAATTTTGAGAACATCTAATCTTTCTTTTGCATGAAGTAGATCCAACACTTTCTAGAAAAATCATCAACAAATATCACATAGTACTTAAGCTTTACTTTTGAAGCAGTAGAGAATGGTCCACACACGTCTGAGTGAACTCTCTCAAGGATTTTTGAAGCTCGATTCTCCTTCTCGTGAAAAGTGGCCTTTGCATACTTCCCCATAGTACATCTCTTGCATGTGTCTGACTGTGCAAGAGTACCCTTGGGAAGACTCGTAGAAATTTGTTGCATGACCTTTAAGGCTCCGTGGTGTAGATGGCCCAATATCTTGTGCCATAACTCACCCTCATCCCGGCTCACCACTCTGTCTGACTTACCCATCAATGCTGCACAAATATCTACATCAAGTTTATAAAGATTCTTCACACGAATCCTAATCTTCTTGGCTTGTCCTGTTGTTTTGTGTCGCAGGAAAGCTTTTCCTTCATTGAAAACAAAATCATAGCCTATATCCTCCAACATTGCGACTGAGACCATTTTTTTCTTAAAGCTTGGTACATGAATTACATCTTTTAATTCAAAGAGTTTACCTGAATATCTCTGGAAGGTAACTGTACCAATCATGGTAGCACTGTACCGCCCGTCGTCACCCATTTCGATATGCATATGGAGGTCCTTCTCCTTCAAGCTACTGAAAAGTTCTATGTCTCCCGTCATGTGAAAGGATGCACCACTATCCAAGTACCACACCGATCCCATTGCACTTGACACCATGCATGCAATGAGCAAGAAGTCAAGCTCAAATTGTGAGGCCAAAGCCTCACTAGCTTCAAATCCTGAAGCCTTCTCATTCTTCTTCTTTTGTGGGAAATTAGTGGCATAATATCCATGCTCATCATAGTGAAAACACTTCACTCTGGACTTGTCACGCTTCTTTCCATATTTGTCGGACTCATATTTGGAATGGAATTTATTTCCTTTCCCCTTCTTCACTTTGGCAGCCAAAGCACAATCTTCATCATCATCATGCTTAGATGAAGAACCATCCCTGGTATTCTGCCTGAATTCTTCTTGCACCAAATCCAACCAAAGTCATTCCCAATATGGCAACTTTTCCCTTCTATTAGAAGAGTCTTGATAACTATGCCAACTCTTGGGAATTCCTAGAAGAGCTAGGCTCACCAAGTCATCATCCGCGACAATAATTCCGACGCTCCCAAGCTCATCCTAACATTGGACAAACTTTGTTAAATATTTCGGAATGGTGTCGCCTTTCTCCATTTTGATTTTCTTGAGCTTGTCCTTCAGTGCCAATTTTTTATGATCACTACTGCTCTGAAACAGATCTGTCAAAGCTTTCCAAATTGCATATGGTGTCGCTTTTCCATGGAGACTTGAGAAAATGTGGTTTAGTACTCCATCCAGTAATATCCTCCTTGCCTTTGCAACCTTCTTTTGCCAAACATCAAGATTTGCAACATCTGCTACAATGGGTTTGGGAACATCAATGTCAATGAATTCTTTCAACCCATTGTCCTCCAGTACTACCTCCATCCTATCTTTCCACACAATATAGTTATAGCTTCCCTCGAGTTCATACTCCAATCTCAAGCCATTGAAAGCCATTTCGATCCTGATTCGCCTGTCACACCAAGAATACTTTTGTAAATTCGAATTCTATTCAGTCACAAACTCAACTTCTCCTCCACTATAGTGATTTCCTGAGCTCTAATACCATGTAGAAATTATACAAACATATGTATATCAATGGATTCAATCTGATCTAACAATGTAATAAAGCTATATACTGAATCCTTCTACAAATCAATTGCGGAAATTAAACACAATTGCCAATCACAATCACAACACGAATAATTTCCCCGGTAAAGCTTGTTGCTCAAAACCCCTTTATCTTCTATTGTATATTAACCATGGAATCATGAAACAATTACAATGCACTCTTCTCACGAGAGTCTCCTGCACTCTCACAACTGTCTCACACTGTCCCGGACAAAACTGACCAAAACTTAGCCAATTCTCGGCCTCTAAAAAACCTACCTTCTTGCACAATTCCAGATGAATGCAATCCCTATTCTTTAGGAATTTTTGCCTTCCATTACTGCGCAAGGATCATGGGAAATTCAATGGATGTCTGGTTGCATGCGGGAAACCTACTAATCACACAACTGATAGTTAACATCCCTTTAACCTTTGTCTTAACTGGGTCTCCACTGGAACTGACATGCATGCAACTATTAATAGTAAATCATCAGTTGCATGGCATATCACTGATTGTGAATTAAATAATATTTAATTCACTTGATCTCTCACAGTGCAACAAACATTTATAACTAGTTCAACTGACTCTAACACACCTAATTGAGTTAACTGATTACTCATGCATTAAACTAATGCACCAACTTCAATTCGAACTCCATAACTAATAGAATTACCCTGCATGCCTCACCAACCACCCTCAACTCGAAATACATGAGCTAAATGAGTTTATCACACTTAGTTAACTATTACAAGTGATCATGAGATAAGATTACATTTTATTGTCCAATTTAATTAAGGGAAAAATAAATTAGACACTACACTAAATTAATTAATTAATTTGACCTTCACACTAATGTATCGCTTGGACCTGTTGGTCCCACACTAGCGTGTGTGCTGCAATTTATTGTTGGAATTCAACACCACATACCATGTATCTGCTTCGTCCTTCTCATTAGATTCAACCATAAATAGTATGAGATCTTGGTTATGGTCATCATCTGCGAAGTGTCCTGCATGTCTCTTGTATCTCTGCTAACCTTCATCAAATTTCTTCTTTCGACAATGTTTAGCCATATGGCCAATTTTTCCACAATAGAAACATTTTAATGGTAGATTATTCCTATTTGGTGACATACCTTGAGATGGATTCAGCCTTTTCTGTGCTATACCTCCACCTCTCTGACCTCCATTTTCCTTTCCTCTGAAGGGCATCTTTTTCGCCATTAAAGCTAGATCTAAATTCTGGGGTTTAATTGTCATCCACATTTCCTCCTCTTGCATGAGAGTCCTTGTCAATTCTTTTAATTTGGGAGCTTTCTCTCTTGCATTCAAGCATGTCATAAACATCTGATAGTCATCATTCATACCATTCATAGTAATTGTTACCATATTAGTATTACTTACAACCTCTCCAATGTCGCTAAGCTTGTCTTTAAGGTCCCTGATGCGTGAGATGAACATAACTAATGTCTCATTCTCCTCCATTTTGATGGAGAGAATCTTGCTCTTCAAGAACAATAGGTGATTTATATTTATGATTTCGTACAGATCTCTGAGAGTTGTCTAGATTTCATTCACAGACTTGCAATTTCTGATGTGAGGGATTATGTAGTCTTTTACTGCCATATTCAACATCATTTTTGCCTTATTCTCCCTCTTCTCCCACTCCTGTACTATCGCAGTTGTTGCGCCTACTAAAATTGTAGGTTTCACCTCATCACCATTCACGATCCCCCATGCACTATGCCCTTCCAACATAGTCTGTAACTTGAATTTCCAATTAGAATAATTGGAGTTGTCGAGCTTGTTGCTCTCGTTCAAGTATACTTCCATAAGATTATTCATCTTGACCCCTTAAAAAAATGACTTCCAACAATTGAAAGAAAACCAAATCTACAAACAGATCTACCATAGATCTACAAAAAATAACTATGTCAAGAAACAGATCTACCTAATCTTCGACCACTCTGGCAGGCTGCTCTATGCACTACAACACGGGCTCACGTGCTCCTCTACCATAACCTCTTATGCTACGAGCTCATGGGCTCCTCTGTGATGGATCATGCTTGCAACAATCCTCACACTTTACCAGCGATCTGCTATGACCTCTGCTGCCACAGCTCTCTGGTTCCTCTGGCATGATCTCACTGGATCTGCAAGCACAAGCTCTCTTGCTCAACAGGCAGAAGCTCTCTGGCTTCAATCGAAAATCCACATCACGAGCTCTCTGGCTCCACGACGCTCCACAACACGAGCTCTTTGGCTCCTTCAACATGAGCTCTTTGTCTCCATGATGCTCCTCATCCACTCTGATCTCAATGACGATTCTTAGCATGAGCTCTCTGGCTCATCCAACATGAGCACTTGGGCTCCTTTAACACGAGCACACTGGCTCAATCAACACCCCAAAATCACCTAGATCCCACGCTGGTCACACTGGGCAGTATCCTCGTAAGGAAAAACACAAATCAACGCTCTTTCTCCAAGCTTATCCGTGCTGATTTCAGAGATCAATGTTGTTCTCTGGCATGGGACCACGCTGATCGACGTGTTTGTGCAAAATACGAACACGCTGATCGATGTTTCTTCACCAGAGAAAAAAAACTCACTCAGCCTCACTCAGGCCACCCTCAGGTCATCGGTGCTTCTCTTCTATCGCCTGGATACTTACAGGGATCAAAAGCACTCCGACTTTGATTCGACCCTGTAGCTCTGATACCATGATAAAAATGGCATATTAAATTAATGAAAGCATTACTAGTTAGATCTACTACGAAAGATTACACCAGGAGGGACTGCGTCCACAGGTGGCTCTACATTCTCATTATAGATCAAACAATATATAGGTTACATGCAAATAGGGAAGTTAGAACCAATACTTAAGAAATAGGAACAAACTCCTAATCTAAGGTTATGGTGAACCAAATCTCTCTAATTAACTTTTTAGATTGCTAAATCTTAATGTCGTTTTAATGAGTTGTACTTCCTCACGTATTAACGTGAAATCCACTTTATTGTCATTTCTCTTTATGACTATACAATAAAAATGAAATAAATTCTATGGAAAAAAATGGCTGATGTATTCAATTCATAAGTAAAGTAAAACCAAAAAATAAATAACGATACATTTTTAAATGAAAATATATAAAGATAAATGTTATAAGTTAAATGAAATTAAAGTAATGGAAAAATAAAATTGGTTTATTAGGATAATATAGATTGTTTAAATTTAAGGGATAATATCTTTTACATAAATATGAATTTTGATTTAGTTTTTGAGTTATCATATAATTTGAGAGAAATTGAGATAAATTAATAAATAAAATGAGATATTTAAGTATCAAGGGGTTTTCGCAGTGCATTATATTAGATATCATTTTTGGGATTCAACTGCATTAAGTAAGTCATTCATCTATGACCATTTCCATGAGAGGTAGTCGTAACTGACTAAATTCTCATGATTTTTGAATAGTCCACCTAACACTCACTGCATCGGGTGATGTTCACAGGGGTCAAGAAGTGGGATTGAAACTTGTGAAATGAATCATATAGCATCAATCATCACTTACGGGGCTTGCACATGATAACCAGGACTTCCTAGGAGAAATGGGGTAGCAAGCTAAGTGGGCTTGACTGTGGGGAAAACTCCACAGTTATGCACGTTTGAGCTAGAGGCTATCTGGGATGGGTGACCTCTCGGGAAGTCCTAGTTACTAGGTGCAAGCCCCGTAAGTGATGATTGACACTATGTGATTCATTTCACTAGTTTCAATCACACTTCTTCACCCCTATGAGCATCACCCGATGCAATGAGTGTTAAGTGGACTATTCAAAAACCATGAGAAATTAGTTAGTTACGACTACCTCTAATGGAAATGGTCATAGATGAACGACTTACTTAACATAGTTGAATCCCAAAAATGATATCTAAAATGAGATATAATAAATTATTATAAAAAATGAAATATAATGAATTTAAAATTAAATTAGCACAACCATATAAATTAAATGTTTGGTAAATATCAATAAATATTAATTTATAATAAACATGAAAACACTTACTTCATAATCTTAAAAAAAAACAATCATAAAACTAGCTAAATTATAACTTTATTTTAAATTAATGTAGATCCATCTTAATTCTAGATCTATCAAAAGTTGCGAGAGATCAAATCTCTCAAAGTGCAATTTTTTTTTTTTTAAGGTGCAAAACTTGAGGATCTATGTTACATGATTAAGTAAAGATAAAAGTCTAAGTAAAAGCCCTCACAGTGATTGTAAGTAAGGTTCCTTGCAAATCTCTTAGGTATGAATCTCACACCACATTACCCTTATGTTGATTTATTCCATAAGTAATTGGAAAGTGTTAAAGTTTTTTGATTTCACTTAAATGTTCATGTTGATAAGTTCACTTAAAAGTAGTTTTTGGCTTTTGGGTCTTTGTAATAATCATCTACTCTAGGATTGTGGGTCCATCGAGCACCACACTTGCATCACTAAACAAGCTTCATGTGCTTCTTGACTTGCTTACAAAAGGATCAATGAGCGAATGGACATGACCTTTGTAACCATAACAAACAACCTTTTCTCTTCAACTCTCAAATTGTAGTCGTAAGCAACGATCAAATCCACCATGCATCTTGAGGCTCACTTTGTCATCTTTGAATGCTTCCTTTATTTTGATCACTTATGAAATATCAAGATATCACAACACAAAACAATAATAGTTTTTATGAGCAACATATTCATGATCCACATAGTACAACAATGTTAAGAAACACGTGAGTAGAAATGGTTTCCTTACACTAAAGCTGTGGTGGGTGATTTATTCAATATTGAAATAATATATATATATATATATATATATATATATATTAAAGTTTTTCTCAAGATAGACACCCTATAGTAACACACTAAAATCCATATCTCAACCACAAACCAACTTAGTAGTTAAACTAGCATGAACAAATATCTCATATCCAACAAGATCTAACTATCTCTTACACATAAAAAAAAAATTTATTTAAACAAAAGCACAATCTATATCACAATGACCACAAAATAACAAATCATAACCTACTCACATAATCATAAGTATCATACATTAATGCTTAATCAAATATAAATTAATAATTCTAAACACTTTATAATTAAAATAATTGTAATCAAATCTTCATTATTAATAAATTATGTAATTTTATGTTTTTGTCATAGCTTTTTACTATTATGTTAGTAAAAATACATATATACACAAACATTGTAATACATATTTATATACAGGTTTGTCTAAATTGACTTTAGATCATAAAAATTCATATAGTTTTAAGAAGATGAAAAATTATATTTACTCAAATTTTCATAATAAGTATTTATAATTAAATTTTTAGATAATAAGAAAATTTATTATAATATAGTAAAATTTAGTAGTTAAATTAACACTGAAAATAATTATCATTCTCCGCTATCTCTTAATTCTCTGCTATTTCTTAATATAAATTAAATCATCACTATTATTCAAAAGAAATCACACCATCTAAAATAATCCCTGAAAATTAAATTTCCATTCCTTCTAAATACCTCACTTTAGATTCAAAGAAAACGAGCTCTTCTTTTAATTTTTCTTAAGTAAATACTCCCAACACCATAATTAAACCCATATCAACACTAAAATGTAAATTCCACAAAAATGATTTAAAAATGTAAATTCCACATATATATCAACGACAAACATATATATATATCTTTTTATCCCTAACCCGGCACCGAAAACACTATCTATATTTTGTATCATTAACCTGCTCTGACTCCTGCTAGTGGTCCACTATGGACAGGTGACTAAATCCCATCCCTACGCGTGAGCTTGTGCTCACAATCAAATCAGATTTTCGGGATCACAATTTCGGAGTACAAGACAGTAATGACCGCGCCCACGTGTTAGATGTACAGTACCCGGTGGATCAGCTGATCGGAGAAGCGGTGAGAAGCGATGTACTAAATTAGTGGTGGTATAACTTTGGAGATTCTAACTGGATGGATGGGATATCAGTAAAAGAGGGCAGGGAAGCAAAATTAACGACAACTCGTCCCATTCTCAACTAATTTTTCAAGTCTGAATTTTCCTTTTCAAATCCTGAATTTCCTGCCACAGCCACAGGTCACTAGTTGGAAACGATGAGCGCACATAAAATCGAAGGCGAGGAGTGCTAGAAGAGGCGTTGAAGTTGAAGTTGAAGTTGTTATGGTGGGGATTATGATGGTCGGGTCGACGATGATTCCTGCGGGCGGCGCGGCGGCAGTGGCGGTGACGGCGGTGGAGGAAGGAGGAGAATTGAAGAAGATACGAAAGCCCTACACCATCACCAAGTCCAGAGAAAGCTGGACTGAGCAGGAGCACGACAAATTCCTCGAAGCTTTGCAGCTGTATGTTAGGCTTCACCCCTTTCGTTTCATTTATTTATCAACAAATCCTATATTCTGACAATTACTCAAGGAAGCTTTTCACATTTCCCGTACCCTTCCCTTTGTGCTCCATGGGTTTTGAGGCCTAGTCACGTGTTTATATACATGCTCTCTCAGAATTTAAAACTTGACCCGGCTAGTGCTTAATAACTTATATAGTAGAACAATATCACATGACCCAGTGATTTCCAGAATTTGCATTCCGTTTTTCTATGGAAAATTTAGTTCTCCGTACTCCGCAACTATGTTTAAACTCTCTCTATTGAACGTAAATTTTGTCCGAAATTATCCAGCTTATTTTGCAGTTTGAATTATTATTAACATCCAGTCATAGTATATATGAAAATTGTTGAAAGAAAATTGCATGGAAGAAGTTAGTGAATGTGGAGTTGTCAAATATTGTTGATGTGATTTAGAAAGTTGAAACTCATTTCAAGATCAATTTTCAGTCCATAATTTTTTCTATGAAACAAGTAAGTATAACCAAAATCATTTCAACCACAATAACTTTGGTGCCATAGATTTATGTTATTGAGAAACTTAAGAATGTATTGCTCTCGATAAAAGAGTTCATCATGAAGGAAATAATTGGCAGATGTTCTTTTACTTGTTTTCAATCAACTAACCTGCGGGGAATCGTAGATTCTTTAAAAGATTTCACTGTCAAAGAAAATTGTGGTGTAGATTTGGTTGCAATCAAGGGAGGCATCATCTATTTGCTCTAAAATATGGTATTTTGTTTTTCACCATTACAGGGTAACCATTCAATGAAAGACTTAAGCAATCAATTGTGATATCCATTTCTAGTAGATTTTGACAACAATGATGGGAGAGAAAAACTTTATTTTTGAAAAAAATATTATATATTTATAAATCGATGTACATGTACGTCAAAATTGTCGTATAAAATAGCCAAAGAGCAGTCATGCAAGATCACCCTTGTCACATAAAACTATCAATATCCTCCAACCAGCTTGAGAGGACACGTCAAACAAATGATATAATATGGTGAGGACACGTCAAACAAATGATATAATATGGTGAGGACAAGTCAAACAAATGATATAATATGGTGAGGACAAGTCAAACTAATGCCACATGTAAAATCTCCAAGCAGTACATAACTCAATAAGGGGGAGGCCACCTCAAAATCTAGTGGTAGACCAAGCCATACATGAACGAAATAATCCTAAAGGGGAGTTGTTCACTAGATGAACAACAAATATGCCAAGAAATAGGTGGAACGTCCAGGCTTTAGCCTCCCTAACCACCCACATGTGTGAAACAAACATAGAATGTGAGGGCCACCTACTCAAACTCCTCGTGCCTCTGAAATGTGTCAATAAATGAAAAAAAATAGCATGTGTACACTATAGCCTCCAAGGTAACCACCTCAACCAATTCCACAAAATAAGTGTGTAAATATCCGTCCAAGTGGCACATGTGGTATCTAAAAGGGTGTGCCTCCTCTCCCATGTTTAACTAACTCCAAATGGGTGACAAGAGATGGATCCAATGAGGAAAGGGTCAACAAATCATAAATACCAAAAGCAGCATGTGTACACTATAGCCTCCAAGGCAACCATCTCAACCAATTCCACAAAATAAGTGTGTAAATATCCGTCCAAGTGGCACATGTGGTATCTAAAAGGGTGTGCCCCCTCTCCCATGTTTAACTAACTCCAAATGGGTGACAAGAGATGGATCCAATGAGGAAAGGGTCAACAAATCATAAATACTACCACGAGCCATTTGCCAAGTCAAAACAACCCCTACCATTCAATAGCAAGGGGGATGACCCATCTTGTTGATAAAATAATGATACATGTGGAAAAGTGCCCCAAAATGTTTGCACTAGAGGTAGTGCTCAACCAAAATACTATGATCCTCCTTCACGTAATGCATCTCCCATGTAAATATAAACAAATGAACCAAAGAGCTCAAGTTATGGGAGCCACACATGATCAGAGGGAGGCTAATCCACCTTAAAATAATAATATCAACATAAAAATGGGTGCAAGGAGGGGAGTGCTTCCTCAAAAACCATGACATATGCATCCAATAACGACATGTAATCATCAAAAACACATCATAAGCTAGGGCACTCACAATAGGAGGGTGTAACATCATTAAATCCATCAATAATAATCTTTAAATCATAGAAAAATTGGATCATAAGATAGCCATCATCTGACAAATAATATAAGCAAAAAATATTCCATTAGTAAATGAAATACAACCCACTGCACTAGGAAACATCATCACCTAGGAAAATGTGTGATCAATACCAATTGTAGTACCATTTCATTGGAAATGCATGAAATTGTGATTGGTGCTCTTGTTGAACCCTTGGGAAATAAACACAAACCGATATACTCTTCACTTCCCTTTGAATGTCACACACTTAACCATTGACCAATTTATCAATATAAGAATACACCATAAGGGTAATGCCAGGGGAAGTGTGTCTCCATAAGATACTCTTTGCATCTATCATGTGAACACTAGATATCATCACAATCTGTCCTGTGTAACTAGATATGACCTTATGCAATGTGAGGGGTAACACCTTTGAAAAAGCCAAGAGCCAATTGTAGGAAAGACTTAATCATGATAAAAAGAAGGCAATAGTAAATATAGTTTAGCCCTTAGTAGTTTAGTCCTAATAACCAATGAATCACGGTAAAAAGCTTGAGCAACCTACTATAATACAAGATTTATATAAATATGAAAACATCCATCTTTGTTAGGTTGTTTTGGGAACCAAATGCATAATATGATGCTTTGGTTGTAAATTAAAATGGAAATTGTAGTCATCATGTTAAGTTTTGTAGATGTTCTATGCTAGTAGCAATTTCACTTTTCTTTTAGCAATCATACAAGTAGGTAAGCAAAATGCAGATAGAACATATAAGTAGATCTTACAGAAGACAAATCAGAAACAGGAAAAATGTGTGTATTCGTTTCGGCGGTCAACAGGATGCTTCAACCAGCAAAGTCTCCTTTGGTCAGCCAGCCCAGCATGTTGTCACAACAACCCTCCAATCAGTAGATGAGTCAACCCAAGTCAACTCTGCAAAAGTCAACGCTGTCCTGATAAGTCAACGCAGGGGCAGCAAGCTAAAAGTCAACGCAGCAGCAAAACGGTCAACCCTTTGACCTCGATTTTTGTGCCAGGTAGTACGGCCTTCATAAATCGAACCTTCGACAAGTTTTCAGCTTGTTTGGACCAAGCGTTGACCAAAGTCAACGCTGGTCAAAGTTTCTGCGAAACCCTAGCAGCAGAAAATCCGTACTTCAGCTCAGCCGTACAATTTGTCCTCTTCGTCCTTCACACGTGTGGTTGAAACTTGTCTTTAGGTAGCTCGTACTATTTGATGAGAAGAGAAGATGATGAGTTGTGTTGATGATGAAATGCTCTTCAACTTTTCCTGTATTTATATCAATCATGAGGGTGTGTGACACATCTGTTGGGCATGCGAGCCTACATTATAAAACTGGCCGACCTTGCACATATAATTTATTAAAAATAATAAATTCAAAATATAAGTTCTGCTCATCGGATTAAGACATATTTTATATGGATTTTACATCTCTCAGAAAGAGGAATCCAACAAAAATATTAGCTTCTTAATCTGAGCATCTAAACATGGAGTTTGGACCTAGTTGTCCAAATTTAACACTCCCTCTCAACTAGGGAGAACTCCATCTATTAGTGCAATCAACATCGTGCGTCATCCCGCCGAAACTTGCTTTGCTGGCTTCTTTATTTCAGAACAGAAGTGGGTCAGTCACAAAGACATCATCCCCCGATTGACATAATCAGTGCAGAGGTCCCAGACCTCACAAATCTTGATCCCAGATCAAGTGGTTGGACCGTGCCATCCTAGATAGAGAGTACGGCAATCTCTGATGCGTCCATCAGTCTTTGCTAATAGTCTCTAGCTTTTCCCACCTCATTGGCCAAATGAGAGGTACTTCCCATGAGCCCCGAACTCAATGGGTAGGATGCATACGGGGCACAGATAAATGAGAGGCGAACCAGCTCAATAATCACAAGGGTGGGGCAGAAGCATTATGAGTGCTTATAGCTCCGAGAAGCTATCCCCAAAGCCCCCCAGAGCTCCCAGAGCTCATCGTCCAACAGGACCCTCATCATAGGGTCTTTCCACGACTCCAAGATTCTCACGGAAGGTTAGGAACTTGACCTTCCCCAGGGGCTTAGTGAGAATATCCGCGACCTGCTCATCAGTTCCTATATGATCGAGCCTTACGGCGCCTCGCTGTACCATATCCCGGATAAAGTGGTACCCGATATCAATATGCTTGGATCGGTCGTGGAACACAGGATTCTCAGTCATACGAATCCCACTCTGATTATCACAGAGTATCACAGTGGTATCTAGCACATGTCCAAACAGCTCACTAAAGAGCTTCCGCAACCAAACTGCTTCACAACAGGCCATACTAGCAGCAATGTATTCGGCCTCCGCGGTGCTCAAAGCCACCTACTTCTGCTTCCTGCTCATCCATGAGATCGAAGCAGAACCAAGATTGAAGCAGCATCCCGATGTGCTCTTACGATCCACCACACTGCCAGCCCAATCGGCATCAGTATATCCACGGAGTATCACACTCCCGGCAGTGTATCTCAGCCCATGGTTTATCGTGCCTCGAAGATATCTCAAAAGATTCTTGGCACCAACCCAGTGAAAATGATGAGGCTCAACCATCTGTTGACTCAAAGTATTCACTGCAAAACATAGGTCCGGACGGGTGTTCACTAAGAACATCAAAGCTCCTATGAGTTGACGATACTCAGTAGGATTGGCCAAGATAGGCCCAGCAGCGCTGCCACTCAACTTCTTAAAGTTGAGTTCCATTGGTGTCGACACGGACTTACAGTCCACCATCCCAAGTCTTTCCAGAAGCTTCACAATATATTTTCCTTGAGAAAGGAAAATCTCTCCAGGTCTCTGCCAGACCTCTAGGCCTAGGAAATAGTGCATCAGTCCTAGGTCTTTCATCTCGAACTCAGCAGCAAGCTCCCTCTTACATTGATGAATGAGAGGGTCATCACCTGTCAGGAAGAGGTCGTCTACATACAGCACTAGAATGAGAGGCTTTCCTTCCACAACCTTGAAGTAAAGGTTTGGATCAGCATTGCTTCGAGTGAAGCCCAGCTTCATCAAGTAACTATCCATCCTCTCATACCAAGCTCTGGGTGCTTGCTTTAACCCATAGAGGGTTTTCTTCAACCTGCAGACATAAGTGTCTCGATCTTGAACTTCAAATCCCAGAGGTTGTTCTACATACACCTCTTCCTTTATTGCACCATGCAGAAAAGCGGTCTTGACATCCATCTGATGAAGACTCCATCCTTGCGTAGTAGCAAGGGCTATGATGGATCGGATGGTGGTATATCGTGCCACAGGTGCAAATATATCGTCATAGTCAATTCCTTCCTTTTGAGAGAAACCACGGGCAACAAATCTTGCCTTAAACTTTTCAGCACTCCCATCAGATCCATGTTTAATCTTGTAGAGCCATTTAGCGGTGACAACAGATTTGTCCTTCGGTCTCGGGACCACATCCCAGACATCATTCTTCATAATAGACTCATATTCTTCATGCATAGCATCCTTCCAGACTTGATGCTTGATGGCTTCCTCAAAAGATCCAGGTTCAGATTGTATAATAGTACTCATGGCAGCTAGATACCCTTGGTATCTACACGGCTTCTTGCTTTCTCGGAATGTCCCCCTTGGGGCAGCATGACCCTCAGCATCTTCGAGGGTGTCCCTGAGCCATGAAGGTCTCTTTCCTAGAGAAGGGGAAGGATCAATAGGGTCCATTGGCCCTTCAACATCAGGCATAGTCTCATCCTGGGGTTCTTCCAGATTTCCAGGTCTTTCTTCATGATTTTCTTCAGATCTAGGAAGATCTACTACTTTCTTCAGGGAAGCATCTTCGTCAAAAGTGATATCATGGCTTATCTCTACTTCCCTTTGACCAGGTACATAGACTCTATATGCCTTAGAAGTCTCACTGTAGCCCACAAACATTCCTTTCTTCCCAGTAGCATCTAGCTTACTTCTCTTTTCTTTCGGCACATGAAAATAGATAGGACATCCAAAAATTCTAAAATGTGAGACATCAGGTTTCTTACCAGAGAAAACCTCTTCGGGAGTTTTGGAGTCCAAAGCGGAATGAGGGCATCGGTTTTGAATGTACACAGCAGTATTTGCAGCTTCTCCCCACAGAAACTTTGGTAGACCCTGGTCACATAGCATGGCACGGGCAGCTTCCACAATAGTCCTATTCTTGCGTTCGGCAACACCATTCTGCTCAGGAGTATATGCAGTGGTAGTCTCCCTCTTAATGCCAGCTTCTCTGCAAAAGTCTTTGAACTCATTTGACTCATATTCAGTGCCATTGTCAGCCCTCAAAATCTTGATCTTCTTTCCGGTCATATTTTCCACCAAGGCTTTGAAGGTACGGAACCACATGAAAGCCTCATCCTTCTTCTTCAAGAAGTATATCCAGGTTTTGCGAGAGAAGTCATCAATAAATGTCATATAGTAAGAACATCCCCCCAGGGATGTTACAGGCAACATACCGGAAAGATCAGAATGGACCAGTTGCAATATCTCAGATGTCTTTGTGACACTTGAGGGGAAAGGTCCCCTTGTATGTTTTCCTTCAGCACAGCCCTTACATACACCTTCATGGTTATTTCCAAAATCGGGCATCCCTGTCACCACCTTCCTTGCTTCGGGAAGAGCCTTATAATGAAGGTGTCCAAATCTTCGGTGCCATAGTTCGGTTTGACGGATTGTATCACAAGTCATAGCTCCCAACGGACTCCCTCCAACCTTGTAGAGTGTGCCAACCCTAAAACCAATTGAGATAGCTTCCTTGAAGCTCTTCTTCCACATGAGTACCTTTCCATCAGAGAAAGTTACATTGAATCCTTTGTCTTCCATGGCAGATACAGACACAAGGTTCTTCTTCAATTTGGGTACATAGAGTACATCTTGCAAACGGAGGACTTGTCCTTGGGACAAGTGGAGGGTCACAGTCCCGGTCCCTTTCACAGGATAAGTGGCGTTATCCCCAAGGATAATTTCTAGATTAGTATCCCTTTCAACCATGTCAGAAAGTGCTTCCTTGAATCCGGTGATGTGTCTTGAGGCACCACTATCGATTAGCCAGACATCCATAGTGTTGGGCGGAGATGCAGCTGAGAGAGCAGATACTAGAATATACTCATTTCTTTTATCAACAACATTAGACTCCTCATACCTGGTATTTCTGGACCTCTTAGAAGGTTGATTGTTTCCTCCAAAGTGAGCCTTCCTCTTTCCTTTGGATTTGTCATTTCTTCGATTCCCATTCCTTCGGTTGTTGTTGTTATCGTCACTATCGGGAGAATCCTTCTTGAATGGGCATTCTCTAGCATAGTGTCCAGTCCTATGGCAGGTGAAACATTTACCCTTCTTCTCTTGAGTCTTAGTCCTTCTTTTGTCCTTAGAACCACCATAGTTCTTCTTTCGGAAATGAGCACCATAGGCAGCATTTCTTTCATTATCAAATTCCTTCATCCTTGTTTCTTCTTGCATACATCTAGACAGAAGCTCATCAAAGTTAGGAATGGTATTATTGTTGAGAATGGTAGTTGTGAATACTTGCCATTCATATGGAAGTCCTCCTAGTGCGGTGAGAACCATCTCACGATCAGCTATTGTCTCCCCAATAGCTAGCAGATTGTTCCTGGTTTCGGTCAACTTCATAAAGAAAGTTTGAATAGACTCGTCTCGGCCCTTCTTCATATTCTTCAACTTGTTTTTGAGGAATAGCACTTGGTTCACATTGTTTACTTGGAACATAAGTATCAGTTTGTCATACATCTCCTTGGATGTGCCTAGTTCAGATATGTAGGCAACCAGATTCTTATTTATGGATTCCCTGATCAGCAGCTTTGCTCTGATTTCACCCTTCTTATACTTGTTTCTAACAGCAGTAGAGGCATTGGATGGAGGTTCTTGAATCTTCCCTGTCACATGATCCAGGAGATCATGATCTTCCAATTTGAGATCTAATATCATCTTCCAGGGATGGAAGTCATCACTTCCAGTCAGCTTGTCATTCTCCTTGAATTCAAGACTAGTGGAACCCATTTCCTCCGATGATGATTGCTATAGATTGAGTTTGTCTTCACCTCAGCTCCGATACCATGTTAAGTTTTGTAGATGTTCTATGCTAGTAGCAATTTCACTTTTCTTTCAGCAATCATACAAGTAGGTAAGCAAAATGCAGATAGAACATATAAGTAGATCTTACAGAAGACAAATCAGAAACAGGAAAAATGTGTGTATTCGTTTCAGCGGTCAACAGGATGCTTCAACCAGCAAAGTCTCCTTTGGTCAGCCAGCCCAGCATGTGTCACAACAACCCTCCAACCAGTAGATGAGTCAACCCAAGTCAACTCTGCAAAAGTCAACGCTGTCCTGAAAAGTCAACGCAGGGGCAGCAAGCTAAAAGTCAACGCAGCAGCAAAACAGTCAACCCTTTGACCTCGATTTTTGTGCCAGGTAGTACGGCCTTCATAAATCGAACCTTCCACAAGTTTTCAGCTTGTTTGGACCAAGCGTTGACCAAAGTCAACGCTGGTCAAAGTTTCTGCGAAACCCTAGCAGCAGAAAATCCGTACTTCAGCTCAGCCGTACAATTTGTCCTCTTCGTCCTTCACACGTGTGGCTGAAACTTGTCTTTAGGTAGCTCGTACTCTTTGATGAGAAGAGAAGATGATGAGTTGTGTTGATGATGAAATGCTCTTCAACTTTTCCTGTATTTATATCAATCATGAGGGTGTGTGACACATCTGTTGGGCATGCGAGCCTACATTACAAAACTGGCCGACCTTGCACATATAATTTATTAAAAATAATAAATTCAAAATATAAGTTCTGCTCATCTGATTAAGACATATTTTATATGGATTTTACATCTCTCAGAAAGACTCAAAGAGTAATCAATTAAAAGACCATTTCTTATCCTTGTTATTTTAATATGCTACATGGGACCCATATTCAATTCACTAATACTGTCCCAAGATTTCGAATATCAAGTTCTCAATAATGATGCACAGATAGTAGAGTTCATGAATAAGTTGCAAGAGTTTGTGCAATATGAAGCTGATTGAAAGAGTGAAGATGTTGAAAACCCTGAAGTTGAGGGAATTATGGAGATAAGGGATAATGAATTTTTGAAGGGCAGCTACCACACATTCTAGCAGGGCCCTCAGGAAGGGAAACCTAAGGGACAACTACTAGAATAAGTGACAACAATGGGACAATGACCCACCGTCACCTCAGCCAATGTCCACTGCTCTTTATGGAATTTCACCGATGGGAGGAGTCTCAGTATGAAGAAATCACTTGTAGTGAGTATGTTAATGACTAGGTATGAAGTAAGTTCACCAAGGCCATTCAAGGAGAGACACAATAAAAGCTAAATGCTTCAAGGAAGTGTTGAAATTTGGGGCAGTTATGGGATGGATTTCCCATGAGAAACCCATCTACCCCATCTTGCCCCAAAGGAAGAATTCAATTTGGATCAAAGAAAAATTATCATTATTATTTAATGCGGGAAAGTATTTATGTTGGCTTCAACATCAAGACATGTATTAGCAAAAATTGAATTTGTGTTTTGGTTCCCTCCAAATTTATAATGCAACTCATCAAAGATTCCAAGTCGGCTCCATGAAATTGTGAAAATTTCTAAATTTACTAAACAAAAATCCAACTACTAGACTAAGTGACAACAATGGGATAGTGACCCACTTCACCTCAGCCGATGTCCACTGCTCTTTATGGAATTTCACCGATGGGAGGAGTCTGGGTAGGAAGAAATCACTTGTAATGAGTATGTTAATGACTAGGTATGGAGTGATTTCACAAAGCCCATTCAAGGAAAGATGCAATAAAATCTCAATGCTTCAAGGAAGTGTTGAAATTTGGGGGCAGTTATGGGATGGATTTCCCATGAGAAACCCATCTACCCCATCTTGCTCCAAAGGAAGAATTCAATTTGGATCAAAGAAAAATTATCTTTATTATTTAATGTGGGCAAGTATTTATGTCGGCTTCAACATCAAGGCATGTATTAGCAAAATTTGAATTTGTGTTTTGGTTCCCTCCAAATTTATAATTCAACTCATTAAAGATTCCAAGTCGGCTCCATGAAATTGTGAAAATTTCTGAATTTACTAAATAGAAATCCTACAACAGTAATCTGATCTACTTCTCCTACTTGTTTTATTAACTTAACAAGCTATTTTTCTGAATAATACAAGAAAAACATCGAAGTAAATACACCGCTGACACAAATATATAGATTAAGTACTGAAGAAATAAGCACATTCGACGAAGGACACGCAAGATTTTTTAGACAAATGTCCCCGGAATAACCCAATGCGGGAAAACCGGTGCAACAACTCTTGAGGGTTTTATTATTATGCAGATTTCTGAATACAAACTAGGGTACCAATAGTGGTTTACCCAACAGAGAAAATCCCTGCAGAAGTACCTCTATCTATGGAGACAAATATTATGGCTGATTCAGCTTAGAATGAAGAACCCCACAGGTGCCTACGCAGTCCCCAACAAGATCTGCGCTGAGACTACGTCACCTTTTTCAATCTGCTGAATATGAGCTCGATCTGGCCCACTGAAACCCTAATGTTGCCCCTTTCGGCTATGCGTCAGCTCCTTTAGGCCTGTGTCACCCTTCTGGGCGTGCGTGAGCCTTTGCACTAGCTCTGCGTGAGCTTGGTTGGGCTTGCATCACCCCTCCTGGGCCTGCAATGCTCCTCTGGTCCTGATCTGCCCCTCTGCTATTGTATTCTCGGCCTTGGATCAGAAATCCCACTGCTGAACTGCCCCTCGCTGCACTGCAAGCTCACTCAAAAATTCTCAGCAAACCGCGTCCTAGAATTTCGACTTAGCTCAAGTGCTGCTACTTTGTGTGTGTTCTCCAACGGACCCAAGCCTTCCTTTAATACTTTTCCTATTGAACATTCAACGACCGTGATCAGAAATCCCACTGCTGAACTGCCCCTCGCTGCACTGCAAGCTCACTCAAAAATTCTTAGCAAACCGCGTCCTAGAATTTCGACTTAGCTCAAGTGCTGCTACTTTGTGTGTGTTCTCCAACGGACCCAAGCCTTCCTTTAATACTTTTCCTATTGAACATTCAACGACCGTGATCTAATCTCTAATCGACGACTAAGATTAGAAAAGACTTGATCCTCATCACTTAGAACATTCTCACCCACATGTTAAATTATTTCACTTTAATTATTTAATTTCCCTAAGTTAGACTTAGGGTCTCCATTAAAATAATTAATCATTTGAATAACTTAACTTAGGGTCTCCATTAAAATAATTAATCATTTGAATAACTTAAGCTCCATTTGGAATTTCTCTAAACGATTTTTGGGTCTTGGAGATCTCATGTGTTTTATACCCTCCATAAAGTTTCAGAGCTAGAGCACATATGATGCTACCCAAAAATCAACACTCCCTCTTAGCAAGTAATGTGCTCTAGCAACACTTCTCATCAGAAGCATTACTCTGATCTCTGGCATCAATCCTTTGCGCTACTGATGCTCGACTGCTGCCCCTCATCCACTGTGCTGCTGATGCTCGACTGCTGCCCCTCATCCACTGCGCTGTTGATGCTCGGCTGTTGCCCCTCTGTACTGCTACCCATGTCACTGCCACTGACACTGCCTCATCTATACTACAACTCCCTCTCAAACGCTGCATCATGCTGCCCATAGCATTTCCACTGCTAACTGCTGCATTGCAACTCAGTTGCTGAGAGTTAAGCAACTGAAGGGCATCACCCAAAATCTTGACAGACAAGTCAGTTTGGCTGCATCTTGATACTGAAACACCCTCTGCTGCTAATCTGCGCTGACCCTTTAAAGCTCCGCGTTGCTGCTGCTCTGCACTACGTAAGCATTGCCTCCGCGCTGCTGAAATCCCATCAACCTCTACGCTGCTGCTGCCTTTGTTCTGCGCTGCTGCTGCCTTTGCTCTACTCTGCTCTGCGCTGCTGCTGAATCTGCTCTACGCTGCTCTAGTCTTCAACATCCTAGCTCTACTTATGTGCCTCCATAATCCTCCGCACCAACTGACTCCAGTGATCCTGCTACTATCGTTAAGGGCTCCCTTAGCTCATATGTGATCCAAGAGTTTTGGCACCTCAAGGATTCTGCCCATTATCTGAAGTTCAAGAGAACTACAGATCTATGTCGCTCCACCTCTTCTCCCGAGGCACATGAGCACTCATAGCCACATCGTCATCACTCCCATCGTCGCCCTTAGCTGCTGCAGCCTTTGAATCAAAATCTTCCTTGCCCTTCTTCTTCTTAGGGCAAGTTGTGGCGAAATGTCCTAGTTCACCACATCTGAAGCACCTGACCTTTGAAAGGTCTTTCTTCTTATTCCCTTGTTGTCCCTTAGATGTGAGAGCCGCATATTCCTCCTCCTCCTCCTTGATCTTGATTTCGCCGCTGGTGTTACCCGCCTTGGTCATCCTCATGATCTCTTCTTATTGAAGAGTTGCCCACAAGAAGTCTTCTTTGGTAAGAAACCTGATGTTTCTCATTTTGGTGTTTTTGGTTGTCCTGTTTACTTTCATGTGCCGAAAGAAGAGAAGCTGGATGCTTTTGGAAAGAAGGGAATGTTTGTGGGCTACAGTGAAAATTCGAAGGCATATAGAATCTATGTGCCCGGTCAAAGAGAAGTGGAGATATGCCATGATGTCACCTTCGATGAAGATGCCGCCCTTAAGAAAGTGAGAAATCTTCCTAGCTCCAAGGAGGACAAAGAAGATGAAGAAGCAGGGATGTAGGAAGAGTCGAAGGATGAATCAATGCCCGATGTTGAAGGACTTATGGATCCCATTGATCCACCTCCTTCAAATAAGAAAAGACCCTCATGGCTCAGGGATACTCTCGCAGATGTTGAGAGACATATTGCCCCAAGGGGGACATTCCGTGAAAGCAAGAAGCCGATTAGATACCAAGGGTATCTAGCAGCCATGAGTACAATTGTACAATCTGAGCCTGGAACATTTGACGAAGCCGTAAAGCATCAAATTTGGAAGGGATGTTATGCACAAAGAATATGAGTCCATTATGAAAAATGATGTCCGGGAAGTGGTCCCGAGATCGGAGGACAAATCTGTTGTCACCTCAAAATGGCTCTATAAGATCAAGCATGGATTTGATGGTAGTGATGAAAAGTACAAGGCAAGATTTGTTGCCTAAGGCTTCTCTTAAAAGAAAGGCATAGATTATGATGATATATTTTCACTTGTGTCCCGCTATACCACCATCCGATCTATCATTGCCCTTGCTGCAACGCAAGGATGGAGTCTCCATCAGATGGATGTGAAGACCGCTTTTCTGCGTGGCTCTATAAAAGAAGAGGTGTATGTGGAGCAACCTCTGGGGTTCGAAGTCCGAGATAGAGACACCTATGTATGCAGGTTGAAGAAAGCCCTCTATGGGTTGAAGCAAGCCCCCAGGGCTTGGTATGAGAGGATAGATAGCTACTTGATGAAGCTGGGCTTCACTCAAAGTAATGCTGAATTAAACCTTTATTTTAAGGTTGATAGAGAAAGGCCTCTCATTCTAGTTCTCGATGTGGACGATCTCTTCCTAATAGGTGCTGACCATCTCATTTATTAATGTAAGAGGGAGCTAGCTTCCGAATTTGAGATGAAAGACCTAGGACTGATGCACTATTTCCTAGGCTTGGAGGTTTGGCAAAGGCCAGGAGAGATTTTCCTTTCTCAAGGAAAATATGTTGTGAAGTTGCTGGAGAGATTTGGTATGGTGGACTGTAAGTCTGTGTCGACCTTGATGGAACTCAACTTTAAGAAGTTGTGTGGAAACGCTGCTGGGCCCGTGTTGGCAAATCCCACCGAGTATCGATAACTCGTGGGGGCCCTGATGTTCCTAGTGAACTCCTGTCCGGACGTATGTTTTGCCGTGAACTCTTTGAGTCAAAATATGGTTGATCCTCAGGACATTCACTGGATTGGTGCCAAGAATCTATTGAGATATCTTCGGAGCACAATCAACCATGGGTTGAGATACATTGTCGCAAGTTTGAGACTCCATGGATATACTGATGCCGATTGGGCTGGCAGTGTGGTGGATCGCAAGAGCACATCTGGATGTTGCTTCACTTTGGGTTCTGATTTGATATCTTTGATGAGTAGGAAGCAGAAGTCAGTGGCTTTGAGCACCGCTGAGGCCGAATACATTGCAACGAGTATGGCCTGTTGTGAAGCTATTTGGTTGCGAAAGCTCTTCAGTGAGCTGTTTGGGCATGTGCTAGATACCACCGTTATCCTTTGTGATAACCAGAGTGGGATTCGTCTTTCTGAGAATTCCGTGTTCCACGATCGATCCAAGCATATTGATATCAGGTACCACTTTATCCGAGATATGGTACAGCGAGGCGCCGTAAGGCTCGATCATATAGGAACTGATGAGCAGGTCACAGATATTCTCACGAAGCCTCTGGGGAAGGTCAAGTTCCCAACCTTTCGTGAGAAGCTTGGAATCGTGGAAAGATCCTATAATAAGGGTCGTGCTTGATTTGGACTATGAGCTCTGGGAGCTCCAGGGGGCTTGGGGATAGCTTCTTGGAGCTATATGCACACAGGAGGCTAGGCTTACCGAACCTTGTTGTGATTTTGCCCCACCGTTATGATATTGAGTCGGTTCACCTTCCTTTGCTCTATGCCCCGCACGCATCCTATCCATGGAGTTTCAGACTCATGGGAAGTACCTCTCATTTGGCCAATGAGGTGGGAAATGTGGATAGAGACCAATAGCAAAACCGATGGACACATCAGAGATTGCCGTACTCCCTATGTCTAGGATGGCACGTGTCCAACACCATGAGCTGGGATCAAGTATGATGAGGTTCTTACCTCTAAACTGACTTCAGGTCAGTAAACTAACTTTGGGTTAGTATGTGACTCTTTTTGAGTGTATTGAGGTTTTATCCTCTAAACTAACTTCGGGTTAGTATGAGACTCTTTTTGAGTCTAAGAGAGGTTTTAACCTCTAAGGTGACTTCGGGTTAGCTGAGCGTGATGTCTTTGTGACTCACCTTTTGTTCTATTTGAGAAAAAGAGCCAACAAAGCAAGTTACGGCAGGATGACGCACGATGCTATATGATGGTCTCAAATAGAGCCAACAAAGCAAGTTATGGTAGGATGATGCATGATGCTATATGATGGTACACGATGGTACTAATCTCTGGGTGGCACAGGTGAACAGATGGAGTTCTCCCTAGTTGAGAGGGAGTGTTAATTTTGGGCAACTAGGTCCAAACTCCATGTTTCACTGCTCATATGATGATGATCATATTTTTGTTGGATTCCTCTTTCGTAGAGGTGCAAGATTGATCTAAAGATCATCTTGTTTGGATGAGCAGGACATATATTTTGATTTTATTTTCCACACATGTGCAAGGCCGGCCAGATTTGTAATGTAAGCTCACAAGCCTAATAGATGTGTCACACTTGGAGAGACTTGGAGGTCATTTGCTCATCAACTCATCATTCTCTCATTGTGATCTGATTGGTTCGATAGCCTTTGGAGGCTTCTTTCCTTCACACGTGCGGAGCTGAAGCTGCTGAAAATCTACAGATTTGTGTAGGGCTGTTTTGCTGAGCGTTGACCAGCGTTGACCGTGGTCAACCCTTGACTGTTTGATCTCCAATCTTAGCTGAAATTCTGATTTTTGAAAGCTGTATAGCTGGGCACAAAAATCGAAGAAAAAGGAGCAGTTTGACCAAAGCCCTAATCTGCAACGTTGACTTTCTGTTGACTATCTTGCATTGACTTTTGGTTGACTAGCGTTAACTTTTGATGAGCTGTCTTTGAGGGTTGTGTGTGTGACACTTGGAAGGTTGGCTGATCTAAGAAAGACTTTGCTGGCTGAAGCATCCTGTTGACTGCCGTGGCCTGTAACGCACACTGTCCTATATCTTTGCTGGACAAGAAGAATGTAAAATCTGATCTATATTATTGGCTTGTCTTCTATTGATCTATTATTGTGTTCTATTAGCATTTTACTTTCATGTTTATGTGATTGCTAATTTGAATTGGGCCTAAGGAGATTGAAGTAAATTCACATTAATCATAGAACACTCCATGTCTATCTAAATTTAACACCCTTCTCTTATACTTTTCTTGTTGGCAAACCAACGGCCGTGATCTAATCTCTAATCGACGGCTAAGATTAGAAGCTGCTTGATTCGCGTCAATTAAGTCATTCTCATCACATGTTTAATTTAATTCACTTTAATTTTTTAATTTTCCTAAGTTGGACTTGGGGTCCTTAGTTAAAAAGATTAATTATTTGAATATCTCTTAAACCAAATGGAATTTTCCCAAACGCTTTCTGGTCTTGGAGATCTCATGTACTCCAGCTCCTCCACCAAATTTCGGATCTAGAGCACATCCGATGCTACCCTAAAATGTCAACACTCCCTCTTAGCGAGGAATGTGCTCTAGCAATACATTAACCCCGAAGTACTGCTCTGAACTCTGGCATTGGTATTCGCGCTGATGCTTGGCCTACTACCCTTCATCACTGCGTTGTTGTTGCTCTTTGTACTGCTGCCCATGACTCTGCAATGGTCACTGCTACATCCGTACTACAGCTCCCTCTCAAATTGTTGCATCGTGCTGCCAACTGTTGCACTACAACTCAGTTGCTGAGAAGTAAGCCACTGAAGGACCCTTGCCCAATTACTGATAGACAAGTCAGTCGGGCTGCATCTCATCACTGAAGCTCCCCAGGCTACTGCTCTGCGTTGTCCTCCTGAAGCCACTACGCTGCTACAACACTGGCGTTGTCCTCCTGAAGCCACTACGCTGCTACAACACTGCACTGCATATGCACTGCATCCTCTGCGCTGCTGCCTCTATGCTACTACTGCCTCTGCACTACTGCCTCTATGCTACTACTGCCTCTGCACTACGCTGCTCCCTCTACAACGTCCAGCTCTACCCTCTACTTCACCATGATCCTCTGCACCCACTGCTTCAGTCATCCCCGCTACTATCTTAAGGATTTCGTAGCACGTATGTGATCTAAGAGTTGGGCTACTCAAGGATCCTGCCTCCACTTTGTAGTTTCTCTACAGATCAATATCGCCCCACCTCTTCTCTCGGGGTACATGAGTGCTCATGGCCACATCATTGTCGGAGCCATCGTCTTCTTGAGCTGCCACTGCCTTGGAACTAGAAGCTTCCTTGTCCTTCTTCCTTAGAGGACAATTGGTGGCGAAGTGTCCAAGTTCACCACATTGGAAACATTTGATCTTTGATAGATCACACTTCTTTTTACCTTGCCCTTAGATGTCAGGGCTGCATCTTCCTCTTCCTCCTCCTTCATTTTGCTTGATCTGGTACTGGCTTGTCTCTTGGTCATCTGGCGGATTTCCTCTTGTCGAAGGATAGCCCACATGTCGTCCTAGTTTGGAAGGTCCTGTCTGCCCAAGATGCTTTGGACAAACGTTTCCCAATCATCTGTGATTGCATCTAGAGTAGTTCTCACCATGACATCATCCTCCACTTTGACCCCCATGGCAATCAGCTGATCCCGAATCGCCTGCAACCTGAAGAGGAAGGGATCGATTTATTCCCCCTTAGTCATCATAAATAACCTCATCTGGTTCTCCGAAAGCATCTTCTTCTAGACGAATTTCCCTTGATACAGTGTGGTTAATGCTTTCCACATACCATTAGCCATCTTCTTCTCGGCTATGTGTGGGAGCACATGATCCTTGACCCCGTCCATGATGAAACGCTTAGCATGCGCTTGAACTTCATTATGCTTCACGAGAAGAGCAACATCGGTTGGTGTAGCCAAGGCGCTTTCTGCATGCTCCCATAGTTCGTATGCCTCTAGGACTGTCAGGATTCTGGCCTTGCAGATAGCAAAGTTGGACAAACCGTCCAACCTATCCTGATCACGCAGTCCATATGGTGCCATTTGCTCAGAAATAATCTGTCGGAACAGATACTCCTCTCCCTGCTTCTATTGCTACCCTCAACAAAAACTCGAATCTAGGGTCCTTGGCGAGAAAGGCACCCTCCGCTCCCTCTGACAACTGATTTCCTCCCTTGGAAATCTGCCAAATCTTCTGAATTAGCCCTCTTCGATCATCCTATGATCGATCCTCAGATTTCTTTGGCAAAAATCTGCTGAGCCACTGTTCTCCTCCCGCTCTCTGTCAACTTAGCTAGGCATGATTCTGAACTGACAAAATCTCCACCACACCAGCAACTACTGAAGATTTGTAGCTCTGCTTCCGGACTACGAGAACTCTGTACAACAACTCAAAACTGGACTGCGTCCCTCTGGCTGGTCTCTGCGTGAGCAAACTGGCTCAGCGCAACCTCTGCGCAGCGACTACGCAGCGCAGGCTGCTCTTGCGTCCCTCTAGAAGGCTCTGCGCTGTCTCTGTGTCACCCAACTAGGACTGTGTTAGCCCCTACATGGCCTTTGTTGGGACTATGTCGTCCTGATGTTGCGCTACCCTCTCCGGATCTCTGTTGCTTCAGCTGCTCTCTACAGCAAAAATTTCTTCAGTCGATTTGCTAGAGTTTCAGCTTGATTTGCAATGCTCTGATACGATGTGAAAATATCTTAATCTAAGAAACCCTACTTTTAACCATTGATTTTCTTCTCCTGCTTGATTATTTACACAAGTTATTAATTTGAAAATTCAGAAAAACAACAGAGTAAACACAAATAGCAGCCTACACATACAGATCATTTACTGAATAGCACGCTCATATGACAAAGAGACACAGATTTTTCGGACAAATATCCTCGGAAAAACCCAATGCGGGAAAACCGGTGCAACTAGCTCTGGATGGTTTTATTATTATGCAGAATCTGAATACAACAATTTATGGGCACCAGACATGGTTGGCCCTACAAATAAAATCACGAGAATAATACCTCTTTCACTCAGAGATAGAAAATATGGTTGATTCACACCCTCAAACAGGATTTATAGAACTCGAGCCCTTTCTGGCCCACTGGAAACCCAAGCGCTACTCCTCAGTCCTCTATGTTAGCCTTACTGGCCTGCGTTAGCCTCTGCGCTGCTTTGGAAGGGCCTGCGTCACCCCTGAAAGGCTTATGCTACCCCTGCGCTGCTCGACTGGGTCTGCATTAGCCCTGCGTGGCTCCTATTGCCTTTGTGCTGCCTCTGCGTGGCTCTGGCTTGCCTCTGCGCTGCCTGGTATGCTGCCTCTTTGTCGCTGTTGTACTCTTGGCCTGGGATAATATCATCCCTTTGCCAATACTGCCCCTCGCTGCTCTGCAAACTCTTCATGAAATTCTTATCAAACCATGCCCTAGAATTTCAGCTTAGATTCAGTGCTCTGCCAATGTGTGTGTTCTCCAACTGACTCCAAGCCCTTCTCTTATACTTTCTCGTTGGCAAACCAATGGCCGTGATCTAATATCTAATCGACGGCTAAGATTAGAAGCTGCTTGATCTGCGTCACTTAAGTCATTCTCATCACATGTTTAATTTAATTCACTTTAATCTTTTAATTTTCCTAAGTTAGACTTAGGGTCCTTAATTAAAAATATTAATTATTTGAATATCTCTTAAACCATATGGAATTTTCCCAAACGCTTTCTGGGTCTTGGAGATCTCATGTACTCCAGCTCCTCCACCAAACTTTGGAGCTAGAGCACATCCAATGCTACCCTAAAATATCAACGTGGATGAATGGAGCTTTTGTTGGCTTATTCTGATCATCTATTGGCAACTCGTGAGATCTCTTGAAGGCTATGTCCTCCATTAACTTTACGTTGCGTCTCATGATAAAATTCTTGCTACTAGGAATTTAAATCCTGTATGCCTTTGAGGTTTCGCTATACTCGACGAAGAACACCTTCTTTGCAGTTTGATCCAACTTAGTGCATTTTTCATCTAGGACATGGCACCAAGCTATGCTACCAAAGATCCTGAAGTGACTTACTTCTGTTTTCTTCCCTGAGAAGATTTCTTTTGGTGTTATCTTCCCCAATGCCTTGTGAGGAACTCTGTTCTGTATATACACAGTGGTGTTACATGCCTTTTCCCATAAAAACTTGGGTAAGTCCTAGTCATATAACATAGCCTTTGTAGCCCCAACTATAGGCATGTTCTTCCACTCTACTACCCCATTCAGTTGTGGGTTGTGTTGTCGCTCAGATTGTACAGGCACTGCAACACCGACTCAGGGCGGGGGTTGTCACTCTGATCCCCGCCCACTGTTCTAGTTATCTCTCAACAACAACCTATGGGGTTAGTCCCTATGAAAATGAGATGATGGAGTCAAAATTTCTTTCTTATGACCAAGTAACCGGACAAACAACTGCTGCTTAGATGAATAACTAACCTATATGAGATGTAAGTCCTAAGATCTATGTGTAATGTGCAAGGATTTTGGTTAATTTTAAATTATATCCCTAGTCTAAATGGTACCTTCTCCTTAATTGTTTTGAGATCAGTCTTTGGAGTAGGTTGTGGGATGCAAGCTGATGGGAAGCAAGTAGAAGCTTGATTAACGATACCTCCCCTTGTGTTCCAACCACCCAATGGCTCAGGCGCTACAGAGACTGTGGCTCTGATGACTGCAAGGTCACTGTTTTAACCACTAGAAAGGGCTGAATCCCTCAAGCTAAATGAGAAAGGGTTGTCGTAGGAGTCTATCAACCAAGCTTATGCTTGGAGGTAAGTTATTAATGCAAACTAAGACTAGAATTCTTACTCAAAGATTATGAGTGAAATTCTTAGTTTGATATTAGCTTATTGTTCAAGTATTTAAGAATCCTTAACGACAAAAGTACTTATTAATGAGTTATATGCAATCTCACAACCAAGAAAAGTGCCACTTTACTTGGTGCCAATATCAAATCCACAAGATGCCAATTACTCTCTAAGAGATCTAGTGGACATATGATTACGAACTTATACACTTGATATACTTACTGTTGTCCTAACTTCATCATAAGTAGATCTCTTATGACTTATTTGGTTCTTAGTGTTTTATATTGTTAAGCTTTAACAATTGCTTGTCTTGTGATTAGTTTTGAGAAATTGTTTACTTGGCACTGAAATCACTTAAGCTCTAAATCTTTTAATCTTGTTTAAGTCATTTAAGATCTAATTGTAATTGTGTTTGAAGCATTGTGGAATAAGTGCTCTAAGTCAAGCTCATAATCTCGTGGACATATCCGAGTGTATAAGCTGTAACACACCGTTTGATCTATTGTCACTTCTTGGGAATTCTGTAATATCCCCAAAGGGAAATAACCAGTAATAAACAGAAATACACCAAACAGATATAGAAAATATAAGGCTGAACCAGATCACTGAACAATTACACATAGTGTGCCATAAAACTGAGCCATTTTATTAATCTGTAAGTACATAGAGAGGAGTACAAGAAAATCAGAGTAAGTGCACCTATCCTTGCCCTAGGCAAGTGGAGACCCTCTCAACAGAATAATGGCTGCAACAATGACAGCGTCCTAGCTGCTCTGAAGGCTGAAGACTGGAAAACAACTGATCTCAACTCCAAAACCCTCTCCAATGGAAAACGCTGTCTCTGCTAGTGACAAGCCGTTGTAAATAGATGCAAGACTTATGATCCGCTCTCCCGAATGCCTCGGGGACTACGGATCCAAGCCTCCAATCGATTCCGCGTCCTATCCCTCCCGATCTCTCCTCCTATATCGTATCTACCACCAAACCTTCGGACCAGACTCCGGATCCGATTAACATCTCTTCAGACTCCGCAGCCTCCAAGGGCTGGATCCGATGTTATCTCTTCAGATTCGGGCTAGATCTCGCCAATATCTCCGGGGATTCGCAATCTCCTGGGCCGGATCTAGTGTCAGACCTTCAGATTCGCAACATACAAAACCGTGACTGCAGAGTCCGGCTGCATCTACCCTCTCCAAGGCTAGATCTATCAATATGCCTCTCGTATCCGCAACCTTCTCTTCGTAAAATGGACACCCTCCCTCACAACCGATCGTCCTTCCTCCTCTTGGACAAGCCGCTTTCTCGCTTCACTCGGATCATACCCTTAGACAAATACCTCACTCTTCTAACTGACAATAGCCCTTCTCCTCCAGAAACGTCCTCTCCTTCAACCGCGTTCACAAGAGGGCTTTCTCCTCCTCAGATTTGCTTCAGAAACTGCTGCTGCTTGGCTACTGGAACTGAAAAGTGTACTCAGAACAAACCTTACTAGGGCGGGCACTCGAAGTCCCCCGAAGCTAAGGGTGAAACCAGAAATAACCTTACCAGGGCAGGCACTCGAAATCCCCCGAGGCTAAGGGTGAGATCTCCGACCGGAGACACTCGTGCACTAAGCAGTGCTGCAGACCGACTAAACAACCGGCGTGCTGAAGCAGACAAAGTCTAGCTATCAATAAGAATATCAAATCATGGATGATCAAAATGAGGTGAGAACCTCTCCTTTTATAATGCCAAATTCCTTCCAAAATTTAACTGTTTCTACCTTTCCACCGCGTGCTTACCTTGGGCTCTACCGATGCCTCTCCATCATAAGAAGAAGGACCCCAAGGCCCTCTTTTAAGCTACAACGTTCATCTACTAGGACAAGAACACTTTATTATACAGTGAGGTGACTAAAGTGAGGTGTCCCCTCTTATTTCTCACTTTATTTATTATGTCTAGCTAGAACGGCAAAATAAAGCAAAAAATGAAATATTCCAATTAGCAAGGCTAATTGGGAATATTACAGTCTCCCCCGGCAAAACGTTGCTTGTCCTCAAGCAACTGAAGTGATGGATGCTGTAAAGTCTGCTCGCTCTCCTAAGTGGCATCCTCATCCGGCAAAAATTGCTTGTTCTCAAGCAATGCTTGAACAAGCCTACTCTCTAGCTGATGCTCCCCGCCGATACTGCAAAATGTGCCTGGGTCCCACTGAAACCTCTCTAAAGTCTGCTCGCTCTCCCGAGTGGCATCCTCATCCGGCAAAAATTGCTTGTTCTCAAGCAATGCTTGAACAAGCCTACTCTCTAGCTGATGCTCCCTGCCGATACTGCAAAATGTGCCTGGGTCCCACTGAAACCTCTCTGTCTCCTGCATCACCCTGATATGAAGGGATATCTCAATGCCAGGATCCCAAACTGGCCTCTCGTGGTACCAACCCATCAATAGTCCTCCCGGATCCCATCGCCACCATGGCCAATAATAGCCCAAGTCCCATGGCTCGGACTGCTCACTGCCTCTGGTTATGACTGAAGACCCTGACCGCTGCTGCTCAGCATCTATGACTGTGTAAGCTGGCCCATCAACTGTGAACCAACTCGTTACCTCTCTCCAATCAAGGCATGGAGTCGAAATTATAATGAGGAATATCTCCCTCCTGTGGATACTCCATCTCCAAGCAATCACCCAGACAAAATGAGCCACCTCCCAACAAGGCAACTCCTGAAAATCTCCTTCCACCTCAAGCTCTGGTAATGAAGGTGGGCTGAAAATATGAACTTGGCAAGCATCATAGCTTACCCCATGCTATCCTTCTCTCCACTCATGACAAGTGTAGAGTCTATGCTGATCCTGGGTTGCAAAATCATTGCCCTCCAATGGCAAAGTGAAAAACAATCCACCATAGAAGGTTCCTCTATCAATGAAGAACAAGCTGGCCCAACACAAACCATCCATGAAGAACATGACATGGTCATCATGGATCATCCTAATGAGATGTTTGCTGAAGGTGTCACATGAGGATACATAATGCAAACAATCCCTCACAAGGATACAGCGCAGTCTCATCCACTGCAACCTCAGAAAATCACATGGCAAGCAATGTGCAAGATCCATCACATCTACTAATGGATAGTAAATGTCTGAATATGACAACAACATAAGACCAAACACTTGCCCATAGCTATACAATGGATGAATATCAATCTCATGGCCCATCTCAAAAGAGAACACATATGTAGTAGTGGTGGCCATGCCTCCTCCCATGCTCCTATTAGAACATGTAGTGCAGAAAATACTCAAAGGCACATTCAGCTCATGTGTCTCCCTCATAATCAAGCCTCCTATACAAATCTGGCCGAATGCTGGAAGTAAGATGGTACATGGATCCATAGATGAGTCCTCCATAGTGTCTAGGCATGCTATGAAGAAGAATGAACCATGTGCTGCAAGAAGATAAGCCTCCTCATGCTTGGAAACCCAAGTCAAGAAGAATATGCCATAGATGTCTCTATCATCATTACCTCCTCTTTGTGCACCAAATATGAAGTGATCCTGGGACCTATGGGTTATAGATCCACCATATCTCTGCTGCGCACACTTCATCCATAATGTCCCGCTCCAAGGTGACAACGCTGGGGGCTTATGCAAATAAGCTCCTGTCAATACAAGACTCTATCCTTTGACATGCTCCCTGTCAAAGACTCCTCTAATACTGCTGCAATAAGTGTGGAATACTCCC